>CM062808.1:952257409-952682323 GCA_031772625.1 Pinus tabuliformis | reverse complement strand
ATGTTAATATGCGGCAACTCTGTGGCTTTAGGGATTAATGTTATATGTCAACTCCACTGTTCTACCTCGATGTATTCAATATCATCTCCTACTCTTATATTTTGTTATTTTGATCGTTTAAACACAGGGACTATAAAAAAAATAGAAAATGAAATGTAATACGCGGCAGTGTAAGAAAAGAAGTGAAAGAAAAATTACACACAGCAGTGTCAATTTTTTCAGGAGAGATAGAGTGAAGTTTTTTTTTATTTTGAATTGCCTCTGAAGTAGTCTTGGTGTAATCCCTCTATTAGAGAAGAATTTTTATATAACAGTCTTATTAATGAATACAAGTTTCCTTTTGTGTATGTGAAAAACTCAGTTTCCTCTGTTAAAAACAGGAGCATTAATCTTTATTCATTGTTGTTTTGGAATTATCTAAAATTCCCAACACAAAAGGTTGATTTGGGCAATTGGAAGGGTGGATGTCCAATCAGCGAGGAGAAACCGAAATAATGCATTTTTGGATGACCAGACAAATCCAAAAAGTCGCATTATAAATTAATTCGTTGAAAATTGCCGTTTGTGATCAGAAGGCACGCTTGGGCAAGAATTCGTCGCGCCATTAAACTAACGTTTTCCCAATCTTATAGCTAAAAAGTGCGTGGTGTGGGGTATGCGTTGTTGTCAAAAGTGCCACGTGTAATGAAATTATTGATCGCAGCATGCATCATTGAAACCGAGTGCGTCATTTGTTGAGAAAAGGAAAATCCTCTACATCTGTCATTATAATTCCGATGAATCATTCTTGATTTTCCCGTTAACTGACGGGATGTCAACTACTTTGTAAATTATCTCTAAACTTTTATCTAATAAAACATCTCTACAGGAATGGTTGCATTGCATTTAATTAAAGTAATAATATAACTGAATATTTGATGGTACTAATAAAGATTTCACAAATATTTGAGTGTACATAATCATTGTACAATAAAAAAAATTTAACTATTTATAGTGAAGATAAATAAATTAAAATATTGTTGAAAAAATAACAAATCTCAATGTCTAATATTAAATTTGGAGAAATTGTAAATTATTTTAGTGAAGAGAAATTAATAATCAATCAAATAAAAAACATTCATGCGCGGCGGTGGAGCAGGTACAATAAATCATAAGACCCCATTATTAAATAAACCGTACGACACAATTATAGGTAAAAGTTTGCTAATGAAATAACGAACTCAACGAACTTATACACGAAAATAATAATATCTGGTTTTTATCGAGAGGTAATATTAAAATCCATATCATTACATTAAATAAAATCATACTACGACTTACTTGACTTTATTCTCTTTGAAATGAAACTTTTCTTCAGTCATTTACGCGGAGAAGAATTTAATATCACAGACGGTATTAAGGAGTTTGAAATCTTGGATATATCTATTGTTGAATATAGGCAAAAGAATGCACGGTTTTACATGCGTTGAGGTTAGAAAACAGATTATTCATTTCCATGCACAGACTTTGAGTTCAGATCAAACGGGATATTGTGCAGATCACGGGACAACACTGCGCAAACTTTGAGTTCAAATCATAGGGGATAATGCCCGTATCACGGGACAACACGGTTAGACACACTTTGCTTTTTTTCATGTAAAATAACCCAAAGGTTTTTCGCATTAAAAGTAGTTTTAACATAAATCTGGCTCAATTTCCAGCCTCAATCTGTGTGAAAATAAATGTAAATGTAACGAATTCTTTTAAAATTAAAATTTACAAAGCTAGCGAAAAAAACTTAGGCATAATTGAAAAAAAAAGGAGTCAATTATTTGATTGTGCAAAAGTAATCTACGTTTTAAAAAATTCATTTTTTTTTAATTAGAAATTATTATTTAATTTTCAAAATATTGAGTTGGATAATTTTTTATAAAATTTTTAATAAATTTATAAGTTAAAAAAATTCAAAATTAATTAAAAATTTTGGACCAAAATAAAAAACAATATATCTTGCTTTTCACAAGCATAATAATAAGTTTCATAGTCGCATTAATTAAAATTCTCATATCTATGATTAAATTTTAATATTTATTTTTAATTCTAGATTTTCTTAGCAATCACTTTATATGATGTCAACATCTACATCTTTCAAATTTGTTTAATAGATTAAGGTAGTGATTATTCTCACGCATTAGTTTTAATGTATTAGATTAGTTATATAAATGATATGGCTAGTTTGTACCCAGCGTGCATGATATGATGGCTGGGGTGGATGGCTTTCGCTCCCCCCAGCCGAGTTCGAACCCTGCGGAGGTCTCCCCTTCGGCGATATGTGACGGCTTGCTGTATCTGCCGGCTTCGGCCGTATTCTGCCTGGCTTCGACCTTATTGTATTCTGGCTTCGGCCGTATTTCTGACTGGCTTCGGCCATATTGTAATCATGAGGGCTTCGGCCATATATGGATTTTCTCTCTCAAAAAAAAATGATATGGCTAGTAAACTTTATAAAAACTAATTTATAATAAGCATTATAATACTTTAATATTTCATGATATATCTTATATTACATAATTTAAAATATAATAAAAATAAATTACATTATAATTTTATTTTAGATTATTAAAATTATTGTTATTAATTTCAAAACCAATGAAAATAAAAGTTAAATATATATACAAAGAATATGTCACAATATTATTAAGCATGGAGATTCTTATTTTGTAATGGACTTTGTTATGATATTATGGGCCAATATCATGGCTTATCAAGATCATATGCCAAAAAAAATGTAACTTATTTCACATTACATTATCTACAAAATTGCCCAACACCAGAAATATGCTAGAATCCAGTAAAAAAATTGCAATTTCAAGGACCCTGGGACACCCAAAATCTCTAGGAACCCATATTTGCAAAATTTTGTGCCAAAATTTGTCATAATCCTACCGTAATTTCCATTATTTTCTCGCTAACCTATGGGTTCTTTAGACTACGATTTCTATAACACTTGTTCATATGACATTTTTTTAATCACACAATTTAATTAAAATAGAAAAACAGTTGTATTTAATTAAAATAGAAAAATAGTTGTAACTATTTTTAAAACAAATCCCAATTTTTAATTTAAAGTTATTATTAAATATATTTTAAAATATTCTCTAAAAATTAAATACCTATAATCCAAAAATAATTATCATTATTCAAATTAAAATTCTAAAATCACTATTATCTATTAACATATAAACATACCTACATAATTATGTATTTTTTACTTTCCCAAAACTAAATTTAATTTAAAACCTAAATATATATTAGTTTTAATTAATTTGATCTTAACATCTCAATGTTCAATGTTGAAGGTTAATTGATTCACGTTTAAGGAAAATGAACACGAGTGTTTAAGTTAAAATGATTTTTTACCTACAAGATCAAACGAGACTATGCAAGTTAAAAGGACTTCTCAGATAAAAGACTCGGTCAATTTCAATATGGAAGTTTTTATATAATATTTGAGTTATTTAAATGGTAAGAATGTATATTATAATTTAGTTGTCAAATTAATAGTAAGGATAATAATTATTAGTTATTGCAAATGTAAATTGTTTTACTACTTTTATTCCAGGAACACTAAATTACATGTAATTATTTAGTTGATAGTTTATAATAGACATTTTTTCATTCTTTCCAAATATCTAAATATATTAGATATCATTTTTGGGGTTCAATTGTGCTAAGAAAGTCATTAATCTATGACCATTTCCATGAGAGGTAGTCGTAATTGACTGATTTCTCATGATTTTTGAATAGTCCACTTAGCACGCATTGCATCGGGTGATGCTCATACAGGTTTCCATGAGAGGTATGACCATTTCCATGAGAGGTAGTCGTAACTGACTGATTTCTCATGGGTCAAGAAGTGGGATTGAAACTAGTGACATGACTTGCATAGCATCAATCATCACTTACGAGATGATTTTTGAATAGTCCATTTAGTACTCATTGCATCGGATGATGCTCACATGGGTGAAGAAGTGGGTTTGAAACTAGTGAAATGATTCGCATAGCATGAGTCATCACTTACGAGATGATTTTGAATAGTCCTCTTAACACTCATTGCATTTGGTGATGCTCATAAGAGTGAGGAAGTGGGACTGAAATTAGTGAAATGACTCGCATAGCGTCAATCATCACTTACGGGGCTTGCACCCGGTAACCAGGACTTCCTTGGCGGTCACCCATCCCAGATCGCCTCTGGCTCAAGTGCACTTAACTATGGAGTTTTCCCCACAATCAAGCCCACTTAGCTTGCTACCCCATTTGCAAAACCTTAGCAAGTATTGTGCCTCATGAACCATTCAAGTAGAGCACCCTTCACTGATATCATTTTTTGGGATTCAATTGTGTTAAGAAAGTCATTCATCTATGACCATTTCCATGAGAGGTAGGTGTAATTGACTAATTTCTCATGATCTTTGCATAGTCCACCTAACACTCATTACACCAGGTGCTAAGTGGACTATTCAAAAATAATGAGAAATTAGTCAATTACAACTACCTCTCATGGAAATAGTCATATATGAATGACTTTCTTAACGCAGTTGAATCCCAAAAAATGATATCTAATATAATTCACTGCGAAAGGCCCTCAATACTTAAATACATAAGTGTGAAGGGAGCTCTACTTGAATGGTTCATGAAGCACAATACTTGCTAAGGTTTTGCAAATGGGGTAGCAAGCTAAGTGGGCTTGATTGTGGGGAAAACTCCACAGTTAAGCACGCTTGAGCGAGAGGCGATCTAGGATGGGTGGCCTCCCGGGAAATCCTGGTTACCAGGTGCAAGCCCCGGAAGTGATGAGTCCTACTATGCGAGTCATTTTACTAGTTTTAATCCCACTTCTTCACCCCTGTGAGCATCACCTGATGAAATGAGTTCTAAGTGGACTATTCAAAAATCATGAGAAATTAGTCAGTTACAACTACTTCTCATGGAAATGGTCATAGATGAATGACTTCCTTAACATAGTTGAATCCCAAAAAATGATATCTAATATAATGCACTGCGAAAGACCCTCAATACTTAAATACATAAGAGTGAAGGGAGCTCTACTTGAATGGTTCATGAGGCACAATATTTGCTAAGGTTTTTCAAATGGGGTATAAAGCTAAGTGGGCTTGATTGTGGGGAAAACTCCACAATTAAGCGCACTTGAGCCAGAGACGATCTGGGATGGGTGGCCTCCCAGGAAGTCCTGATTACCAGGTGCAAGCCCCAGAAGTGATGATTGAATCTATGCAAGCCATTTTACTAGTTTCAATCCCACTTCTTCAGCCCTATGAGCATCACCCAATGCAATGAGTGCTAAGTGGACTATTCAAAAATCATGAGAAATTAGTAACTACCTCCCGTGGAAATGGTCATAGATGAATGACTTTCTTAACGTAGTTGAATCCCAAAAAATGATATCTAATATAATGCATTGCGAAAGACACTGAATATCGAAATACATAAGAGTGAAGGGAGCTCTACTTGAATGGTTCATGAGACAATATTTGCTAAGGTTTTGCAAACGGGGTAGCAAGCTAAGTGGACTTGATTGTGGGAAAAAATCCACAGTTAAGCGCGCTTGAGCCAGAGGCGATCTGTGATGGGTGACCTCCTCAGAAGACCTAGTTACCGAGTGCAAGCCCTAGAAGTGATGATTGATGCTATGCGAGTCATTTCTCTAGTTTCAGTCCCATTTCTTCACCCCTATGAGCATGACCCAATGCAACGAGTGCTAAGTGGACTATTCAAAAATCATGAGAAATTAGTCAGTTACAACTACCTCTCATAGAAATAGTCATAGATGAATGACTTTCTTAACGCAGTTGAATCCCAAAATATGATATCTAATATAATGCACTGCGAAAGACCCTCAATACTTAAAAAAATATAAATATACTCTTAGCCAAATAAAAAAAGTTTTAAAATATACACTAGGTCATATATAGTACTTAATATTATACCATTCATTTTATTATTTTCAATTTTATTTATTTACTTTATTTTTATAAAATAAAATCACATATTAATAAATTTATATAAATGATTGAAAATTTAATACTAATTTTTCAAAATTTAAATAAAAGAATGAACATAAATATAAATATTATGTAAGAAAGAGTGGTTTCACAGATTTTTTTTCAAATGAAATAATATCAAGTGCAAAAAAAACTCTATTGTTAACCATGGTTAACATAAGCAAATCTATAATGAGTTCCGAGTGAAAATCCAAAACATTATTATTAATTTTTAACACCAGCTACATCCACAGACTTGTAACCCTCGTTTGCGAAGTCCTTGAAACTTAAATCATAAGACCAAGTTATTTTTTTTTGTAAACTTGGTAGTACTTTCGCTATTTATATTAACTGACCAAAACCAAGTTTTTCCATTCGTGATAGGTGGCCTCAACCTGCCCATAGAAAACTAGGTTGGCCACCTATCAGCATTAAAAGACGTCCAAAATTTATATAAGTCTTTGTCTATCAACCTTACAACATTGTCTATTTTGTCTATATAGAATATCAACTTTGGAAAATAAAATCTAATCGGCATAAAAACAAAAACAAAATTTATCTAGATCTGTATTTTACTCCTTGTCTGAGGACTCCACGGGGCCTGGGGATTTAGCACTGGATCTCGACATCTCACTTCTCCTCATATACTACAAAGATTGTTCGATCCTTCCTATTACCAGGTTGTTTCGATATGTTTGTATCTAAATTGCTCCTATCTCTTTGAGGAGATCTGCTCTACTGGGTTCCTTCACTTTGGTATCCTCCTGTGCCTCATGTCCTTTGTTTACTACCTGTTCTTTGTTGAGAGTCATGGCTCGGGCCACTACATTCTTCATGACCCAATATTGTTGGATCGTTTATTTGAATAGAGTGTACCGACCACGGGTGTTGCCCGGGTCTTGAACCATGTCTTCCCATTCTTCCATGGGAATATCTTGGTTGGTAATACTATCATTTAATTCTCGCTCCCAACCTGCTATTTGGGCTCTGACCTCCGGTGGGTTCCCTTCCATGTACGCATCAATGAGGGTCTTCATATGCTCATGTCCCATCTTTCTCCCTCTCTTGCGTTGTTCTCTATTGGAGTTTCCCACCCCCCAACTGTCTTCTTCCCTGCTTTACATGTACCTCTATTGCTCTTCTTAGCCACTTCTTTTCTATCTCTTCCCATTCTTGCATTGTCTCGGTTGCCATTGTCTTCTCCCAGTTCGATTTCCTTTGTGTTCTTTCTTGCCTTCACACTGTACTGGATGCAGATTATGATTAAACCTAAAATAGTACCATACGAATTATCAGTAGTCTGTTGGTATACCAACCATTCTGTCTTATATTTAATTGTGTCATGCTTGGTCTCTCGCTCAAGTCCTGATGGCTTGATTTCGTTTTTCATTTCCTTAAGCATTCCCCTTGCCAGCTCTTGGGTTAGCTCTTTGCTGCCCCTCGATTCTTCTTTTCTTAGATTCATCCCTCCCTGTCAGCCCTCACACGGAAGGGTTACCATAGAAAACCTATCAGGGAGACTACAAGGGGGAACCATGTCCCTGTTCTGGACTATACAAGGTAATTTCATTCCATTCGCACTCCTCTCTATAGTCTTCACTCTAATTGAACCCCTGGTTATCCTCTCAGTTTTACTCAGGAAATTCTAGGTAGGTTTCTTAGAGGCCCAGTTGTCCCTTGTCTTAGCTCCTGAGGTCTCCAGGGTGGATTCCTCCCTATTCCAACTACCTACAAAATCTCCTCCGTGCCTCAGGAGCCACTTGGTCAGAGTGGAATTCCTTGGACCTTCTCCCTTTCCAGGTTCTCTCTTCTCTCCTCGGCCTCCCTCCTTCCCTCTGTACGCCTTCTTCAGGGGAGAAATTTTAACTATTGCTTCTCACCCTTTCTTCCTCATTCTTGACCCAGGTGGTGTTCCAGGAGACCCTGGTTCTGACTCTTTCAGAGTCTAGACTTTCCCAGGTCTCTTTCCCTAATACCATTGAATTTGACATAACTATAATTCTGTTGTTAAGGAAATGGAGGAAAACATACCATCGACCTGAGTTGGCGTAGATACTTCCCTGGGTTTGCATTTTCATCCTGCATCCACCACCTTTCTCTTCTCCTACTCTCGCTCTCACATTCTTCATGCAACTATCTTCTATCTCTATGCCCATTTATTTTACCTCCCTGTCCCTGCTACCTTTCGTCGCACCTACCACCTATCCTTCTAATTTTCTCACCACCCTTTTCCTCATTCCTTCACCTCGGAATAATGGTCCTCTGTCCCCTCCCGCTCTGACTCTCATTAACTCCCTCATGCTTCCGGCTACTCCTGCCGTGAGTCCTTCTCCATATTCCTACCACTTGTTGGCATCACTCTACCTGCTCGCCCAATGGCTCCCATGCCTTCCTCTCTACCTTCCCTTTTTGGCCCCACCTGCCTTCTCTCGAGGTTTTCTCCCTCCCTGCCCTGTCCTTCCACCTACCGTTCCTATTGTCCTCTTCCTCTACATCCCAAAGAAATCTCTGTCTCTGTGCTCGAGTGAATGATCTCTGACATCTCCGTTGGCCCATCTCCTCTTCTCTGTCACACCATGATCGAGGGTTCTCCTCTTGCTCCTTGTCTTCTTCTAGTATTTCCACTAGTTTCTTCATTCCCTCCATTTGTAATAACTCTTCTGCTTTTATATCTAAGTTTCTACCTACCTGGCCACATCCCCAGTTTGCTAGATTGTCTACTGCCACATTGCCCATCCTTTAGACATGTGTTAGGATAATGTATCCTATCTATCGAATTAGTTTATTGATCTCTTGGACCAGCCATGTAGTCCTCCAGCTTTGGTTGATTCTTTCCCACTGTGTTCCTTGTTGTAGCTTCTTCACCATCTCTATCACCATTTTCGAGTCTCCTTCTACCTGCAGTCTTTGGAATCACTCTCTTATCACAATTTCTAGTCCCCTCTTCAGAGCATGAATCTATGCTTCATTGTTGCTCGCATTGCCGTAGTCCATAGTGTAAACTCTAAGCGTTTTCCCCTTATCGTCTCTGAATAATCCTCCTATCCCTGCCGCCCCAGGGTTCCCTTTTGCAACTCCATCGAAATTAAGTTTAACAAATTCTTTCTGAGGCCATTTATAACAATTTGCAGACTCTCCATTTGGGGTATGATGCTTCCACGAGGAGGCGTTTAGCATACTAGGTTTCAAGTTCATGCCTTTCATTATTCTTTCTTCCTGTGGATTGCTTTTCCAATCCTTCTCATACCATTTCTCTGCCAGTATTATCTCTATTATGTTATGGATTATCTAATTGCATTTTTTTGCTATAGTTCTTCTTTCTTCTTTGAAGATCAGATTATTTATTTCCTTCCATATTCCCCACAGGATGAACCCTAGTGATAATCTCCAAGCTCAATTTAGGAATGTGTTTTGGTAAGGCTTTTTCCACCAATTATCTATTGTTGTCTTCATGTTGTTTGGATTCCTATCACTTAGTACGAAGAGTTGATTATGTTTTTTCCACATGTTATCACTGTATTTGCAGGTATTGGTCATGTGCTCCATTGTTTTTACTTGTTCTTTACATAAGTTGCATATCGAGGGTCCTTGCAACCCTTTTTTTGCAGTTGATCCCATATAAGTACGTGCCCATGGCAAAGGGTCCACATGAAGAAGGCGACCTTTGGCCATGTCTTTTCTTGCCATATAATTTCCCAGATATTTTTCTCTTGCTGCGTGAGATGTTATGCTTGTAGTTGATAACCCTATTTAGTTGTGAACATCCCTTTAATCCTGTATCCCCATCTTAGTATGTCTGGCCCTTTTGCTTTTGTGATTTTTCAGGTTGCCATTTCATTCTCATATAACTTCCACTGGGGTGTTTCTGGAGCATCTGGCCAGTCCTGTTTTTGTTTCCGCTTTCTCCAATATTCTCTAGGTTCTCTGCTCTAGAAGTTTTTAACTGGTTTTTCCCCATGGATGTTGGTATATTGGTAGACTTCTTCTAGCTCAGGATTACTGATTAGTTTTTCTCTATGTTGCCACTCTTCTTTCTAGAAATTGGCTTTTTCACCTCCTTTGATTTCCCAAAAACTATGGTTTCCGATCAAATTTCTGTTTTCTAAGGCCAGGTTCCACATTCGTGATCCTTTCTTATTATCTTGGAGTCTCAACTTTCCTTGTGTTGATCTTGGCATGTCATACTTCCTCTCCCATAATTGTTTCCATAGGTATACCCCTCCCTAGATCCATCTCCACCATAAATTCCCCCCTAGGACCTAACTGAGTAAGGATCTCAGAGTCCTAGTCCTCCTTTTTTTAGGGGTTTGTTGAGCTAGTTCCATGATAAAAGAACCAATTTTTTCTTTTTTTGTTAGGTCCTTGCCATAAAAACTTTCTGAATATGTCTATCATTTTTTGGCATATTGTTTTTGGACTTGCTTGACTGGTTAGTTGGTAAATCGGGATAGATTGTAGTACTGATCTCAGTAATATTACGTGACTTGGCATATTCAGTGCCCTGAATGTCCAATTCTACATCTTTCCTTAGATTTTTCCCAACAGGGGTTTCCAGTTTGCCACTCTGTTTCACTGATCATTTAGCTAGACTCCTAGGTATTTCGATTTGAAATTTCCTATTCTGAATCCCATTAATCTTGCTAAGAAAGATTGTGAGGGTGTTGTTGTGTTGAATAAAAATATATCAGACTTCTCTTTGTTTATCTCTGTCCCTGAAGCACTAGTGAAGTCTGTGAGAATTTCCATTATTTTTCTAGTTTCCTTGAGCGATGCTTGTACATACATCATTGTGTCCTCTACGAATTGCTGGTGAGTTAATGGTAGATCATTCCCCCATAGTCTAAGGCCAATGCACTATTCACTTCAAACTTTCTCCTTTATATACCTTCTGAGGCCTTTTGCTGCCAGGATGGACAAAAATGGTGAAAGCGGGTTGCCTTGCCTAAGCCCTCAGGTTAAAAGCCTATGTGGGTGATCTGTTGAGTAGAATTGACAGAACTAGAGTTGAAATCATCGACATTATCCACCTTATCCATCTTGCATCAATGCCAAATGCCTTCAATCTTCCTTGTAGATAATCCCAATTCAGTCGATCGTAGGATTTTGATAAATCTAATTTAACCAACATTCCTTTGGATTTTTTGTCTTTAATGAATGAATTTCCTCTTGTTCCACCATTATGCCATCTATTATTTGTCTTCCTTTAACAAACCCTATCTGTTCCTGAGATATCAACCTAGGTAGTATAGGTTTTAAACGATTAACCATAATTGTAGCCATAATGTTGTATATGACATTACAAAATGTTATTGGTATGAACCCTTGCGGTTCTTCCAAATGATCTGTCTTCGGAATCAAGGGCAGAAATGTGGAGTTCAGGGTTGGGTGCATTCTTTTTGTGCGCCTGGACTCCTCCACTAGTTTCACAATATCTTCGCCCATGAATGGCCATGTCGCTTGGAAGAATTGTTGTGTATCCATCTGGCCCTGGTGCTTTGTTTCTCGCCATATTCCTAATGACTTCTTCTACCTTTGTTTTAGATATTTCTCTTAGTAGGGCCATGTTCTAATCTCTGCTCACCAGGTTGGGGATGTGCTGTATGATTTTGTTTATATTCTCCTCCCTTCTTATGTTAGGTTCCGTCAGCAACCTTTTGAAGTGCTACACTAATAGATTCTCCATGTCTTCATTTTGAGTAAGACAATTTCCTTGCTGATCTACTAGGGAGAATATCCTATTCTGTTGCCTATGATGGATCATTTCTTTGTGAAAAAACCTTGTATTTCATTCTCCTTCCTTTAACCATTGAATTCTGGATTTTTGCTTCCATAGTATTTCTTCTTGTTGTCTCCTTTCCTCCATTTTATTAATCAACTATGCTTCCTCCTCCACTATCACTTCACTTCTATCTACACTGATAATTTTCTAGTATACTTCCTTCACCTTTGTTTGGATCAACTCCTGTTCCTTATGTATGTTACTGAATTCATCCTTGTTCCATTTCTTTATTTTTCCTTTTAGTTCTTTAAGTCTGAGTTGAAAGGTGTGGATCAGGTTTCTCCCTACTATCTCACTCTCATTCCACCACTCCATTTTTTCTATGAGGGTTGGTTCTCTTAGCCAAAATGCCTCAAACCTAAAAGGTCTGTTTCTGTTTCATTGTTTCATTTCTACTTCTAGTTTAATAGGCCAGTGATCCGACCCTAGACATGGTAGAATTGTTGCCTCATAGTATACATCTTTGCTAATGAAGTGTTTTGTGGCCAAGAATCTGTCCAGTCAAGAGGCTATTTGTCTGATCCCTCCCCTTATATTATTCCACGTATATTTTCCATCTGTTGTTGGGATGTCCACCAATTATAGTTCTTCTTGTAAATCTCTGAATTTCTCTATTTCCAGCTCTTCTCTTTGCAGTCCCCATTTTTTCTCCTCTATTGTTGTTATTAAGTTAAAGTCACCTGCTAACAACCAAAGCTTTTCTTTGTGTAGTTGGCTTAACCTCTTTATTTGCTGGAGGAAATTTTCCTTTTCACTGGAATGTGAGGGTCGTATACTACATAGACTAGGAACCATTCTTTATTTCCCATCAGGCAAAACCACCCTGTGAGAATTCTCTTCATACCTATCTAGTAGTGCACTGTTATCTCTGTTGGGTTCCATAGTATTGTTATTCCGCCTGCACTACCTCTCACATCTATGGTCATGCATTGATACCTTGGTTTTATTTTACTTAATATATCTTCCATTTTCCCTCCTTTAATATTTGTTTCCTGTAGCAACATGAGTTGAGGTTTTTCTTTTCTTAGTTTCACAGTTAAATGTCTCTGTTTGCCTCTGCTATTGAGCCCTCTTATGTTCCTAGATGTAATTGTCATTGGGATACTTTTTTTATTTGTTGGTATACCATTGATAGTGGTACCACTCTGCCTGTATTCGCCAACATTTCTCCCATAATCTATATGGATTCGTGTAGCTTCCTCCAGCCTCTTTTCTTTCCTCCTTTCATTTTATTTGAATATTCTTGGGGGTTTTCCTGATGCATCCCCAATTGTTTTGCCATCTCCAACTGTCCCTATCCCTACTTAGCTTGATACTGTTGGTATTTTTGTCTGTATAGTATTTTTTGCTCTTCTGGCATAAATCTTTCGTCTAGGTGTCTCCCTTCGTTTAACAGTTTCTTCAGCACCTCTTCTTCCATGCTTAGTTCCTCTCCTTTGCTTGGGTCGATTTCCATTGTGGTGTTTTCCATCTTCTCCCTATCCTCCTTATCCTCTTTATTGGCCAACTCTCTTTGAGCTTTCCTCTTAGGGTTTGGTTTGCCTTGACTCGAACTGCTCTCCTTTCCTTTTTCCTGGTAGTCCATAGTTTGGACCTCATTTTCTTCTTCTTCTTCTCCCTGCAGCGCTTCAAAGCTATTCGTTCTGCTTGGCTGAGCTTGATATTCTTTTTTCCCTGTGTTGGGGTTTTCTTTTTCTTGTCTCCTCTTGCTTTTCACTTCTTGAAACCCTTCCTTATCTTCTTGATGTTTCCTCTGTTGTTTGTGCATGTTCTCTCCCTCCTCTAGGTTCATTGGACACTCCTTAAATAGGTGACCATACTCATGACATCTACGGCATATGAACGTGATGTGTTCGTAGTCTAGGGTTTGCTGCCATACCTCTTCATGATATTCTAGTTCCATTGAGTCTGGTATAGGTTTGACTATGTTCATGTATATGCATATTTTTGCATATGAAGTGTATCTGCCTTTTTTGTCATTTCCGCTATTTTGACAAATCTGCCTAGCATATTTCCAATGCCATCCAGTATTTCTGGGTCCCAAAAATCCATTGGGAGACCGAATAACCTGACCCAAACTGGGGCTGCTAGAAATTTTTCCTTATCTGGGTCGTAACATTCTTCCCAATACCTCATAAACAAACCAACATTATAATGAAAGTAAGGACCATTTTCAAATACTTTTTATTTGTCTTGTAGGTTCGAGAATATTACCTTGTAGAAGCCTCTAGCTCACAGCTTGAGCTCGATATGACTTTTGGGTTGCCATTTTCGTTGTATCCATTTGGTGAGGTCCTTCTTCGTCGTCCAGGCTCCGATGAACTTACATATTAGCGCGTGGTCTTTCATTTAACTTCTATATCACTCCAGTTTGTTCATTGGAATGATGAATCTCAGTTTCTCTGTCGCACATGGTAAACATTTTCCTCTGTTGTCTGCCTACCATCGCGCCTCGAGGGCATGTCTTGACTTTTTGTTTGTATCTCCTGCTAGCCTCAGATTACTTGTGTTCTGGCGGGAATCCCTTGCCGCCGCGTCTCGGTAGGAGGGGATCTCTCCCCCCCCCCCCTCCCCCCGCCTTCCTCCTTTGTCATTCTGACCTCCAACCTGGCTACCAGCCTCCTGGTTTGCAGCTTTGCAGATGTCATTAGAGTTTATGGGTCGCAGTTCAGTTTAATTCATGGCTACCGCACCATTAAGATTGCAGAGCAAAAATTCAACGGAGGCAATGAAGAAATAATAAGACCAAATTATTAAATTAACAGTAAGACACAATTATTCTCAAAATTTTGCTAATGAAATAACCAAATTAAGAAACTTATATATGAAAATAATAATAAAATAAATTTTATTAAAAGGTCATATTAAAATCCATATCATTACATCAAATAATAAAAATTAGGTTATGACTTTTTTTTTTCCTAATAAAATTGTTTAAAAGGCGTTTTTAATGATTTGAATAATATTTTTAATAATAAAAATAGATTAATATTATCATCTAGGCCATTTGAAACCTTGTTAAACTACGGCCTTAGTTTGAGTGCTATTTTTAATGAAACTGGTCTTAGTTCGACTATTTAATCTCTTTTAATGAATTTTTTCTTAGTCATTGAAGCGGAGACGAATTTAATATAACAAACGTTCTTAAAAAGCTTGAAATCTTCCATATATCTACTGCCAGATATACGGAAAAGAATGCGTTCTTGTATGTGCGTTGAAATTTATAAACGCATAGAAAATCTATTGGCAGCTATTCGCAAAGGAATGCATTATTCTACGTGTGCTGTGATTTAAAAACACATTGAAAGGCGTTGTTTAGTGAGCACATAATTCATTGAAAGCGGTTGTTTAGTAAGCACATAGTTTAATATATTGAGGATGATAAATTTTTGGTTGGAATTTGGTACTGAAAAGTTTCAAAATTTTTGATGATTAGAGTGTTTGAATTTATTTATTTTTAAGAAAAAATGGATTTAGTTTTATTAAAAAAATGTCAAACTTAATTATCTTAATTTAAGTTTCCGGAAAAAATTCCCAAAACTTACTATCTTAATGAACAACAACCTGATCTTATCAAAATATTTACCAAAATTTACATTATTTTTTCTATAGCCTCGTTAAATTTATTCATTTTCGTGCAGGGCTTGTCAGTGCAGATCAAAAGGGATATCGTCCAGATCACGGGACAATACTGCACAAACTTTGAGTTCAGTTCGGGCGGGGATACTGTCCGTATCACGGGACAACATTGTTTGACAGTCATCCAAAAGAACCCAACGATTTCTCGCACTAAAAAGTTTTAACATGTTTATTTTCCAGAAGGCTAGGTTGTCCAAGAGATCACGGTTCTTCCACGTGAGCAAAAACGATGTAAATTGCTCTGCAAGTCATGACATCTTGGGGAATGTGAAGGTGCCATTTCTTCGTCACTCACGATTCTTTCAACGGCCGCCTTAATTGAATTGACTTGGGAAATCTGTTGTGATGATTTTCACAGATACGGATCTCGTCCATTCCTCTTTTTCATGGCTTTTATAAAGAAAAGGTAATCTCTTCTCATTGATTTCAAGGCCGGTAAGGTTGTTGATCGAGGCAATAGACAGTCAGGGAGAACACAGTTTGTACGGGTGTCAATATGGGCTCTCAACAGCAAGAAGATCAACAGGTTTGGGAATGTAGAGATAAAATTTTGGAGAATTTATGGGCCACGTTTATAGCAGGAAGTTCTGAAGGGAACTCTGTGGGGTTTTCATGCGTCACTTCAGATGGTGAGGCCTCTGGCGCCACCAACTCCTCCTGTGCTAGTTCCAGTATGGCACCACTTGTGGCTTCAAGCCCTCAAGGTGATGAGGTGACAGTTATCAGGTCTAATCTGAATGGCAATACAGGCACGCAGTCACAACCAGAATCCCTGGCCACCTCTTCCGAACTTAACTGGTCAGAACAAAGACGCACTGGTCTTATGGAAAAAGCACCGAGAAAGAATTACAGAGGTGTTCGGAGGCGCCCTTGGGGAAAATTTGCAGCTGAAATAAGGGATTCAAGCCGGCAAGGAGCTAGGTTATGGTTGGGGACATTCAATACCGCAGAAGAAGCAGCCATGGCGTATGATAAAGCTGCTTTGAAAATGAGGGGATCTGCTACTTATCTGAACTTCCCTCTTGAAATCGTGTCGAATGCCTTGGTTCAGGAGCTTGATTCGGTTCGCTGCATCCTCCCGCAAGCTGAATTACCCAACTCAGAAGCTATATCTCCTATTCCATTCACGTGTTATCTAGGGAGATCGTCTCACCAGTCCAGTACTTCATCCGCTGATGTATCAGTTTGTGGTATAATCAGAAAAAAGCCCAGTGGATCGGGATTTCCTCAAGAAGAAGAGCAGCCACCTCCCAAACGGTCAAATACCACACAAATTTGGAGCCCCGAGGTCGATTACGATTGTTTGCGGGCGATGGATGATTATTTTTCAGTTCCAGACGTAGTGGAGGTGCAGGACCTTGGCGTAGATTACTTGGAAGAATTGCTTCGCTCTACCGACGCCGACACAGAAGAAGTCCTACGATTTTCATTTCCCCCCTTGAGTCCTTTGTAGCACATCATGAGTTTTCTTGATCACCTGTGAGCGTAAATGGGACTCATTCTCCAAGGTGCACGATTCTTCTGAAGATCTTTCATTTTGAAACTAGAGCCCTAATCAGTTCTTTTCGTCTCCTTCCTTTCTGATTATTGTGAGTTTATAATATTGTTATGGATTCGTAATTTGTTTGGCCTGCACACATTGATCCCATTATTAAAGTCAGGGGAAGATATGGAACCTCTTTAGACATTTTCTACTCTATCTACTATGTTGACCTCTCAGATATCATTTTTATGTTATGATTCTCGCTTATCAAAATATGTCCTTTTTAAAACCAAAATTGTACGAGATTTTGTTCAAATACCAATGTGTTCTCGCAGATATAAGTATAAGCCGTATACATGGATCCCACATTAGGCAAGTAGAGCTTATAGATCTGTATCCGTGAATGCTCACATAATAGTTTACACATCCATGATTTTCCCAAGCTTATTTTGGGTGGGAGGTAATCATTTTTACACTGCAAAACTGTGAACTTTTAAATGTATTAGTATGCAGCATTGATTGTATGATGAAGTATGTTATAAGTGAAGTTTAACATTTCTTATTATTTCATATATAATTTGAATGAGTTTGAAGATTGCAAATACTTATTATATGGTTTATTATAGGTTAATTGTGTTTTAGAGGCTTTCTATAAATTAGTATGGGGTAGATTTCAAGTGTAAAAATTTAAACATGTAAAAGTAATGATTAACATTTGACATTTAACATTTTTAATAATGTTGGTTATATTTAAAAATCAATCTAATTATTATTATGTATAAAACTTTGGACCTATCAAGCCACGAGAGGGATCAAATCTCCCGACGTGCAAACTTATTTTTTGAGTGAAAAACTTGAGGAGAGGTTTGCATCTTGATAGATTTCTCAGAATCTGTGCAAACTTCTTTTTTGAGTCCAAAACTCGAGGAAAAGTTTGCACCTCAAGAGATTTGATCCCCTCCATAATTTCTCAACGTGCAAACTTCTTTTTTGAGTGCAAAACTTGAGGAAAAGTTTGCACCTCTAGAGATTTGATCCCTCTAAGGGCTTGATAGATTAGGAGTTAGAGATTTGATCCCTATAAGGACTTGATAGATTAGGAGTTAACTTCATTTTTGAGTGCAAAATTTGAGGAAAGGTTTGCACCTCGAGAGATTTGATCCCTCGGGTTTGATAAATTCCCAGTTAAGATGGATCTCGACTAGTTTCAGTGGTGTGCCGCCAAGAAAAATTTATAGAACATATAATTAGTTTTATCAATAATATGTAAATACGTCTAATATTAATATAGCTAGCATTTGCACCACATGTTGCAAAGCAAACCCGGTAAGGCATAAATTCTAGATTCAAAGCTAGAAGATAAAGTGAAATCACTTACATTGTGAAAAATTTACAGATTGTATAACCTTTCCAACATAGATTGCCTCTCAATCTTCAAAGATTATTTTTGAATTTCCAATAGCAAATATTTGATAAAAAATATGTTCTTTTTCAATAATGAACTGTCTCACTTGATCAAAAGCTTATAATCTTTTACCACTTTCTCTTATGGTGATTGGATTAGTCTTTGTTTGGTCCTTGCCTAACTTCTTTTGGGAATTTGGACTAGTTTGTGAGACAAGATGTTTATATTCAAAGTTTTTTTCCCAAAGTAGCAAATTCAAAATTGACCATTAGATGAAGTAGTTTAAACTTCTTTTTGGCATTTGGACCAGTTTGTGAGACAAGATGTTTATATTCAAAGTTTTTTTCCAAAGTAACAAATTCAAAATTTACCATTGGATGAAGTAGTTTAAATAGGTTTTGGGCATTTGGACTAGTTTGTGAGACAAGAAGTTTATATTCAAAGTTTTTTTCCAAAGTAACACATTCAAAATTTACCATTGGATGAAGTAGTTTAAAGCATAGCTATGAAATATATATATCAATAAATCTAGTCACTCACATAACAACTTTACATTGTTTGATAGGAAAGAAGTGGATCTTTTGTTGAGCATTAATTAAATAATTCTTTTAGCAACTTAATTCACTATTTAGAGGAACCATGGTGAAATATTATGGTAGCAACCATGAGCTTTCCTGTATTCCACAGTGATTTGGTGCATATTTATTTATCCTCTCATAGTAGTTTTTGACCATTTTTCAATATTGAACTGTCTTACTTTATCAAAAGCTTGCATTATTTTACACACTATCTAAACATAATTTGATTTTGAATGTACTAATTTCTGCATTATTGTATATCAAAGTACAATGGAGGAGAAGGATTGGTGTGATACATAAATTTCAATATTATCGTTAAGCTACATAAACATAATGTTTGATACGTGAAA
The DNA here is from genome assembly GCA_031772625.1 of Pinus tabuliformis. Lineage (NCBI taxonomy): Eukaryota > Viridiplantae > Streptophyta > Pinopsida > Pinales > Pinaceae > Pinus > Pinus tabuliformis. The sequence continues at coordinate 952,663,048 of CM062808.1, read as the reverse complement.
GAAAGTAAAAACAGAAACATAACTCTACATGTGCATTATAGTAACTTGCTTGAACCAAATAATTTTCAATGTTTGCTTCACATTTTTCAATCTACATTCTTTCGAAAAGTTATGAACTTCCACCATGCTACACGGGGATCCATCTTAGCTAAGATTAGGGAGTCGCGCCCACAAAGTTTCTTTGGAAATTCATTATATGTAGGTTCTAATGCTTATAAATGCCCACACATCATATCACATGAGTATAAGGCTACCCTAGTTATGGATTCCTCTAGACACTAAAAAAAAACATAAAATGAAATAAATCAAGAGCCATTATGCATTAGATGTTAGGAAAATTGGATTGTCATGGTGAAGGGAAGTCATAGTAACCATACTTTTCCATGTAGAATAATCTAATGCAAATTATTTTAAAATTTTTGCAATACATCTATTTATACAATAAAAATACAACTCACAACCAAACTTGAAATACTAAGACCATTTCAAAAATGAAAACATTCTTAAGCTACTTGTATAAATTAGTGTTAAAGCATCGTGGCATTAAACTCATTTTATGGTGCTTAAGCTAAATTGACTCATTACAGTTAAGGCAACTTAACCTAAGACTTCTCTTCTTCTAATACTGTGGACAAAGAGGAGAGAGGAATGGCACTTCAATACCATGTGGAATTAACACTTTCACTAAAGAGAGATAGAATAACAAGTTGAGAGATAATTGGGCTGTGAGTAAATTGTTTTTGGTAATGCATTTTATGAAGAATTCTTCTTCAAACTTTCACTAAATAGAGAATTATGTAATAGTTTAATTATTTTTGAAAAAACTGTAATGAACATGAGGTCTATAATTAAATTTAAGGCGTGTTAATTTTTTTATTTATTATAAGCATACAATAATTTGATGATTTTATGTGCAGGGAACAAAAAAATATCAGATTTTTATTAATGGTGAAAAAATTGATTACGTAATTGCATGTTACAATAATTTGATAATTTACAATAAAAACAATAATATATATAATACCTATGGTGAAAAAATTGATTACGTAATTGCATGTTACAATAATTTGATAATTTACAATAAAAACAATAATATATATAATACCTATAATTAAATTTAAAGCGGGTTAATTTATTTATTTATTTTGTTTTATTGTGAGCGTGAATTTATTAAAACGTTATGCAATAATTACATAACTTACCATAAAAAATAATGCAAATAATAGTCGTAATTAAATTTAAAGTTGTAAGCATGAATTTATTAACTCATCAATTTAAATTAAATAAATTATAATGCAGTGGGCACAAAAGTTGACTCTTAATCATGGTCAACCATTGGATATTAGTTATTGGATATTAGTTAGCATGGCTTGTCCATTCATAATAACTACTAAAATATAAAGAAATGATACATGAAATGAGACATGACGCATTCCATTAATACAACTACGTGACGGACCATATTAGATTTTTCTCATAAATAATGAAAATATCATGCATTCCCAAAGGAAAACTATAATAGCTAGTTTACAGTTTGCATTACAGATGGTATATTTGCCAAAAATATAAATAAGTATATTTTATGTATATATAAGTGTAAGTATTCACAAATATTTCCATTAGTAATGGAAGAAGTCTAAATTCTCTAAATTTAAGAATTCATTTTGATATGAAAAAGTTAAAACATAGAATAAAACATAGGCAGGGTAGAATCAAACAACATGGGTAGGGTAGAATCAAACATGTGTGATCTTGCTTTAAACCAGAATGAAGTTATTTATCTCTCACAGCGCTTTTGCTTTAAATTAGAATGAAGTTTTTTTTATCCATTATAGAAATTGTACACGTATGAAAAAGCCAATGTAAAATAAATCTAAATATACTCTATTAGATAAAGGGTAGGAATCCACAACTAATGGCATAGTTAGCAAGTGGAGCTGATAAGTGCAAATTACATTAACATTTAAGATATATTCTACACATATAAGATTCTTAAGTTAAGTTAGTTTGGGTATGCAAGAATAATAATTTTCTTGAGCTTGCAAATAATTGTATGATTGTCCCTCGAACACTATTAGGCTCCATTAAACGTAAAAAGCCCCATTTTTATTAGAATCCAATGAGATTATCCAAGGTATGGTATCCAAATGACCCTGTGTTTTGGAAGAATTTTCTTTTGTCTGAAGACTCTATATCTGTAACAGGAGAAGTGTCTCCCGTCTTGAAGAAAGTAATAAGGAGTACACCTTTGTGACACAGTGGTGTACAAACACCCTCTGATCGAATATATTGGCTTGATACATATGTCAAATGTTCGTATGCTTGGAGACACTCACAATTGCTGGCACATCTCGACTAGTTATGCGGAAGTGTGGCCAGTGTTCCACAATGCTTGTATTTCCATTTAAAACCTCCAATGAGTCAGGATCTACTTGAACCAATGACCAAATACGAAGTGTAAAATGGCACTTGATATTGCAAATTATCACCAAATGTCGGTAGTAGCATCATGATAATTTATATGAAATCGATAGAGTTGTGAATTTATCCTTTCATCCACTAGTCCTAGATAAGTTGCCCACTGGTCATCCTGGTCACCTCTAGATGTGATGTTGGGCGAAACAATTTATAGTCTGAATATAATTGCAAGGCCATTTAAGTTATATTAGACAAAGGAATATATATATTGTTCAATTTCAACCTTTAAAAGACAATATACCCTGTTCATGAAGCTATGCAGTCCATTACCTTTTCCATTTGTCTAATGTCTCCTATAGTTCTTTAGCTGTTTGCAATCTTGGGTGCCCAAGTTCCAGGACTCTGTTCACCCCTGAAAAATCAAAACATTTTTCACTCAAACCATTGCTCCTTTGATTAAAGATAGATTATTGTTTACAAATGCGTCTTACCATTCACCCAATGAATAGAATAGAGGGTGGTCTACCTTGCTAAGAGCTTCACTCAATTTTGAGTACTTGTATTGTTTTTATATGAGGTTGATACAAAAGTCTATATCCATGTATGGAAATTTTGCTAATGAAATATACCATAAATGTTAGATACCTATACCAGGGATTTGTTCCACCCTTATAGCAGTTATCATATTTTAGATGGTCAATTCCTTGTATTGTAATGATTGCATGATGCAACGAAAATCTATCAAGAAGATGATAAAATGTATTGACAACAAGTTACCTCCTGTCCAAGTAGATTACTGCATGTATTTTATATAAAATATACCAAATTAATAAATTTTAAAATCAATCCAAAGTGACAAGTAAGACCATAAGGAATTAGATTATAGATATAATATAGCCCATGGTTTTGATCGATATAGCATTCATGTACACTTATCTAGAAGTAGAATATTTCAAGATTGAGACCCTTAAGAGTTCACGAACTTTAACAAATCCTTTATGCCCCAAGGAAATGTTGGGGATTGGAGATTGACTAGACAATATGCGGTAAGCTCTACTTTTAGCTCATCAAGAATTCTAGGTTCCAACTAAAGAAACTAGTTTACAACAAGTGGATAATTTTATTCTATTTGTAATTGTATTGCAATTCCTGAGCATCATGGTTGTGCTCACACCAACAATAATCTCATTGGCCATTAATACAACCAGTTTAAGAAAATAGAATTAGCTACTGGATTATCTATTTATGACACACTTTTATGCTTTCTACACATAAACATAATAGAATACATGGAATATAAGTTACTTATATCACATATTTATATCTAACCTTGAATAGCCAATGGAGACAATCCCATTAGTTGCATCATACAAATCCATAAGGTACATAACATAAAATTGTATTTTGAATGGATTATCTCTCTTGTTTATATTGAGGAGCCAAAAATGATTCTAAAACTGTAAGAAACAAAATAAAATTATTTCACCTGAGAAAAAGTACGCAAGTATATCTCATATTAGTTGATTTCCAAAAATAGAGTGGTTATTGAAAACCTTACCTCATCGGGGGACTGTTGCCAAGTCCATTAGCTAGTGGTGAAAATGGTTTATGGGGGTTTATCATTTTCAATATTTTTATTAGTACGATCTTGGAGTTGTGGGTTATGGGTCCACTAAAATTTCTAGTTGCACCTCTAATCCATGCATGCATGAAACTTCAATCCATCAAACAATTTCATTGCATATATTAAGATAGATCAATACAAGAATATCATACCCAAGGCTAGTATAGGGTATTCTCAAACCTACTAAACACCTCCACTATTCAAAACAATTCGGCTTACATAACTTACTGCAACACTATAGTTATTCATGCATTGATGTTGAATTGAAGCTGAATTGGGCCTTCTATTCCTGACTTAGCAGGACACTACTTGGACCGTTCAAAAGTGATTTTTTGAAGTATGACTATTAGCAGTTTAACCATATTACTGAACTTACACAAAGAAACCTTACTGCTTAGCCTTAATATTTTCCAACTGCATAAAAAATAAAATCCTAAATTTCCATACTTTGATAATAATAATTTACATATCTTTGTCAAACTGTATGTAGCTTTTACACTAATGATCAAAAGACCTTTTGTTCCAACCCACACACTGGGTAGTGATAGCTGGGGATGAAATATGATCCCAGTGGGAGCCTAAGAGAGCCTGTAAAGAGCAAGGAAAATCATAAATTTGTGTTCCTAGAATTCCTTGATATAATACCAAAACACGATTGCAGGATTTCTGCATAGTGAGAATGATCAGCATGCTACACTGTATTTGGGTACAAATTTGGTAAAATGCGTGACAGAGTAGCCCTAAATTTCCTCAAGTATATGTTCTTTATCTTCCATATTTCAAACAAGAACGCACTGTTAATAATCAGAAATTTCCATGAGGCCACCGACTTATGCCAAATTAGCCAAAAAGGGGTTGAGGTGAGAGCATTTCTTTCTTGCATGCTCAGGAATCAACTTTTGAAGAATCTCAGGAGTAGCTCCCTTAATTTCTGCAAGAAAGTTCTAACATAATTTAGTAAAAACAATGCTATTGATAAGGCAATCGTGGAAAAACCAACATCAAGCCAGAAGCATCATGTTATTACCTGTCCTTTGAAGTTGAATAGAAGGGGGCAAGGGCGGCCATTGGGCAAGGGAGCATTGGGGTCTCGAAGCTCATCGAAGAAAGGGTGTATACACGACTATAGTTGCGAAAGGGTAATTGAATTGCCATGTCTCAATAAAAAAAACTTGGAAAACAAAATGATGTGAAAGATGGTACAAACTTAAATCCATGTTATAAAATATCATTACTTATAGCAGTGCAATGAAGGTTTGGGGAGTACTGAAGAAGTTTGGAAACTATATCTACAACTTCTAGAGGTGTTCGCTTGTGGAAAATGTGAGAAAAGAAGTATATCGACTTGTAAACTTACTAAGAAAAGGGAAGTTATCAAATATTTAATGAAAATTAAGAGAAGTGAATGAACCTCATGCCAAGGGTGAGCGTTATTCTATCGAAACCCAAACTCATTATATTTAGGATGTCATCCTGGTTAGCTCTAGATGTGATGTTGGGAGAAACAATTTATAGTGAGAATATTATTGCAAGTCCATTTAAGTTATATTAGACGAAGGAATATATATTGTTCAATTTCATCCTTTAAAAGACAATATACCATGTTCATGAAGCTATGAAGTCCATTACCTTTTCCATTTGTTTAATGCCTCCTGTAGTTCTTTACCTGTTTGCAATCTTGGTTGCTCAAGTTCCAGGACTCTGGTGACCGCTACAGAATCAAAACGCTTTTTCAGTCAAATCATTGCTTATTTGATTAAAGATAGATTATTTTTTATAAATGTGTCTTACCCTTCACCCAGTGAATAGAATATAGGGTGGTCTACCTTACTAAGAGCTTCACTAAGTTTTGAGTACTTGTATTGTTTTTACATGAGGTTGATACATAAGTCTATAGCCATGTATGGAAATTTTTCTCATGAAATATATCATAAATATTACATAATTATACCAAGGATTTGTGCCACCCTTATAGCAGTTATCATATTTTAGATGGTCAATTCCTTTTATTGTAATGATTGCATGATGCAACAAAAATCTATCAAGAAGATTATAAAATGTATTGACAACAAGTTACCTATAATATAAATGTTTGGGCATCTTGTTCCTTGTGTCCAAGTGGCTTTACTACATGTATTGTATATGGAATATACCAAATTAATAAAATTTAAAATCAATCTGATGTGACAAGTAAGACTAGAAGGAATTAGATTATAGATATAATATAGCCTATGGTTTTGATCGATATAGGATTCATGTACACTCATCTAGAACTAGAATATATTTGAAGATTGAGACCCTTAAGAGTCCACGAAATTTTCCAGATCTTTGATGCCCCAAGGAAATGTTGGGGATTGGAGATTGATTTGAAAATATGCAGTAAGCTCTACTTTTAGCTCATTAACAATTATGGGTTCCAACTAAAGAAACTAACCTAGAAGAAGTGGATAATTTTATTCTATATGTAATTGTATTGCAATCCCTAAGCATCACAGTTGTGCTCACACCAACAATCATCTGATTGTCCATTAACACAACCAGTTTAACATAATAGAATTAGCTACTAGATTATGTGTTTGCGACAAACGTTTATTCTTTCTACACATAAAAGTAACAGAATACATGGAATATAAGTTACCTATATCACATATTTATATCCAACCTTGAATAGCCAGTGGAGACAACCCCATTAGTTGCATCATACAAATTCATAAGGTACAAAATCTAAAATTGTATTTTGAGTGGATTATCCCTTTTTGTTTATATTGAATAGCAAAAAATGATTCTAAAACTGTAAGTAACAAAATACAACTATTCCACCTGAGAGAAAAGATTCAAGTATATCTCATATTAGCAAATTTCCAAAAACAGGGTGGTTATTAAAACCCTTACCTAGTCGGAGGATTGTTTCCTAGCCCATTAGCATATTTGCAAAAATAGAGAGTTTGTTGGAACCCTTACCTCATCGGAGGATGGTTTCCAAGCCCATTAGCTGGTGATGAAAATGATCTATGGCGGTCTATCATTTTAAATATTTTTACTGGTTCGATCTTGGAGTTGTGGGTTATCGGCCCACTAAACTCTCTAGTTGCACCTCTAATCCATGCATGCATGCAACTTCAATCCATCAAAAAATTTCATTGCACACATTAAGATAGATCAATATGATAATATCATACCGGGCCAAGGCTAGTAAACGGTATTCTAAAACCTACTAAACACCTCTAGTGTTCAAAACAATTTGGCTTACATAACTTACTGGAACACCATAGTTATTCATGCATTGATGTTGAACTGAATATGAATTGAGCCTTATATTCCTGACTTAGCAGGACACTACTTAGACCATTCGAAATTGATTTTTTGAAGCACGACTATTAGCAGTTTAACCATATTATTTAACTTACACAAAGAAACCATACTGTTTAGCCTTAATATTTTCCAACTACATAAAAAATAAAATCCTAAATTTCCAGAGTTTGATAACAACAATTTACATATCGATGTCAAACTATATGTAGCTTTCACACTTATGATCATAAGACCTTTTGGTCCACCCCACAGATTGGGTAGTGACAGCCGGGGATGAAATATGACCAGTGGGAGCCTAAGAGATCTTGTAAAGATCAAGGAAAATCACAAAACTGTGTGCCTAGAATACGTTACTTGATATAATACAGAAACACCATTGCAGGATTTTTGCATAATAAGAATGATCAACATGCTACATTGTCTTTTGGTACAGATTTGTAAAATGCTTGACGGAGTGGCCTGGAATTTCCTCAAGTATATGTTCGTTATCTTCCATATTCCAAACAAGAACGCATTGTTAGTAATCAGAAATCTACATGAGGCCATTGAATTATGCCAAATTAGCCAAAAAGGGGTTGAGGTGCGAGCATTTCTTTCTTGCGTGCTCAGGAATCAGCTTCTGAAGAATCTCAGGAGTAGTTCCCTTAATTTCTACAAGTTCTAGCATAATTTAATAAAAACAATACTATTGATAAAAAAATCATGAAAAAACCAACATCAAGCGAGAAGAATCATGTTCTTACCCTGTGGTTTGAAGTTGAATAGAAGGGGAAGAGGGCAGACATTGGGCAAGCGAGCATTCAGATCTTGAAGCTCATCAAAGAAAGGGTGTATACAAGATTCAAGTTGCGTTAGAGTAATTGAATTTCCATGTCTGAATAAAAAAAACTTGGAAAACATAATCATATGAAATATGGTACAAAATAAAAACTTAAATACATGTTATAAGATCTCATTACTTACAATAGTGCAACAAAGGTTTGGGGAGTACTGAAGATGTCGAGAAACTAGATCTACAACTTCTGGAGGTATGCGCTTGTGGAACATACCAAAAAACAAGTCTGTCAATTTGTAAACTTACTGAGAAAAGGGAAGTTATCAAATATTTAATGAAAATGAAGACAAGTGAATGAACCTTGTGCCAATGGTGAGCCTTAATCTGTGGAAACCCAAACTCACTATAATTATAATTCATACATTTTACTTCCTCATGAGTTGGAGTTTCAAGGATCTATAGCCATAGAGACACAAAAACATTGTATAAGCCTCAATAATATCCAATTTTCTATCACTTACGACTCTAAAATTAACCCATGATAGCAATCCAATTTACCTTGACAATCTATCCTAGCTAATCTATTACAGTTTCACTTGGAAATAATGGATAATTTATATAAAATCTGGTAAAATAGACATATTTTGCTAACTTTATCAGAGAAAATAATAACATCGATCCCCACTAAAACTCACCAACAACCTTCTGGTTAACATCATCAAAGAAAGGTAATGGACTTGGGCAATAATACAAGGAAAAACATGCCGCCATGGACTGCACTAAAAAAGGGGCATATTGTCACCATATGTCATAATAACAGTAAATAATTTAGGGTGTTTACCTTTAAAAATAACTCTTTGAAAGCAAGGTCACATTCAATCTCTGCAACAACTATCTCTTGTCATCCTCGAAACCAATATTTTACATACCTTTTTTCCTTTTTTGTTCAACACGAAGACATAATCGAAGGAAGGAATTTGTGGATTTAATGAACTTATATAATCGTTGATGGATCCCTATGCCTGAAATAAAATAGAGAAGAAAGGGAGTCGAATCTCCTTTCCCACAATAACAGCTACTTGAGAAACTATGTGTCGTATGTAAATAGTATCAATCAACTCCATTTACAATAGACTGCCAAGAATCAAATGCATATGTTGCTTGTCCTTACGCTCCAGCCCGCTTCCAAACACTCATATTTTGGGAGCCAAATTAAACTGTGAAAATACACATTATGTATTCTTTTCACAAGCAATGGGCGATTAGTCACATTAGCGTTAAAGAAGGACATGCAATGGTTTCAGGAGTAATCTTTACTCAATTTGAGAGAGAAAACAGAACATTATTTGTAACAAGGGGTTGGAGTTCCCATATTTTGAATAACTCCACTTAGAGAGGGGGAGCATCCAATAAACTCGGACGCTACCAACATACTTTCTTTAGGGTTATCAGATGTGATTCTAAATTTGGCATGTATTTTTTTAATACCTTGCTTGCAAACAATGCCTATATACCCTCTCTTGGACTCATACTCCAATCCCAACATCCTAATGCAACAAGAAAGAAACTGCCTCGCATAATCGAATTTATGGAACCCAATCAGATCAACATTGAACACACCCCTCAGAATCTCTTCACGCACTAGAAGAGTGCAGTAAAGCTCATAGGAGGGAAATGGGTTGTGAAGGAATAAGCCTATCTTCATTTTATTGAACCTCTTTTGCCAAAATGTTGAAAGAATCATGAGATGCTAATCATGGATCCACACAGAATCCTCCTCAGGGCTAATGACCTCCATGACCATATCAAGGATTTTATTAACAGAAAGATATGCCTCACTAGAAAATTCTTCAAAAGATTCTTCAAAAGACCTAGCAAGGGTGATCCAAGCAGTGCTGAGCAAGGGCAATCCAGGTAATCCCGAGAAAGGTGAGGTCAATCTGTTACATGTCCAATCACGATTCTTATAATTTTTAACTAAATCTAATTTAATACCGGTTGAATCAATCCAATGGTTCAAACTATTTTAATCATCTAACATCTAAATCAAGTGTCCACAAATGTACATGTAACCTGATAGGAGAGTTGATTTCAGAGGGGAATGTCTTACGACGTAATTATTTTAAATGTGTCTTAGATTAATCTGGTCATTTTAATTTTAATTTTAAATTTTCTTAATTACCTTACTTTGTTGAGATTATAAGTATTGTTAATAATTTTAATGATGAAAAACGATGAAATAAAAATTTTGAATGCAAAGTGACAATGTAATCACGTTGAATGATAGAAAATATGAATAATAAGAATATAGTCCATTATAAATAGCATTGTTATTAATATCAGACTCTTTTCGTCTACCATTTAAATCTTTAGCTCCAGGTGTTGTAGTAAATATCATACCTTGACTTTCTTGCTCTCCAATATTAATAAGTTGAATTACTTATAACACAAAAATCAATCTACATTGTCAATATTTTATTTTCTTACACTAAAATCAATGCACAATGTTAATCCACTCACTTTAAAATTAAAGTATCATCATACATCCAATTAATATATATTAATATATATTATAATATAACAAATTTAATATTGTATTAATCCAAAGTTATTAAATTTAATAACATTATAATATATTAATATGAATATTAGATTTAGTAATATATTAATATTAATATTAGGGTTAATAATATATTATTTTGCATGGTATTGATAATAATTTGGCCCATGGTATTTTCCCTATAGGCTTATTTATTCATTGTATCTCTTTTATTTACCATGGTATTTGGCCCATAAGTTTGGTATATAATTAGATGTTGATTCCTATTCTTATTTGACATATTTTTATTTATTTACCATACCTCTTTATACCTCTTTTATATTCATTTATTTATGTACTATACTTTTTTATTAATAAATATGGTATTTGGCCCATGGTATTAATAATTATTTGTCCCATGGTATTTGGCCCATAAGCTTCACCTAAATAAAACTTTTTATTTATATTTTTTTGGAGTAAATATAAAAAGAAGTTTTATTTATTTACCATACCTCTACTTTATTTATATTTTTTTTTATTTACCATATCTCTCCTCTCTCCTCGAGTAAGTACAAAAAGAGGTTTTATTTATGACCATACATCTAGTTTATTTATATTTTTTTTTATTTACCATACCTCATTTTAGTGTCCATAAACCTTTATATTTTAAATTTATGTGTTTATACATAATAATAATAATAATAATAATAATAATTAGATTTATTTTTAAATAGGCTCAACATTAATTAAAAAAGTTAAATGTTAAAAATTACATGTTTACGTGTTTAAGTGAGATCTATTCCATTAGATTAATTTTTTATTAAATGTTAGATATGTTAAATGTTAAATGTTACATGTTTAGCATTTACGTTTTAAGTGAGATCTACCCCACTAGAATTGTAAAAGTAATAGATAAATATAGAAAGATTGAATTTAAAATCATCTTATTTATTATTATTTTTTAATACATTATTATTATTATTATTATTATTTAATATGTTCCTTTATATTTTTATTATCCACATTAGATTGATTTATATTTATGAGTTATATGTTAATTATACTACATACGTAGTGGCTATATATCCACTGATGCTCTAATATTGGCATGTGGGCTAATATTCCATGCTTTTTCTAAAAGATTTCTCCAATTTCCATTTTTTTAAAAGTGGATTTTCCCATATACAATTATTTTACCTTAAAATTTGTGAACTATAATACTAGCACAATTTGTAAAGTATAGTACTAGCACAACCACATTTACCAATGTGATTGATAAACGCCGATAGGCGTATATGAAACATATATACAACCACCTTTTCCAATGTGGTTGAGATAGGCCTATAGGTTTATATCAACCACATTAATAATTATTATGGATATTTAGCATCATTAATAACTATATAAATATTAATAGCCATATTATTTCTATATATTATTATATAAATATTATATTAATATTATAATAATAATATAAACTCTTAATATATATTAATTAGTAATAAAAATAGCTCATAATAATATTAGATTATCATTGTATTATAATAATAATAATAATAATTGATTATAATATTGTAATAATATTATATTATTATTATATTATTATAATAATATACAAATATAATTATTATTATAATAATAATATAATCAATATTATTATAATAATAACAATAAAACCAATTATTTACTATTTATAATAATTAATAACTATATTCTTATATAGTTATAGCAACTAATAGCAACTAATTATTATAATTATATTATAACAATAGCAACTATATTCTTATATATTTATGATTATTATATTAATATTATTATAATAATATAAACTCATAATAATAATAATAATAATAATAATAATAATAATATTATTATTAGGCTTTAGTATTTCTAATATTTATTTTAGGGTTTGTATACATAGGGTTAATTATTATCAGTATTTAGGATGATTAATAACTATATAAATATTAACAACCAGATTATTTATATATATTACTGTATAAATATTATATTAATATTATAATAATTATATGAACTCCTAATATATATTAATTAATAATAAGAATAGCTCATAATAATATTAGAGAGGAATAGAAGAATACAGAGGAATGAGATGGATTGTTGAATCCATTTGAAGAATCAAGTAATGTGATGAAAAGAGGTTTTGGGGGTTAGTCAAAATGCCCTTTCTTTAGAAATATTTGATCATTTCCCTGTGGGTTATGGGCCCACAAGTCTATCAGAAGCTTTTAAGTATGTGGTTAAGCCTTTACATTGGAACCACTTAACTATCAGAAGCATTAATCTTTTGCTTTTCCTTTAGAAAAACCCCGGGACAATAAAATATCGAAATGCATAGGAATCAACAGGAAAACCCTGCTGGAACACATAGCCGGATCTAAAAAACATTATACCCATGACTATAATTATCGTCAGGTCCGACTCTCCCTTCAAAGTCTTATCGCTGCACTCCTCCGATCTCTGCCCTCTCTGATTGGCTTCATCGGCGGTCGGCATATCAGCCATCGCAACATCGCAGTATCACTATTTCGGCCCATGACAGGTTTCGATAATACCAAGGCTTCCCGCCGATGCGATAAAGCGATGTGATCACAATCGCAAGTCCTTAAAGCCTGAGACTCGCCCCTTTGTAAAACAATCCGTTGATGTGATGTTGCCTTATGGACCCAATAATGGTATAGGTTCCCATCGATAATGTTTCAAGCCTGGATTTCGGATCCAACTGTGTTTTGTGCTAAATCTTAGTGTAACTTGGATTTACGCTCGTGGAACCAAACTATGCAAACAAACTTCGCTGATGCGATATTTTGCTTTGCTCCTCAGTGACATCATCTGGACTGTTGATCCATGTGATCAAAAGGTTCTTGCGCATTCTTGTCTGGTTCTCCCTTAACTTAATATCGCTTGGCTTTTGATGGTTTTCTGTGTTAAACATAGTTCTCTGCCACACCTGCGTTCACACTATTATCATCCCATACATAATTAACTCGATTATCTTTGGATCGTGATCAACCCCACATTGATCGATGGTCAATCAACATACTTACAAACAAGATTCAAGACATCAATACATATATTCACAGTATAACTGGAAAAGGCATAAAATGCACAGATACATACAACTCGCATATTTCTACTAAGTATTGAAGATTTAGCTCCTTAGGGAGTTACAAAATTCCTAGGGATAATAGAATTTGTTCATGATCTATGTACACTGTGTGTATTCACCTGTTTCCTGCGTCAAATAACTATATAAATATTATCAAACACATTTAAGATTATCAATAACTATATAAATAAACATATAGGATTATTAATAACTATATAAACCTAGATGAATAATAAACCTAAGGGAGTAATACTAAATCCCCAAGAGAATATGAACCCAAGGGAACAATATTAAGCCCAAGGGACTAATATTATAAACCTAATATTCATAAACCCAAATATAAATATTACAAACACTAAAATAAACATGTTTTATTTTCATGGTGAGATAATCTTTGTCAAAATGTGACATTCAAGCATGGGACTAATATTATAAACCCAAAATTGGTAGACCAAAATATAAAGACTACAAACACTAAAATAAGCATGGTTTATTTTGATGGTGATACAATTCTTGTCACAATGTGAGATTCAACCATGATTGACCATGTTTGGCTATGATTGGCAATGGTTTACAATGGTTGATATTATAAACCAAAGGGAATAATAAACCCAAGGGATTGATATTATAAACCCAAATGAACAATAAACCCAAGGGATTAATACAAAAACCCCAATGAACAATAAGCCCGAGGGATTAATACTAAAACCCCAAGGGATTATGAACCTAATGGAATAATATTAAACCCAAGGGCCTAATACTATAGAGCCAACAATCGTAAACCCAAATGTAAACATTACAAAGACCAAAATAAACATGAATTATTTTCATGGTGAGACAATATTTGTCAAAATGGGACTTCAACGATGGGACTAATATGGTAAACCCAAATATAAATATTACAAACACTAAAATAAACATGGTTTGTTTTCATGGTCAGACAATCTTTGTCGAAATGTGACAGTCAACCATGAGACTAATATTATAAACCCAAATTTGGTAAACCCAAATATAAATACTAAAAACACTAAAATAAACATGATTTATTCTAACGGTGACACAATCCTTGTCACAATGCGAGAATCAACCATGGTTGACCATGATTGATATTATAAACCTAAGGGAATAATAAACCCAAGGGATTGATATTATGAACCCAAAGGAATAATAAAACTAAGGGATTAATATTAAAACCCCAAGGGATTATGAACCGAAGGGAATAATATTAAACCCATGGGACTAATATTGTAAACCCAATATTGATAAACCCGAATATAAATACTACGAACACTAAAATAAACATGGTTTATTTTGATGGTGAGACAATCCTTGTCACAATGCAACATTCAAACATGGTTGACCATGGTTGGCTATGATTGACAATGGTTGACCATGATTGATATTATAAACCTAAGGGAATAATAAACCCAACTTATTTACATTATAAACCCAAATGAATAATAAACTGAAGGGGTTAATACTAAAACCCCAAGGGATTATGAACCCAAGGGAATAATATTAAGCCCAAGGGATTAATACTAAAACCCCAAGGGATTATGAACCCAAGGGAATAATATTAAGCCCAAGGGACTAATATTATAAACCCAACATTTGTAAACCCAAATATAAATATTACAAAGACTAAAATAAACATGATTTATTCATGGTGAGACAATCCTTGTGACAATGTGACATTCAACCATGGTTGACCATGATTGATATTATAAACATGAGGTAATAATAAACCCAAGAGATTGATATTATAAACCCAAATGAATAATAAACCCAAGGGATTAATACTAAAACGCCAAGGGATTATGAGCCCAAAGGAATAATATTAAACCCAAGGGACTAATATTATAAACCCAACATTCGTAAACCCAAATATAAATATTACAAACACTAAAATAAAAATCATTTATTTTCATGTTTAGAAAATCCTTGTGACAATGTGACATTCAAGCATGGTTGACCA
Organism: Pinus tabuliformis; assembly: GCA_031772625.1. Taxonomy (NCBI): domain Eukaryota; kingdom Viridiplantae; phylum Streptophyta; class Pinopsida; order Pinales; family Pinaceae; genus Pinus; species Pinus tabuliformis. Next base: position 952,647,275 of record CM062808.1, on the reverse strand, counting down.
TGGTTGGCTATGATTGACAATGGTTTACCATGATCGATATTATAAACCTAAGGAAATAATAAACCCAAGGGATTAATATGAGAAACCGAAAGGAATAATAAAACAAAGGGATTAATACTAAAACCCCAAGGGTTATGAACCCAAGGGAATAATATTAAATCCAAGGGACTAATATTATAAACCCAACGTATATAAACCCCAAGACAAATATTATAAACATTAAAATAAATATGATCGACCATCATTGATTTTCATATTATAAACCTAAGGGAGTAGTAAACCCAACTTATTTACATTAATACTAAAACCCTAATGGATTAATACTAAAACCACTAGGGATTATGAACCCAAGGGAGTAATATTAAGCCCAAGGGATTAATACTAAAACCCCAAGGGATTATGAACCCAAGGGAATAATATTAAGCCCAACGGACTAATATTATAAACCCAATATTGATAAACACAAATATAAATACTACAAACACAAAAATAAACATGGTTTATTTTGATCGTGAGACAACCTTGTCACAATTCAACATTCAAACATGGTTGACCATGGTTGGATATGATTGAAAATGGTTGACCATGATTGATATTATAAACCTAAGGGAATAGTAAACTTAAGGGATTAATACTAAAACCCCAAGGGATTATGAACCCAAGGGAATAATATTATACCCAAGGGACTAATATTATAAACCCAACGTATATAAACCCCTAGGAAAAATATTATAAACATTGAAATAAACATGATCGACCATCATTGATGTTCATATTGAGACAATCCTTATCACAATTGCATGTTGGACCATGGTCAACATCATAATAAACAATGTTTGACTCAGGAATAATAAACCCAAGCGATTAATATTATAAACCCAAGGGATTAATACTAAAATCCCAAGGGATTATGAACCAGAGGGAATACTATTAAAGAAAACGGACAAATAATATAAACCCAAGGGATTGATATAATAAACCCAAAGGAACAATAAACCCAAGGGATTATTACTTATTTTCATGGTGAGTCAATCCTTGTCACAATGTGACATTCAAGCATGGTTGGCTATGATTGACAATGGTTTACCATGATCGATATTATAAACCTAAGGGAATAATAAACCCAAGGGATTAATATGAGAAACCAAAAGGAATAATAAAACGAAGGGATTAATACTAATACCCCAAGGGATTATGAACCCAAGGGAATAAAATTAAATCCAAGGGACTAATATTATAAACCAAACGTATATAAACCCTATACAAAATATTATAAAGATTAAAATAAAAATTATGGACCATCATTGATTTACATATTGAGACAATTCCTATCACAATTCCATGTTGGACCATGGTCGACATTATAATAAACCATGTTTGACTCGGGAATAATAAACCCAAGCAATTGATATTATAAATGCAAGGGATTAATACTAAAACCCCAAGGGATTATGAACCTAAGGCAATATTATTAAACAAAAGGGACTAATAATATAAACCCAAGGGAATAATGAACCCAAGGGATTGATATAATAAACCCAAAGGAATAATAAACCCAAGGGATTAAAACTAAAACCTCAAGGGATTATGAACCCAAGGAATTATTAATATTAAAAATTTGAAGAACCAAGAAAACCAATAATTTGATATTATAAACCATTGGGAATTAATAAACCCGAGGGAAAAATATTAGAAACCAAAGGGATAAAAAATGGCAAGGGATTAATAGGAATTAATTTTTTAAACCCAACGGATTGATCAACCCACGTGACTATGACTATTATAAACCTAATGGATCAGTAAATCCATGGGATTGTTAATATTATGATTTTCATATTGACACAATCTTTGCCAATGCGATGTTGGACCATGATTGATTTTCATATTGAGAAAATATTTGTCGCAATGTGATGTTGGACCATGGATGACCATGGTTGATTTTCATATTGAGACAATCTTTATCCTAATGTGACGTTGTACCATGTTTGACCATGGATGACCATGGTTTTCATAATTTGACATTGGACCAAGAGACCATCTTCATCACAATGTGACCATGATTATTGACCATGGTTGACCATGATTAAGAATGGTTGATTTTCACATTGATATATCTTTGTGACAATGGGACGTTGGACCATGGTTGATTTTCATATTGACCATGGTTGATGACGATTGACCATGATTGATTTTCATTTGAGACAATATTTGTCACAATGCGACATTTAACCATGGTAGAGCATGATTGAAGATGGTTGACATGGCTGATTTTCATATTGAGATAATAATTCTTATAATGTGATGTTGGACCATGTTTGACCATGAATGGCCATGGTTGACAATGATTGACCATGGTTGATTATCATATTGAGACAAACTTTATCACAATGTGACGTTGGACAAAGAGACAATCTTCCTCACAATGTGAACATGATTATTGACCATGGTTTACCATAATTGACAATGACTGACCATGGTTGATTTTCACATTAAGACAATCTTCGTCAAAATGAGATGTTGAAACATGGTTGACCATGGTCGAAAATGGTTGACCATGGTTGATTTTCATGTTGAGACAATTCTTTCACAATATGATGTTGGACCATGGCAGACCATGATTGACAATGGTTGATTTTCATATTGATCATGGTTCACCATGATTGATCATGGTTGAGCATAATTTTAATATTTTTAATTAAATGTTATGAATATTAATAGTTAGTAATTATAAATATTAATAACTAATATTAAAATTAACATTATAAATATTAATAATATTAAAAGTAATATTAATGTTGGTATTCATATTAATCAATATTAATATTAATATATAAGTGTGCTGTTAAGCATCAACAACGAATTACGAGTGAGTAGTGTATTCTACATATCATAGATGTAGGCAGAGTGCGCAATAATTAGCCGAAGGACCAGAACTTGAAGAAACCCCAAAACCACAGATACACTGAAGAAATAGCGTAAAACATAAGTAAACAAAGTAGTGGGGGAGTAAAGTATCATTGAACAGCAACTGTTAGATCTCACAGATCAACGACTGGAATCAAATCAAAGAAAGTGGAACATCAGGATCGCATCGCAATCTTTGAAAAAAGACGAAACGATTGCGACATGCGATATGTAGTAGAATCAGATACTTATCAAATGAACCATAGAACCCCATTAGGTCTGTAATACATGTCGGAGTGGTTCTTAAATAGTGTAAGTGGATTATCGGGTGGAGGAAGAATGGTAAGTGGTATTGGAGGGCGACAACCCAATTCCACTTAGTGTTTGACACGTAGTAGTGAGTGGAGTGGGGAAATCGTTTTATTAGGAAGTTAAACCCCGTGCGTGTTGGCAACCCAAAACCAATGTAAAGCGTTGGATCTGCGGGAGGAGATCAACGGCGGAGGATAATGCAAAGGCCAATGAGTGGAACTGATGATATTTATAAATGCAGATGTATAAATTTTGAGATCTGCTTATATGGTTCGAAGAGGAAATTTAATGTATTTCCTTTGTATTTGTATAAAGTGTTGTGCCGAGGGATTTTCTGGAAAAGTGTTATTCAAACATTTCGATAGTCGCATATCGGAGTCGGAGGGGGATAAAGGTATTTATGTGGTATGACCATGGTAATTGGCGATGAGTGACTATGATAAAGGTGATTCTCGGGAATTGTGCAAAGACCGAGGATTGGCAGAAAAAGGTATGACGTATGTGGTTTTATGTGTTATCAATTATAAAGGGTTTATAATGGATTGAAGTGTGATAAAAGGGTTTTAAGGTTAAGCACAATTATAACCCAAAGTTAAAAGAGGGTTTTGTATATGGTGCAGAATAAGGATTTAATAATGGCTTAGAGGGGTTGTATGAGTCCCGATATTAAAGGGAATGAAGGTTAAGGGGTGATTAAAGTCCCGATAATGAGGGTTTAGAATTTGGGTTAGTCTATTAATATGCTTCCACATGAGAGATAATGGAAAGGGCCTTAACCATTACTATTAATGAAGTTTTGACCTGGTAGGTCATATCTATTCCTAGGAAAATGGTTTATGAATAGTTCTACATGCATACTATGGGTAAAGTAGGGGTACCCTGCATCAGATGTTGGACCTTTAATAAAACCGCATATACAACCATTGTTAAATGTGGTTTCAAATGGTTGACCATGGTTGATTTTCATATTGAGATAATATTTCTCAAATCTTGTGATGTTGGACCATAGATATGAATTGCCATGGTTGATGATGGTTGAAAATTGTTTATTTTCATATTGATACAATCTTTGTCACAATGCGACATTGGACAAAGAGACCTATCTAATTAATAAACCAAAGCGATTAATATGAAAAACCAAGGGAATAACATTAAACCTGATGATTAATATTAAATCCTAGGAACATAAACCCTAATATTAATTAACCTAAGGGATTAATATTATAAACGAAGGGGATTATAAACTAAAGAGATTAATACTAAACCATAAGATTAATGTTATAAACCATATGTTTAATATTAAACCCTAGGAATACAAACCCTATGATTAATATTAAAACCCTAGGATCAATAATATAAACCAAAGCAATTACTAAAAGCATTGGAGTAATATTAAAAACCTGAGGGATTATAAACTGAAGGGAATAACATTAGACCCAACGATTAATATTAAACCCTAAGATTAATATTATAAACCTTTGGATTAATATTATAAAACCTTAAGATTAATATTATAAACCCAAGGGACTAACAAATACAATGGATTAATACTAAAAACCCAAGGGATTATAACCCAAGGGAATAATATTAAACCCAAGGGTTTAATATTATAAACCCAAGGTATACAAACCGTAAGATAAATATTAAAAGCCCTAAAATAAACATGGTCGACTATCATTGACAATGGTTGATTTTCATATTAACACAATATTTGTCAATGCGATGTTGGACCATGATTGAACATGATTGATTTTCATATTGAGAAAATATTTGCCGCAATATGATGTTGAACCATGGATGACCATGGTTGATTTTCATATTGAGATAATCTTTATCGCAATGTGACGTTGTACCATGTTTGACCATGGTTTTCAAAATGTGACATTGGACCAAGAGACCATCTTTGTCACAATGTGACCATGATTATTTACCATGGTTGACCATGATTAAGAATGGTTGATTTTCACATTGAGACATCTTTGTGACAATGGGATGTTGGACCATGGTTGATTTTCATATTGACCGTGGTTGACCACAATTGACCATGATTGATTTTCATTTGAGACAATATTTGTCACAATGCAACATTTAACCATGGTAGACCATGATTGAAGATGGTTGACATGGCTGATTTTCATATTGAGATAGTAATTCTTATAATGTGATGTTGGACCATGTTTGACCATGAATGGCCATGGTTGACAATGATTGACCATGGTTGACCATAGTTGACAATGATTGACCATGGTTTATTTTCACATTGAGACAATCTTTGTCAAAATGCGATGTAGAAACATGGTTGACCATGGTTGATTCTCATGTTGAGACAGTTCTTTCACAATTTGATGTTGGACCATGGCTGACCATGATTGACGATGGTTGATTTTCATATTGACCATGGTTGACCATGATTAACCATGGTTGCGTGTAATTGACCATGATTTATTTTTATATATAATCTATGTGACAATGCGACGTTTGAATAAATATTATAAACCTTAAAATAAACATGGTTGTCCATCGTTGACCATAGTTTATTTTCATATTCCCATAATCTTTGTCACAATGTGACGTTGGAACATGGTTGGCCATGATTGATTTTCATATTGAGACAATATTTGTTACAATGCGACGTAGGACCATGGTTGATTTTCATATATAGACAATCTTTGTCACAATGCAACATTGGACAATGGTTGACCATGAATGATATAGATTTGTATGCATTAATTATTAATGTGACAAATCCATATAAGTTTTTTGAAAATAATTATTGATAAAATATCATTGAAATAATAAGCTTTATACCAATTGCAACGATAGTTATATATGAAGACATTCATGCGTTAAGTAATGAAACCATATATAATTAAAATGAAAATCTTATGGAAAAAATGTAAATATTATTGTTAACTTTTGCGAAAATTAATAAGTGTGAAAATTTTAATATGTCATTTTTTCTTTTAAAAAATTTATTATCAACAAATATAAATTGAATCTAAATTAATTTTAAACATGGTATATATTATTAATTTTTTTTGTAGCTAGGTCATATATATATTAAAAAAATTATTGATCAAGAAATACAAATTGGATCTAAATTAATTTTAAACATGATACACATTATTAACTTTTTTTGTAGCTAGGTCATATATCTATCTATCTATATATATGGTTAATTTATATCTTTGATTTTTTTTACATGAATACAACATCATGAGTATTAGTAATAGGGAAACTAATAATAACAATTTTGAAGAAATGAGAAGTGTACAGAGAGGGTTAAAAAATAAAGATTAAATCAGCTTAGATCCATCTAACTTTGGATTTATCATACACTGAGAGGGATCAAATCCCTCCATGTGCAAACATTTCCTCAAGTTCTACACACCAAAAAAGAGGTTTGCACATGGAGGGATTTGATCCCTCTCAGTGGTTTACACATTAAGAGATTTGATACTTCTCGGTGCATGATAGATCCTCAGTTAGATAGATCCATTGAAGGTTATTTATACAAAAGCACAGAATTATTTATACAAAAGTACATAGTAAAGTGTGCAAGGAATAGGACATGAAAGATTGTGTACACAACCATAACCATCCATAAGGAAAAGAACATGACTTATGTGGAGAAAGGTTTTATGCAAAGTACAAGAAAAGAGTTTTGAAAAAAAGAATCTTTGCATAGCATAAGGGATCTCATCTAAATTATTAAAAAGACTAAGTATTGTGTCAAACATGGAATTTTTTTAACATATAATGAAACTATAAACATACAATGTATTATGAAATGAAAAGGGAAAGTGGAGTTGGGAGATTTACATACATCTGGTTAAAATTAGAAACCAAAGGTCATACATAAATGGATTAATACATGTATATATTGGTTATTTGTGTTCTTCACAATCTTGGAAATGATTCTACTAATCAAACTATATTTTTTAATGTGGAGACGAATATTTTTATCACTACAAAATTATAGTGTTTTCTTGGCATTCATGTTTGATTAGCAACTTTTATTAATTTAGCTTCTACATAAAGTTTAGGTCTTGTTGTATAGAGTATTAGAATCAAACTATATTTTTTAATGTGGAGACGAATATTTTTATCACTACAAAATTATAGTGTTTTCTTGGCATTCATGTTTGATTAGCAACTTTTATTAATTTAGCTTCTACATAAAGTTTAGGTCTTGTTGTATAGAGTATTTACAAGACTATGAATGCATGGTGGTGAGATATGCTATACCATAGACTTTCGATGACAAAAATCTCTAGCTTGCAAGTGATTTTACTATATTTTTTTTCTTAACACATATTTGTGGGCACTTATTTCATGAATTTCATATTTATGAGATTAGATATTACTTTTTTAGGCTTTTAATTCTATTTTATGTCATGTTTATTTGAGTTGTGGGGTTTTTATATGCTTAATGAAATTCTATTTAAAGATTTTATGAAAGTATGTGAGCATTTTATATTTATAAGATTATATGTTGGATTTTTGGGCTTTTTGTTCTACTTATGTCATAAATATATGTTGGATTTTTGGGCCTTTTATTCTATTTATGTCATATTTATTTGAGTTAGGGGGATTTTATATGCTTAATGAAACTCTATTTAAGGATTTTATGAAAGTATGTGAGATTGTTGCATTGAAATAAGTTGTTAGTGAGAAACTTAATGATTCTTATGATTGTTACCAACAATTAGTTGAATACCTCCAGTGCGATTTGGAACTGAATGAATATCTTGCATGCATGAATGTAGCAGCTACAATTATATAGTTACATGTATGACCATAGATCAGCGAATACATGGAATGTTCTGGAGTCAATAACCATAAACCAGAATGCTGCTATAGTTGATATCATGGATAACAAGGCGAAAAAACATATGTTTGTCGAATGCCACGTCTTCCCTAATGAACTCAAATCCTTTCCCTTCACTTTAATATACATATGGTTTTCCAACACAAATGTTAATGGTATCACGCTCACTGCGCCAGTAATATTCATAAAATCACCCACAAATGGAAGCAGAGCCCCAACAAGTGTGGTCACTATCAGATATGTCCCTCAAGCCAGCACCCTCACTATCCAATTGCGAACAGAATACACACTTTCGTTGCTCCTTCCGAACTTTGTATCTAGAAACTCGTACATGGGGCTTCCACATATCTACAACCATTCCATTAGGGTTTATAACCTGGAGTGGTATTTCAGGCGACAAAGAAATGGTAAGCGGTATTGAGAGTTTTGGCTTTGATTCCACAAATCAGAGGACACGTAGCAGCGGAGGAGTGTGGGGAAACTGCTTTATCAGGCAATTAACCCCCATGTGTCTTGTCAACCCGAAATCTATTGTGAACTGTTGGATCTTTCGGGAGAAGATCAATGACAGAGAAGTAATAAATTTTGGTAGAGCGTTTAAAACAAAGACCAGAACTTTATTTTTTCTCTGTGCTATTCATATCATTAAACGAAACTTTTGCTATACGTGTATTTCTGGAAGCATTCCTGAATTAAATGAAAAAATGAGATTTATTGCAACACAAATTGTTTCAAACATTCTTCTTTTACTTGAACCTGAACTTGAAATATCATAATCTCTAGCTGGGCTATTGAGACCTACATATCCAAAGCAAGCAAAAAATTAAGTTTTTTCTCCAAGATATTGTTTTAATACCCAATTTGACAGGGACCATGAACCATAAGATATGTAAGCATCACAAGTAAGATGTATCCTAGTTAAAATAAAAGAGATATACCATCGCGTATATACAATCCAATAGCAGCAATGATATAGATGCAACTTAAGAATGTTGAAACACCGAGCCACAACCTCAGAGACGATAAGTGGGGAATGCCAAATGCAAAAATGCTACAAATGATTCCTGTAATTGCGATGCAGTAAGGTAGCTTCAGCGTGGTAGCTTCATTGTTGTGTAAAGTATATATTGCCTGCACAACAGTCAATCAGAAGAGATGAAAAATAGATAATTAATAAGGAATTGCTGCATGTCAAAGTAGGGGAGCATGGCTTGGGGATAGGAGGTAATTAAGTATAAGAGTAGGGAGCTACCTTTAAAGCTTGTCTAGCCAGAATGATAAATCCAATGGTGATCATGAATAGATTGATATATTGTAGTGTCCATGTCAAGAAATACATTTTCCTACCTGGGAAAATTCACAATCACAATCAATATGAAAGGAAGAAGTGATTATGTGCAAGTATGAAGATGTTAATTTGATGAAAGTAACAAGAAAGTATTATATTGAATGGGATGGGTGAGTGTAAAAGAAATTTACCATAAATGTGACCAGCTAGGTCTCTGTATCGACTATGTCAGATGCCTCCAGTTTCGTGGAGATGCGCTAGGAGGGTGTTTGCATAGAGTGATATGAAGGCTGCTACTATCAATCCTAAGGTGCCCCCTACCCATCCCAAGGGAACCATGATGATCCCTGAATACCCCAATGCATACGCACTGTTGAGTGATGTTATTAGAAAGAGGCCGACTTGGTACCATGGATCTATAATAATCTCAATATTATTATTTATCGAAGTTGGTATAGACATATACAACGTACAGTGTAAAAATATTGAACGATATGACTTACCGTGACTTGATACTTGAGGTGTTTCAATCTCGTAGGCTTCTCCTTTGTGTCCATGACATCCCTCTGCCAAATTTTCTCCTCCAAAAGAATAGTTCCCGACATACACTATCTTACATTTTCAGCACATAGGTGAAAGCGTTTCTCCAATGCAGAAACCTGATAAAATGGTAGGTAGAGAAAAGGAAGGCTATGAAAGATTTGTCACCTTTTTTACCAGATAAAAGCTGAGAGAAGCCCTTCAAATCTTTAGAGTAATCCTTCCAGCATTCGAGTTATCCTTCAACAATTCCAACAACCCTATGTGCTAACAAAGAAATGAATGCATCCATGGACCATTTGATTATAATATATGGAATGGTAATGAATAATAAGTACAATAAATATTTAATGACAATTTGGAACGCTCAAGATCGAGTGGCACTGTTATTCTATCGGGCATGGAGTGGGAGAGTTATTTCCATTGCAGGTTAATGGAACGATGGGTGGAATGGTGAAATTGATGGACACCTGTTCTTTGGAGAAAAAAAGTTGGCAAATGGTTGAAGACACATAAGTTTAAGAATGTGAATAGACATACGTTTCAAAATTAGGTTTGACAATATGTTTTATAATTTGTTTTAAATATATTTCTCAGAGCTAAAATACACTTGGCAAATGGTTGAAGACACATAAGTTTAAGAATGTAAACAGACATATGTTTTAGAATCAATGGTGCTTGGAATATCTATTTTATATATTTTTTAAATACATTTTTCACTAATCAACATACATGGTTATCAACAAGAGGCACAATAAATTTTTAATCATTCTTTGTAAAAAAATAATTTAAGTATGCTTTAAGCATGTGATTTAGACATGCAAGTAAGTTAGTGGTGTGAATTATACCCATTGATATAGTGATGACTACGAGAATATACTGACATTTTTCAATTTAGGTCATTCTATCAAAAAAATTAATTAATAAAATGATTAAAGTGGCCAACTCCAATAAGAGGGATGCCTATCAACATAATAAAATAATTAGCAATATAAAAAATTTACAAAATTATCATCAAATATTTTAAAATTTAGATATTAGAAATACTTAAAAAAAAAAATGTGATAATGCAAACGACGAATCACGATGCTCCAAATGAAGATGGTTGGCAGCAATATCCCTGCAACTTGATGTGAATGTGATCAGTTCAAGAATGACTTTCAAGTTATTCTAATTGAATTTGTCAATCCCATTGCATATTGCCTGTGAATGTGGTATTATTTTCAACACATAAATATGTGTTGAAAAAATATCTGTGCATCTACAGGACAAAGGAACGTGCAATCGAAATGTAAGTGGTCCTCATAAATTTATTGTAGCAAACTTGTCTCCAGTGAGGGAACAATTGTATTTTACGAGATGCAGTGGTAGATATTTTACGATAGAAATCTCTTTCCGGATTCTAACCAAAGTGAAAATTGGAAAAATGTAAAAGTAATGGTAAATAAAGAGAGATTGGATCCAAATATATTATTGTGAAAGTTGTATATTACATACTTTATCACGAAAGCCAAGGAATCTACGTAATAAATTGTTTTGTTTTTTAGAAAATATAGAAAAAAAGAAACCACGACAATGGTAATTTAGACGTCAAGAATTTCTGGACTGGTATCACAGATTTTTAACGTATGAAAAATATGTCAGCAAGGAAAGCGCATAGACCTTTCGTCGCCCCAATGATCAACATGAAGTTCCAAAAAATCTATAACATTGATCGATCATTTGTATTTGAAACGACATCCTGTTAATCATTGGGCGTTGTAAACTTCCTAGTGGGTTTTCTCAACATTACGAGTATTTCTTATCCATTTAACGCTCATTTATTTTTCTGACCTTCACACATTTAATATTTTACATCTAACGCTCTCACATCTAACATCTTATATTTAACACTTATATAAAGCTCACATATCTAATGCTCGGACATTCACTTTAAATTGAGATATATTCACACATTCACTTTAAACTTTAAACTAGGATGTAGAGTATCTCTGAATGTTATAAAGAGGTTTCCTAATCCTAAAAAAAGAGTTATGGGATAACAAATAATTATTAATACCATGGGCCAAATACTATATTTATAAAAGAGGTATAAAGAGGTATGATAAATAAATAAAATTATATCAAATAAGATTACAAATCAATATCTAATTATACCATTTTGATGAATAGAAAACTGTACTAATTGATACAAATAACTCACATAATACCATACCTTATAATTAAAAACAAAAATATTGTTTGTAAACTTCTGAAAATATTTTAACACGCAAATGATATCCATGATAATTTTAGCTTGTCCATGCAGGTTAAATTTTTTTCGAAACCGAAACTGTATATACAACAGATACAAACTACAGTTATCTAATTAAAAATTCAAATAATCTAGGCTAGAATATCCATCATCATACATTCATGTTATTATTGCCGGTGGACCTCCAGCCCCATGATGGAGTAAGAATACTTGTGATTGGAATATTTATCGTCTCCATTGTCTATGTTGTAGACATGCCTTTCTATTTTTATTCTCTTTCATTATGGAGAAATTATAAGAAATTCTGGTTGATTTGGATGAATGATAAAGAATTATTTATGGTACAAACTTAGTGAACATGTGATAAGCGTACTACTATTAGATGGCTCTTTGGAATATAATATTTTATTTTAGGTTTAGGAAATAAAACTTGTCTTCCAGAAATACCCTACCAATGTATAGTTCCTTACACCAAAAAAAAATTGGTATCATTATAATAAGGTATGAACACTTGGCCACCTATGATAGGTTCTTGATGAGATTAGAGAAGCATAGTATAAGATAAAATTATTACAGATGACAAATAATGGAGAAACATAAAGCACATTTTTATTACACATAGGCCTTGGCTTGGCTTGGATTCTAAGGCTCAGGAAAATATAAATTTATAGTTTAGCACAGAGCTAGTGAGAATTAGCTACATGTGAAATTCATGCAAAAACAAATAAGCGGTGTGGTAGGTTCGGTTGTGGATGGTGTCAGTCATAGATGGCTTAACTTTTGGCGTAAGCGGTGGTAGGTAATGATTGAAGATGGTTGAGTGTCAGTGGTAGTGTTAGAGAAGTACACGTCAGTTTGGCTTCACGTTCAACATTCTCCCACTTGAAGCCAAATAAGAGTCATGAATCAAGTCACATTGAGTCTTACCATGCCTTTACATAACTCATGTTTATTTCTTGGTAGAATCTTAGTGAGCATATCAGCAGGGTTCTTATTTGTATGGATCTTTTCGAAGGATACCTGTCCTTCTGTCAACACATGTAGGATCCAATGGTACCTTAAGTCAATGTGCTTGGTTTTTGAGTGAAATGTTGTGTTTTTTTCCAAGTTAATGACACTCTGACTATCAAAATATAGCACATATTTGTATTTCTTTATTCATATCTCTCCTAGGAATCGTTGCATCCATGCCATCTCCTTATAAACTTCTGTTGCAACTATCTACTATGCTTTTGTTCTAGAGAGAGCCATTATTTGTTGTAGCCTTGACACCCAAGATACTGTTGCCCCTGCAAATGTATACAAATAATCTGTAGTGGACTTTCTGGTGTCCATATCTCCAACCATATATACATCTATAAATCCTTCAAGCAGAGTCTCATTATGACAAAAACATAATGACTAGTACCCTTAAGGTACCTTAAAATCCATTTTACTGCTTGCCAATGTTGTTTTCCTGGATTGGCAAGGAACCGGCTCACTACTCCACTGGATATGGAATATCTAGTCATGTACATACCATGGCATACATCAAGCTTTCAATTGCTGAGGCATAAGGAATCATGCTCACCTCTTCCTTCCCTTTGTCATCACATGGACATAACTTAGTACTTATCTTGAAGTGAGCTGCAAGGGTTGTACCAACTAGCTTGGAATCCTTCATACTAAACTTGTCAAGCACCTTCTTGATATATTTTTCTTGTGATAACCATAACCTTCTATTTTTCCTGTCACGCATGATCCTCATGCCCAATATCTATTGTGCTAGACCCAAATCCTTCATTGAAAAGTTGCTACCCAAATCTTTCTTCAACCTATTGATCATATTCTTATCATGCCCAAAAATTAACATGCCATCCACATATAATAATAATATTATATACTTTGCTTGATCACACCTCTTGATATAAACACAATGACCAACTTCCAACCTGTGAAAAACTTGTTCCAACATGAATGAATCAAATTTCTTGTATCATTGTTGAGGTGCCTATTTCAACCCATAGAGACTCTTTCTCAACATGCAAACAAAGTCTTCTTTGCATTTTCCTATGAAGCATTATGGCTTCTCCATATAAATTTCTTCCTCCAATTAACCATGAAAGAAATCATTTTTTACATCTAACTATTCACACTCAAAGCCTAAAGAAGTAACAAGACCAAGAATGACTCTAATGGATGACATTTTGACAACAGGTGAGAAAATATCAGTGATGTCAATACCTTCCTTTTGGGGAGATCCTTTCACCACCAGCCTTTCTTTATACCTCTCCTTTTTGTCACCTTCATGCTCAATCCTGTAAACCCAATTTTTCTTGTAGAACCCTTCTACCTTTTGGAAGATTTACCAACTCCCAAGTCTTATTTTCAAGCAAAGAGTTCATTTCTTCCTCCATTGATTTCTTCCATTCTTTACTGTGCTCAAATTTACAAGCCTCTTGAAAACAATTAGGCTCAACTTCACAATTCAATAAAATATAGTTTGATGGAGGGTTCCTTTTTGAAGGCTCATGAGGCCTAGAAGATCTATGAAGTAACTGTGGTGATGCATTATCAGGTTGAATCTCCTATAAATATTCTTGTAATATTCCTTCTTCTTGGTGTTCATCATTTTCCAGTTATTGTCCTTCCTTCTCTTGAATTTGCTGTTCATTTTCTTGCATTGGTGGGATGTTTTCATGCTGCTCCTCAAATTTGTCAATAAATTTCTTGAGCTCCATCTTACCTATAGTTCTCTTAAACATTTTTGACTCGTTGAATATAACATCCCTGCTTCTAATAATTTTATGTTTGACTATATCCCATAGACGATAAGAAAATTCTTCATCTGCATATCCCAGAAAAATGCATTTCATAGATTTATCATCTAGCTTAGTTCTATTTTCTTTGGGAATATGTACAAATGCTTCACATCCAAATATTTTCAAATGAGAATAACTAAACTTCCTACTAGTCCAAATTTCTTTAGGGATGTTGCCATCCAAGGCTGTATTTGGAGATCGATTTATAAGATAACAAGATTTCCTTACAACTTCTGAACAAAAATGCTTTCCAAACCAGAGTTGGACAACATAGTCCTCACATTTTCCATAATGGTGTGATTCATCCTTTCTGCAACACCATTCTCTTGGGGATTACTAGGCACAATCTTCTCGTGCTTTATGCCAAACTTGTTACAATATTCCTTGAATGCATTTGAGCTATATTCTCCCCCATTATCTTTTCTCAAGAACTTGAAGAATTTGTTAGTCTCTCTTTGAACAACAACGTGGAATTTTTGAACTATTTCAAACACTTCATTTTAACTTTTTATAGGGTAAGGCCAAACCTTCCAGGATGCATCATCTATAAATGTCACAAAATATGATGCTCCTCCTAATGACTTGATGTTAATATGCCCAAACATATTAGAATATCAATTCTAACACATTTTTCTTTCTGTCATGGCCATCTTTAAGGAATTAGAACCTTATTTGTCTACCATATATATAATTCTCACAAAGACAAAGATTATATGATTTCAAACCTGCCAATAAATGTTTGCCAACAAGGATTTTTAAGCCCTTCTCGTTCATGTGACTCATGCACTTATGCCATAGATCTGCCGAATTTCCTTCTTTTGTGACAATAGCCAAATCTAATTTTCCTATCATTTACTTCAATGTATATAATCTTCCTGTCTTGGGTCCTTTGGCCACAACCAATCCTCCTTTGCTAATTTTCAAGCCTTATTTTCCAAAGCTTGTGGAATAACCTTCATCATTCAATATTCCCATAGAGATCAAACTCATACGCATTTATGGTACATACCTGACCTGTTTCAATAATAGATCTTGTCCATCCTTCATCTTGATTTGGGCATCTCTCACTCCAACAATACTGCAAAAATGATTATCCCCAAATGAACTATGCCATAATCATCAAGATTATATGCAACAAAACTATCTTTGCATGGGGTTACATGGTGAGATTCCCCAGGTTTAAGGATCCAATCAAAGCTAGTCCTATATTTATATAAACATGCATCCTCTATTGAAACAATAAAAAACACATCACCATCTGTGATACAACAGTAGTCTCACCTTCATTTGTGCTAGATGAATTGTGATTTGTACTAGGCAGTCTCTGATCATTTTGTCCTTTCTTATATACTCGACATTCTTTCTTCATGTGCCTAGGTTTTCCACAATGAAAGTAGATGATCCTACCCATCCTTGATTTTGATCCGCTTCTCGATCTTGATTGCCTTTGTCAGCCTTGATTAATTCTCATGCCATGATCAGCTAGAGCTGTAGCTTCTCCTCCATGGTTTTCCACAATTGACTTGTGTCGTAGCTCCTCATTCATTAAATTACTGTTGACTTCATCAAACTTCAGGGTCACTACAGTTGTTGAAATGCTCATAGGTATAATTAAATTTTCCCAGATGTCTGACATAAAACACATTAACAAAATAGCTATAATTTTGCCATCTAAAATTATTTTAATAGAGGCAAGATGAGTAGTAATAATATTGAATTCATTCAAGTGCTCAGTAACTGAGGCACCCTCCTTCATCTTGAGATTATAAAGCTTCTTCATCAAGAACACTTTTTTGATGTCGTGTTCTTCTCATGTAGATCATGGAACTTCTTCCATAATCATTTTGTTGTGTTTTCTTCGGACAAACTAAAATACACATTCTTTTCTATGTATTGGTGGATTGTCAAAATCATATTTCTATCTAGCTTATTTCATTCCTCATCTGTCATCGATGAGGGTTTCTTTGCTACACCCTCAAACAAATGCTGATCCTTCAAAATCAATATATCCACCATCTATGATTTCCATAGGGAAAACTTGGCCCTGCTCAACTTCTCTATATCAGTGATTGTTGCCTCCATTCTCAATAAAATTCAAATCCACAAAAACAAAACTCCACTTAATATAAAGATTTAATTATTACACTGGCCAAAAATTAATCTCCTTATTATAATCACCTTTTCCCCTTTTATTTTTTCAATAATTTAATAAAAGTATACAAACTTAATTAAAGGAAGACAACTTAACATTTATAAAATACATATAATTATATATGTGTCACCACATATAAAATTTTATATAACATATCCACTCCTTTTTAATTATATGACTATAATTTTACCAAGTCATTTATTTTCATGTGATATGAAAAACAATACTAAACCAAAGGAATGAAATATAATTATAAGTTTCCTTCATGTGCTAGGAACACCAACACTCTCTTTCACCTTCCACGACAATGCTATATAGTCTTTGTCGTTGCAAATCTCTCAGCAGAGACTCGACACTGCAAGAACATCAGTTAGGAGTCGAATTAATGAAGAATTTTCCAAAGAGACCATGACGCCTAGGTCTCCTCTCATCGTCGAGCAGCTCTCCCTCGTCTCAAATACCGAGAAGCACAACATAATAAAAAATCATCACAGCTAATAGACAATGGAGAAACAAAAATCACATTTGTATTACACACAAGCCTTCCTTTGGCTTGAATTTTAAAGCTCATGCAAATACAAATTTACAGATGAGCATAAAGTTAATAAGAATTATCTACATGTGAAATTCATGCAAAACAAGTAGGCGATGTGGTAGGTTCTTCTGTGAACGGTATTAGAGGGTGTAGCTACATGCGAAATTCATGCAAAACAAATGAGAGGTTTGGTAGGTTCGGCGTAAGTGGCAGCCTATGATGGCTGAAAATGGTGGAGTGTCGACGTTGGTGTTAGAGTAGTACATGTAAGTTTGGCTTCACGTTTAACAGTTCTTAGATCTTTCGTATATTAAAACGTTTGGGTATCCAGATAATAACAATGTTCAACTCTATGAATTATAGACAACCATAGTCTTTCACAGTGTAACAACTATTCATATTCAAAGTTATGATCTTTAAACAACAGTTAAATCAAGTGGTTCGAAGGAGGATGTAAATTAAATGACAACATTGTTATTATGGCATTTATTAGCATGTTAATTCTCACTCTATTGTTGTCGGAACTCTGTCACATTCTACTGATATTTGCACTTGCTATTTACATTCTATACTGCATCTTCACTACCCACTTTCATCCTCTCTTTTTTCACCCATATGTCGTCCGGTTTTGACCCTATTTGGGAATTTTTATCTACATTCTCTTCCGGGCCACGCTCTTGTTTGAATTCAAACATTTACATTCTACATTGGCTCCAGTGGACCAACTCCATCATTATTTCTAGGCCCTTGTAAGCATTTGGTTTCTGCATTTATAACTATTATATGACCTCCATTGGGCATTATTGTTGTTGTTGCTTTGAGGGACTATAGGACTTCCATTTTACTGTTATCACCTTTCCTTCTCTTTGGTTTACTACTAGTTTTGATGGGCCATTGGTGTTGGGATCCCTCTGCTTATTTTCTAATTGTCGAAATAATGCCTTTTCTGGCGGTTTTCCTAATCCATGGTGGGTAGGTGGCATGTACGACCTTACAACACATAAAATTTATCACCACATGTCATCTAGATGTTTTCCCATGTGATCTCAAGCCTTGCACATCACTCCAAATCTAGCAGATTATTCCTCGTGTTAGTACACTTGGAATTTTCCCATTTTGGATGACCTTCTAGTGGCATCCTGATCCTTCGTGGGTTGTATGCTTTATTCCCTGCACGCTCTCTCTCCCTCCTGAATGCTATATACCTGATCCCGAGGTACGAAATGATTAATTCAGGACATTCCTTCCTGATTTTCCCAACTACTTCCTTGAACTTCTCATTTACTCTGTTAGAGGGTCCTACAGATATTTCTTGTGTGTTTCTCTTTCCATATTTGGATTATGAAGGGTCTGGAATCCGACATGTCTGCAAACGAGGCTCTCATCTGAGCCACCTTGGATGTTGAGTCTCTTTGAAAAAACACTTCTGGTTAGGAATGTCGTAGTGGCCCATGCTCCCTTGATGCATGGCATACTATCCTAGGGGATGACCGGGTGCCAAATGTTGCTCATGCAATTCATATTCCATAGGGTGGAAAGCATGAAAATCATGGTCGATGTTCTAAGCAGAGGCATCGATCTATCAAAACCATCACCCCACCTCCATCTTTGGCTTTGCATAATGTTGTTCTGTTTGATCATATAACCAAACTCCAGAAAAAGGCTCTCGTCGGCAGGTGGTACTTTTCTAAAATGAGTGACTCTAAGATGCGACATTAGGTCGAAAGGAAATGGAAATCTATGCTTGGGTACTTTTTGACTATTGTACAATTGTTGAAAGGCTGGTATAGCTTTCATTTTCTCTGCTAGGAGGACTTGGAGAAAATCAAAGCTATCCTGTGGATAAATGGTAAGAGCTTCCTAGCTCTTCACTCATGGTATATTGGGTATAATACACTTCGCAACACGCCGCAGAACAAGTTGATCTCGGTCAAATTTCTTGGCTTGCCAATTGAGTTATGGAATAATCATGCTCTAACAGATATTGGCAATGCAATTGACAAATTTTTTTATGTTGACCGACACTGTCTAGCGGCTCCAGAGAAATGAGTCATCTGGATACTTTTTGAGAAGGAGTATCGGGGTGGTTTCCCTGACCATATTGAACTAGACTGGGGTGACACCCAATTATCTTAGAGGCTAGATTACTGGGGGGTACCCTTCAGGTGCTCGTTCTTCCACCATACTGGGCATCTGGTGGCCATTTCCCACATCGACCGGGACGCCGATTGCATGGTCAAAAATGTTTCGGTGGATCATCAATGTTACACTCTGGCAGGGGTCGTCCTGGTTCGAACGGGCAACATGGGGTTCCACATTGGCAATAGACAAATATGTTACATGGCTCTAATTCAAACCGACCTCATGCTTTTGGTTTTTCCATGTATGGATCTTTGCCCATTACGGTTCCATCTTCCCTGATATCCTCTACCAAATCTGATTTTCGGTTCTTGTTAATCTTGTCCCATGCATCCATAAACCTTCTCCGGTACCTTACCCCTGTTAGGAAATACCTGCTCTGTTTTCGGCACCCCATCCATACCACGACATTACATCCACCTCACATGTTTCGTACGTTCCTTCACCATCACCCTCCCACTTCCCTAATAGGGCTAAGGGTCCTAGGAATAATGTCACACCACCTAATTCCCCACTAGCCTCTCCCTCTAGCTCTATTGGGAGTGACCTGGCCTAATGCTTGATTTATGCACTCTTACTGATCTGATAATGAATATCTTAGATTACTTTTAGGGTATTACAGACTCATGTGCATGGATTTTACTATACTACTTAGTGAAACAGATCGATAAGGTTGCGAATAATATAGATAATGAGCAATTAGAGAAACATAAAAGATAAACACACATAAACAAAACAAGTTTAATATGGAGTTCACCCAAAACTCTTTCGCTATGTCTCCTGGTCCAGCCTTCAATGCTGACCTCTCTATTATCTCTTCAAGAGTAGAGTTTTACAAGGTGTGATCTCAAATTGAGTCTCAACACAATAGATACAAAACAACAGGAGTTTTGCTTGAATCCCTCAAGCCTCTCTGAGTACACAGACTCTTTCTCTCACTCTCTGTCTCTGTTTTCTCGCTGCCTTAGCACTGCTTGTCTCTACTTTATGTCTCTTGTGGCTTTTAAGCCAATCGGCACTGTCTGTTCATTTCCTCTTCTGGGCTCTCTTGCTCCCGACCTCTATCCACTCAAATACCCCTCTGAGCATTAGTAATAATTGCTAAATGCCTTCAGGGATGGTGGCCACTTGTTTTGTAACGAAAGGACCATCGGCGCTTTTGAAATCCTCATAATAGTCATTCTATGTTTACACAGAGAAATACACTAAAACACGGGAAAATATGCCAGAACGCAATACATCAGACTTCAAAAATCATTAATTCCACCCTGTATTCCCTTCAGAAACATCTTTGGGTGTGATTGCAAGTGATTGTTGATCAATGGTTATTATTGATTTTGGGTGGCTTATGCGCCCATGGATTACCCGCCCGAAAAGGGTGGTTTTCTCTCTCTGACACTTGGACACGTGGCGGCTAGTGTATGGGCTCGGGCAGAGCCCGATAAATACCACATACCGCCTAAGGCCCGCCCAAAATCTTGCTCATTTCGGAACTCAAAACACATCTCGCTACGTATAGAAACCCTTTCAAGTCCATTATATCGCCCAATTCGCATTTCCTATGTATTTGTAAAAATTAAATTAAAACACTGAAAATACCATCGAATGGCTTTATGGCGGACTTCAAATAATATACATTTGCATTTATAAACCCTTTCGAGTCTCGATTCATCGCATCAAGTGCATTCCCTTTCCATTTCATTTATTTAACAAAGATGTGAAATACATAGAGAAACACATTTTCCGTAACTCAAAATATATTAAGCTTCATCTATAATCCTATCGGGTCCAGCTATCATAGTTGCATGTATTGGCCCTGCTCCTTGTGTTGCTCTGATGCAATATTGCGATGCGACATGTCGTAATCACGTACCACATAGTCCCAGGCCATTGGTAAGCGCTACTTTGACTTGTGCTGACATGATATTGCGATTTAACTTGGGCCATCGATCTATGCGCTTGATCTACTATCCTCGTTGGCTCGTGCTACTCGCCGTCACTATAGTTATATGATAGCCTCTGTCTGCCTTCGCTGATTGCGATATGCTGATCGGATCTGGACCATTGATGGGCCAAATCCGACGGCTCCTGTGCATCGCTGTCCAAGCCTCTGATAACTCTATTTTTGTCCATTTCTTCATGTTTTTCTCTCTCGATAGTGTTTTCTATATTTTGTAAGGTTTTTCCCTATGCGATAGTTTTTTTTATTTTGAAGCCTTAGAGGGTCTTTTGGATAAATTTTGGATCACGCGTTACCACTGAAAAATATTTTGGACCACCAAAAGTTGGTTTTTAAGCATTGTTTAAGTGAGTATATAGCTTCCTTACTTGCCCAATCTCTATCCATTGTGCACTACTTGGTTTTGAACCTTTGAGCTTGATTTTGAGGTGCTCAACATCTCCTCTACACGTAGTTCTCACCTTCCTGTCTAGAACTGTATCTTCCTACAACTCATTGAGATATTCAGGCAATAGATCATCAATAGAAGGCAATTGACTTTGCTCTTCGGGATCTTCAATCAATGATGGTTCAAATAGTCTCAAGTTTTCTGCATTAACCACTGAATAGATGTGCATGTAAGCTGGCAAATCAAGGCGAAAAGATTTCTTAGCAATTTTGTCAAGTATCTTGAAAGGCCCATACCTTATTGGCTTTAGCTTCTTACCTTCACCTTGCATTTTGTCTTTGCTAATGTACAGCCAGACTTGATCACCAACTTGGAAGCTATGCTCAATTCGATGCTTGTCATGCCTGGCCTTGTACTTGGCCTAGCTTCTCTCCAGTTGTTCCTGTACTTCTTGGTGAATTACTTGGATCTGTTTAATGAACTTGGTTTCTTTTTCCACATCACTGTGTCCATCAATGGCTATGTCTTTTACAAAGACAAAATCCAAGGGAGACTTTGGTGTAAAACCAAAACAAGTCTCAAAAGGAGATCTCTGAGTAGAAGAGTGCTTAGCATGGTTGTAAGCATGTTGCACATAACACAAATGTTCATCCCCAAGCTTTGGATGCTTGCTGCAATAACCCCTAAGCAACTGAATCATTCTCCTATTGATCACCTCTATTTGGCCATCTGTTTGTGGATGAAATGTTGTGCTCTTCTTCAATCAGGTGTCCATCAATTCCCATAGACTTGGCCAAAACTCCCCAACAAATCGTGAATCTTGATCAGATACAATGGAAGTGGGTAACCCAAAATGAACCCAAACATGCTGAAAGAACAACTTTGTTGTTTGTTAAGTTGTAATTTGCTTGTTACAAGGTACTAAAATACACATTTTGCTAAACCTATCCACAATAACATATAAATAATAATGACCCTTTCTAGATTTTGGCAATTCCCCAACAAAGTCCATGGAAGCACTTTCCCAAGGACGAGAAGGAATTGGAAGTGGAGTGTACAAGCCTATTTTTCTATTGCTAGGCTTGCTTTTAGCACACATGGCACACACTTTAATATATCTAGAAACTGTTTCATGCATTCTTGGCCAACAACAGAACCTTTGCAGCTGTGCAACTCTTTTACTTACACCAGAATGACCTGATATTAGAGAAGTATGTGCTTCTCAGATTATGTTAACTCTTTCATTTTGAGGAATGCATAACTTTCCCAAATGATATAAGAGTTGGTTCTTAACATGATAATCCAATTCTTCTACTTGTTTGCCATGGCTTAAAGTTGCATATACATCTTTAAAATCTACATCTTGAGCATACTGTTCAATGTAGCTTTCATGCAATGCTGAGTTATGCTTAAGTATAGTAGATGCATTTATGATTGGTCTTGATAGCATATCTGCAACTTTATTGTGTATGCCCTTATTATATATGATGACAAGATGAAACTGTTGTTGAAAACTTATCCACCTATAGTGTCTTGATTTTTGCACTTTAGTTTGTGAGTGCAAATATTGAAGTGGTTGATGATTTGTATGAATGATTGTTTCTTTGCTCATTAAGTAACGTTTCCACTTTTTCACACTCTGTCCTAATGCATACAATTCTTTATCATATGTGGGATAATTAACTACTGCAGAATTAAATGTCTCAAAATGATAGCATATGGGTTTACCATGTTGCATTGACACTACTCCCATGGCATAGTCACTGGCTTCTATTTTAGTCTCAAATGGTCATTGAAGCTTTGGCAATGCCAGTACTCGTGTTGTACTAATTTTTTCTTTCAAGGTGTCGAAGGCTTTCTGCTGTTTGCCTCCCCACTGAAACACCTTATTTCATCCTATTAAAGCATGTAAGGGAGCTGCAATCAAGGAAAATTTGGCAATAAACTTTCTCCAATATTGTGTTGCTCCTAGGAAGCTCCTAACTTCTGTAGCAGATTTGGGTTTAGGCCAGTTCACAATGACTTCAACCTTAGAGGGATCTATCTTCAATTCACCACCCCCTACAATACGACCCAAATAATTTAAATATGTTTTGCAAAATTCACATTTTGATAGCTTCACATAGAGATTTTCTCTTTTCAAAACATCTAACGTCTGCTTTACATGCTTCATATGTTCTTCCAATGTTTTACTGAAAACAAGAATGTTATCTAAATATGCAATTACAAAATCATCAATAAAAGGTCTGTGTACATCAGTCATAACTCTCATGAAAGTGGCAGGAGCATTAGTTAAGCCAAAAGGCTTAACTAGCCATTCATACAGCCCTTGCGTTGTTTTGAAAGCAGTCTTCCATGCATCTTGTTCTACAACTCTACCCTGATGATAGCCACTATGCAAGTCCAACCTGGAAAAGTAAACTGCTTCTTTCAGCTGATCTAATAGATCATTAATGCGAGGAAGAGGATAATGATTCCTGATCATTATTTTATTCAGTGCTTTGTAATCAATGCACATCCTCCACGAACCATCTTTCTTTCTCTCAAACATGATTGGAGATCCGCATGGTGATGTTCTTGGTCTTATGAACCCTTTATTGAGCAACTCTTGTACCTGCTTCTTGATCTCCGCATTCTCTAAAGTGGATAACCTATACATTCCAATGTTAGGCAATGGAGCATCTTGCTGTAAATGAATATCATGTAATATTTCCCTTTTGGGTGGTAGACCTTTAGGTTCTTGGAATAGCATATCATATTCTAAAACAAATTTAACAAAATCATATTTCTATTTAGCATCACAGCCTTCAAATACATTGGTTTTATCAGGGTTCTTTTCCTTTACAACCACCAGTAAAAATTACTTGCATGAATTTACAAATCTTTTCATCTGCCCCAATTTTATGAGGGAACAATTATTTTTAAGTTTATGAGCTCTTACAATATATTCTATTCCATCTTTAGTGAGTTGATATTTATTTTCAGCTCTACAGAGTATGGCTTTTCTATCATACAAGTAAGGACTTCCAAAAACAAAACCACATATATCCAAGGGAACTATATTTAACTCAACCTCATCTACAAATGTTGACCCAATAGCAAACCTAAGTTTACATTATCTAGTCACTTTTAGCTTTGCTTTATCACATACCCAACCTAATGGATATGGCTTTTTGTGAGGTGTGGATAGTAATCCTAACTTCTTTACAATTTCTTCAGAAATCAAGTTTACTTGTGATCCACTATCAAATAAAGTATCAATCTTTTGATGCTTGGAAATAACTGTAATATGAAAAAGCTCATGTATTTTCCTCTCATTATCCTCATTATCAATAGATTGTGTAGAATTACTTGTAGATTCTTCAAAACTTTTACCTTTTATACCTGTGGTTGTGACTATTGTTTCATCACCTGAGTCTAACCCCAAGTATTTCTGAATAGCAGTAGCAGTCTTCTTCTTCTTATCACCGAACTTCTTGGGTTTCAATTCGGATGCAAAGACCAGCAGTGTTCATCATCGTGTCCATCCTTCTTGCAGTGAGTGCATGAAGGTTTGTCCTTCTGTACATCGTTTTCCTTCCTCTCCTTCCATTTCAGCTTCCTATTTCCTTTTTCTTGCATGCAGAGGGTTTTGATGATCCCCCAGTCTCTGGGTTCACATTCTTGCCTCTAGCCTCTAGATGTGTAGCCTGAACTAATACGTCATCTAGGCTAGTGGGGCTAAACATGATAATGGTGTGCCTCAAATAGCTATGAAGACTACCTATATACTTCAGCAAGGTTTTAGGTGAGTCTAGAGAAATGCCTAGAGTTAAAGCTCTTTTTCTAAATTCCTACATATAGCTTTGTACACTTTGGCCCTTTCATTGGTGAAGAGTTTGCGAACTCATCATTACTTGCTACATATAAGCTAGTGGATAGAATAGTTTTTTAATGGCAGAAACAAATTCATTCCAGGTAGAAAGAATTTTACCATGCTTCTTCAAATCAGCTTGCCTTCCTCTCCAGTGATGTGATTTCCTGAACGTGCCTCTCGGCCATTTACTATCACGACGTGAGGCAAGGCACATGAATATCACAATGACGCAGTGGATGAATATGTGCAACCATGGGACAGGGGGCGTCTCAATCCCAAAGTAAAGGGGCGAGGTACGAGGGGAAGGGGCCCTAAACAAAAGAGAGGACTGAAGGACGTATCAACTGGATAAACTACTGCTTCTGGGGCACACACAAGCACTGGAATAGGACTGAAAAGACCATTGAGACTGGATGGAGGGAGCCAATAGGGAGAAGGAACTGAGAGGAGAAGGAGTCGTTCGATGAAGCCAAACGCCGCTGCTGGCTGTTGCTTTTACTCGATGCCACAAGCACCACCTTTTCCTATGGATATGGAACTAGGCGCGAAAGGACTGGAATATGAAACTGGAACAACAACAACGGCGCCCCGCCCAGTGAAGCTCGGTAATAACCTTAGTAGGATTAGGCCTAGGTTGCGCACAGTAAGCTGATGATGGGATCCGTAGCGAAACTCTATTGTCGCAGGAATGGGTGGAGGAACCTAACTTGCCCTGTTATGAGCCATTGGCCTTCCCACCACACTAGGGCAGTTCCTCCAAGGCGAAGACTAGCCAGCTGAATTTTTCCCCTTTCTGAATCAATGTTCTGCATCTTGCAATACAAATCAATCTGTCTAATCCAATTATCTAGCTTTTTTGCATTTAATTCTCCATCATATATTGGGAAATCAAATTTTACATCTAATTTAATCAAATATGTTTTCTTATTTTTCTTTTCAGGGCTAGAAGGAGGTGTTAGTGGAGGAGATGATGGAGGAGGCTCCTCCCCTTTTACTTTACCCTCTGGATGGGCATCTAGAGAAGGTTCCTCTACTCTTTTTCCTTGTTTGGGTGTCGAAGTGATTTCACCTTGACCCTTCTTGAATTCTTGATACATCTCTTCTACCATGGCTCTCATGGTCATGAAACTGTCCATGAACTGAGGTTTTCTTTCCAATGGTGTTTTTTCTACCATTCTCCTCCTAGGATTAACTCTTCCAATTTCTGGATTAGCCTCACCAAGTTCTCCTTCTCCTAGTTTGAGATTTGACCTAGTTAGCATTCAATAATCCAGCACAAGCTTGTCTAACATTAGCAAACCTAAAGCTCTGATACCACTTGATTTGAAAATGAAGATCTTAGATTAGATTTAAGGTATTACAGACTCATGTGAATGGATTTTCCTATACTACTTAGTGCAATGGATCGATAAGATTTTCAATAATATAGACAATGAGCAGTTAGAGAAACATAATATATAAACACACATAAACACAACAAGTTTAATATGGAATTCACCAAAAAATCTTGGGCTACGTCTCTTGGTCTAGCCTTCAGTGGTGACCTCTCTATTATGTATTCAAGAGCAGAGTTTTACAAGGTGTGAACTCAAATTGAGTCTCAATACAATAGATATAAAACAACAGGATTTTTGCTTGAATCCCTCAAGCCTCTCTGAGTACATAGACTCTTTCTCTCACTCTTTGTCTCTGTTTTCTCTCTATATTAGCACTGCTTGTCTTTGTTTTCTGTCTTCCGTGGCTTTTAAGCCAATCGACACCGTCTATTTGTTTCCTCTTCTGGGCTCTTTAGCTCTTGGCCTCTATCCGCTCAAATCCCCCTTTGAGTATTAGCAATCATTGTTAAACGCCTTCAGGGATGGTGGCCACCTATTCTGTAACGAAAGGACCATCTACGCCTTTGAAATCCTCAGAATAGTCATTCTCTATTTACATAGAGAAATACACTAAAACATGGGAAAACCTGCCCAAACGCAGTCTATCAGACTTCAAAAGTCATTAATTATGCCCTATATTCCCTTCGGATTTGTCTTTTGGCACGTGATTGTTGATCAAAGATTATTATTGATTTCGATTGGCTTATGCGCCCAGGGATCACCTGCCTGAAAAGGGTGGTTTTATCTCTCCAGTGCCTGCACACGTGGTGGCCCGTGTATGGGCTCGGGCAAAGCCCGACCAATACCACTTACCGCCTAAGGCCCGCAAGAAATCCCACTCGTTTCAGAACTCTAAACACATCTCATTGCGTATAAAAACCCTTTTGGGTATGTTATATCTCCCAACTCACATTTCCATTGTATTTGTAAAAAATACATTAAAACGTTGAAAATACCATCGAATGGCTTTATGGCGAACTTAAAATAATATACATTTGCATTTATAAACCATTTCCGGAATAGATTCATCGCATCGAGCGCATTCCCTTTGCATTTCGTTTATTTAACGAAAATGCGAAATACATAGAAAAACCTGTTTTCTGGAACTCAAAATATATTAAGCTTCATCTATAATCCTGTCGGGTCTGGCTATCGTAGTCTCATGTATCGGCCCCACTCCTTTGTGTTGCTCTGATGTGATATTGTGATGAAACATGTCACAATCGCGTATCGCATAGTCACGGGCCGTTGGTAAGTGCTCCTTTGAATTGTGCTGACGCAATTTTACGATTTAACTTGGGTCGTCGATCTGCGTGCTTGATCGACAGTCCTCATTGGCTCGCGCTAATCGTTGTCACAACAGTCATATGATAGCCTCCGATAGCCTTCACCTGCCTTTGTTGACTGCGATATGCTGATCAGATCTGGACCATTGATCTGCCAGATCTGACGGCTCCTATGCATCGCTATCCAAGCCTCTGATAACTCTATTTTTGGCCATTTCTTCATGTTTTTCTCTCCTGATAATGTTTTCCGCCTTTTGTAAGGCTTTTCCGTATGCGATATTTTTTTATTTTGAGGACTTAGAGGGTGTTTTGGATCCATTTTGGATCACTCACTCTTCATAAACCTTCTGGCTCCACATCACCTCACATCAACCCATCCTCAGCTGGGATCATTACAGTCCAACGAAAACAAAATCATGGTAGTCATCATTTTCGAAGACAGCCCAGGCCTAACCTACATTCCTCTCCCATGGATTGCTTTCTCGTAGATGTACCTATTGCTGACATCCCTCCCTCACGGACCCTCAGAGCACGGATCCCCAAAAACGACCTCTCATGACTTTTACCATTTCCCTTAACATTAAGGGTCTGGGGGCTACCCCAAAATACATAGCTCTTAAGAGTCTCCTTTCCACATTGCATCCTTACATCATCCTTACAGAAGAAACCATGCATTTTGTTCCACAAGCTGTAGAATATTTTCAGAATTTTTATTTGAAATGGTATATTTCTGGTACTTCTACTGCAGGGCTCTCTGGCAGTCTGTTGGCCACATGGGACCCTCGGTGGGTCAAGATTAAAGCCTAAAAGTCATTTTCATGCATTTTTCTTCAGGAAACCATCCACGACTCAGGTGGTCGTGTTCATATCCTGAACATTTATGCTCTATATAAGGATAGGTCTGTATTTTGAGACAGGTTGATAACTTTTGGTATGATGGAGTAGGCCTCACTCATCATCGTTGGGGACCTCAATTGAACTATTTGACTGGACAAAGTTTGGGGTTGCACCAAGAAGATTGATCCCCTGGATGGGTTGATTCGTGATGTCATTATAATGCACACCTTTGTGGATATCTGCCCTGCGAAAATGGCTCCCACATGGGACAATGGTCGCATTTGCGAGGCATATGTTGCCAAGAAACTAGATCATTTTTTGGGTCATGAATAGTTGTTCGACCGTTTTGGTGATGTCCACATTGAAATCATTAGGAATTTTATATCTGAACACAGACCCATCACATTGCAATGGAGGCGAATGGACATCCGCATGGGCATACCCTTCAAATTTAATAGGACCTGGCTTGAGGATCCAAACTTTAATAAACTAGTGATGGATACATGGGGTCATGTTTGTGCAAATGGTCCTTCTCCTATGGGTAACATACTTGAAAAACTAGACATCCTTCGTGAGGAGGTCAAATCTTGGTAGAAACAGAAATATAGGGACCTGCAAAAGGATATCCTTGACATTCAGTGGGAATTAGATTCTTTACTCCTTATGATGTCCTCTAACTGTCTATCTGCAACTACTCGGTCCCGTATACATGCCCTTGAACTGAGGAAGAAACAACTCCTCTCTATAGAGGAATCCACATGGCGGTTGAAAAGTTGGGCTTTATGGATCAAGGAAGGTGATGACAAAACTAAATTTTTCCATCGCTATGAAGATCACCGATGCAACATCAAAACTATATGGGGGATAAAAAAAGCTGATGGAAAATACATCCAGACACACGAGGAGATTACTAATGCTTCTGTCGCCCATTTCCAAAGCGCATATGGTTGTAATGAGGATATTGTTAAGGAGGACCTCATATGGGGGATTGAACCATACTCGACTATGTATGATGAAGATTCAAATGAAGAACTTTTTAAGGAGGTCACAGAAGGGGAATTACTTAGCATTCTAAAATCCTTCAAGGGTGATAAAAGTCTAGGACCAGACAGATGGATGGTGGAACTCTTCACCCACTTCTTTGATCTGTTCAAAAAAGACTTACTGAGCATGGTGGAGGAGTCGAGGATCATTGGTAATATCCATAACCATATCACCTCCACTTATATTGCACTCATTCTGAAGTGCTTTCCATCAACAAGCTTTGTAGACTTCAAACCTATATCAATCTGCCACCTCATTTACAAAATCATTTCAAAAACCATTCCTCTTCGTATATGATGCACTCTATCATGCCATATCTCACCTAAACAACATGGCTTCCTCTAGGACAGGCCTCTACATGACACTATTGGAAATGATCAAGAATGCATGCATACAATACATTCCAAAAAATTAAATGCTGAAATTATGCAAGTTGACTTACAGAAGTTCTATGACTATCTGGATTGGGGTTTCCTTAGACTGGTTCTCATCAAAATTGGCATATAGCCCAGATGTGTTGATTAGATCATGGCATGTGTTGTTAATGTTAATTATTCTGTTATTATAAATGGATATCCATCTAATTTCTTATGTGATGGCCGGGGACTCCACTAGGCATGCTACCTCTCACCTCCACTTTTCATTTTGGTAATGGATGGGTTGAGCTTGCACATAAAAAGGGCAGTCACACAAGATCAGTTCCAGGCTCTATAGATGGGAAACAGCATCAGCATATCATATGTTTTCTTCGTCAACAATGTACTCATGATGGGTATGTTATGTCAACTTGCATGGTTATGTCTTTTACATATTTTCAGAATATTTGCAAAAGCCATTGGCCTGCATATGAATGTTCATATATCTATTTTGTATCATGGACAATGTGACATGGATTCTATTTCATATATTAAAAAACTTTTTGGCATCGAGGCGGTGATGATCCAAAATGGTATGAAATACCTTGGATATCATATTAAACCTTGGAGTTACAGAGTTGATGATTGGAAATGGCTTGTAGATCATCTTTTCAAAAGGATTTCTGGGTGAGAATTTAGGTGTCTATCTTTGGGGGGTCAGGTCATACTTACCCAAGCTGTCCTTACGCAATTGGGAGTTTAATGGGCACATATTTTTCATATCCCTGTCTCTCTTATCATCTAAACTGTATGATGGCTAATTTCATCAAGGGGGTAGTCATGGTAAAAAAAATATCATTTGTTTTAGCTATCCATCATCTCTTATCCAAAGGGGATGGGTGGATGGGAAGTCATGGACCTGCATCATTTTGGGGGGTCACTTTCGATCAAATATCTTTGGAGGGGTATATTTGGGTATGGCACTTGGACTAGGGTCATCCGACATAAATACCTTAAGGATCAAGACTTCTTGTTATGGTATCGTAAACGTACCTTTGGAACCAGTCATGGATCAGCTATCTGGCTTAGTTTTCTTAAGATTGCTAAATTTTTTATCCAACATCTTGAATGGAAGATGGAATCCAGCAACAGAATCCGCATTGGTGTCGATCTGATTCTGGGTCCTGGCATTGACTATAAGATTTCTAAGGGGCTTATACATTTCTTAAATGGCTGTGGAATATACTTCTGGTGCCAAGTCATTTCTCATTGGTAAGGCCCATGCCCCATATGGAAAAGTGCACAGGAGATAGGTCTGTTTAGGCAAATGGACGTGGAGTGGAACCGGATCACTACTGGCATGAAGCGACTTGGTATATGTCATATGGGATCACATGATAAATTCATATGGACTGTGAAGATGGAATCTGATAATATTATCGTTGCTGATACATACTTAACTCTATGCAGCATGGATGCTAGACAAGGAGAGCATCAAGTCTTCTATGCCTTATAGCAAAACCAAAATCCCAAACAAAATCATCATCTTCACATGGATAGTCTTCCACAAAATCTGATATGGGAAAATTTGCAGAAGAGGCAATGGCATGGACCTGGCATATGTTCCATGTGCAAAAGGGATGTAGAGAACAATAACCGCATATTTCTCCAGTGTCCATATACAATACAAGTATGGAAAAAACTTTCATCACACATTGGTTTTCCTTATATTCAACATGACTACATTGTGGAATCTTTGAAATGGTGGAGCACAAAGAAATCTATATGGAGAATCATCCCACTTTTCCTTTTCTGGGTGATTTGGAATTGGAGAAATAAGTACATTTTCTAGAATTCCTCAGAAGAATTTTCCATGGTTTTTGAAAGAACCATCACCAATATTTCCATACACTCCATAGAATCCACATGCTCCATAATCAGACAACACAAGAAAATTGACCTTTAGATGGAATATCCAATGGGGTTCCTTGATGGGGCTGCACAAAGGAACACTTGTGGCTGTGGCTTTTAGATATAAATTTCAACTGATATGTCCTGCAGGGTTTACTCGAATGGTGGTAGGGGCACAAACAGCAAGGCTGAACCATGGCACTATGTGGCCTCCTTTGGTTCCATAATTTCATTGGCATTCCTCACATTCATATTTATGGTGATTTCAAGATCATCATTGAACAGGTCAAAGGTAAAGCAACCGTAAACAATCTCTTGCTACTCGACTGGCTGGGGAGAATCGATTTTCTATGGAAAAAACACAACGACTCCACATTATACCATATAGGCATAGAACAGAACAAGGAAGCGGATGAATTATCGAAAAATGGACTGCATGCTAAGATCAGTAATATGAATATGGAGGTAACATGGGAACAAAATGTTTTTGAAGTTGGAGAATTTCCATTTCCACGGTAACTTCTTTTCTTCTCCAATCTTTTTTTTTTGTAAAATTTTGTATGATGAGTTTTTTAATCCACATCAGATTTACAACTATTATTGATGAATAGACATGCTAAAAACTCACTTTCCTGGATATAAGGTATGGATCCATTATTGGACATTGTTCTGATGATTATCCTTTCCTACTATTTATTTTAATGGACAACATTGGCTGATGGCCTGTATGTTTTGTGTAGTTTATTAGATCTAGTGGGGACTTATGATATTCTCACCTAGATGCCCTGAATGTTGTAATGGATTGGATGATGAAAAACATTTCCTGTATATTTGAACATATGATATAATATTATGTTTTTTTTGTTCTAAAGAAAATAAAAAAAAGAGCTCAATATAAAATTGCATTTGATCCTTCTAACCTACAACCTTCCCTGTATGTTTTTTTAGTAGATACTAGTTCGATAAAAGCTCAATATAAAATTACATTTGATCCTTCTAACCTAAAACCATTTGAGAAAAGGATGCAGTTTAGGAATTGTGGCAAGAAGTTAAACAATGAAAGTAACAACAAATAACATAACTACTTTAGGTTGTTGCAGGATACTCATGGAGAAAAACAAGTGATGGAATGACGTATCATGAACGTTTTTGTTAGTGAAAATGATGGCAAAAAGTTGACCTAACACATGATTCATACTTCCTGTTTATAAGCACTATCTATTTCCTTCACAAAATGCATATGGGATAATGAATAATCCTACATATATATGGTGCAACAAAATTAATTTAAGGATATTATCAACAATTATTCCATGCTTGTTTCTATGAGTTATATCTTGAATTTTAGTTGGTCAATTTAAGAGAGAAATAATTCATTGGAAAGATGTGAATGTGATGAATAAAACTATTTTTGCAAGATGAATGGTAAAATTTCTTCCAAAATTTGGTTTAAAAAAGACCCACAACTTTGCTAAAAGATCAAATAGCTAAGAGATTATGGAAGTCAAAAAGGGGAAGGATACGCTTAATAGATCCAATTTATCATTTAAATTCATCTTGTGTTATTAATTTTTAAAATTGATTTGACACTAAAAATTTTATTTGATTCGATTTCATTTAGATTTTTAATAATTTCATAGTTTGTAAATTATGCAAGTATCTAGAATATGTTGGTAAGTTTAAAACTATAGACAAAAATAAGATAATAAAGAATTATTCTAGATACCATGATATTTTTAATCATTTAAAATCATAAAATTGAGTATTTTGCTAATATTTATTTTTTATTTTGATGGGTTTTCAATCATTTTAGGAAAATGCCAACAAAATTATAATGAATAGGGTAAAAAATAAACTAATGAATATCTTGTTGGGAGCTTCAGAATATTAGGGTGAGAACCAGTGAATTGTGCAGTATGGATTACAAATTTGAGGCTTTTTTCCTTTTCATACAATTAATATACAAGTCAATTGGTTAACTAGCACCACAAGATATTAGTAGTAAATAAGACATGTAATGTAACAAGATTGTATGAGAAAAAAACACATCAAAGCACATAAATCATGAGAGAAATACATAAACACACAAGGACACCAGATGTTAGGTGGAAATCCTCTTGAGAGAAAAACCACCATATTATATTTGTATTCTACTCCTTGCTACCAAAATATTCTTCTTACATCATTCATTGGCCCTGACCTACAATGCATGAAAGAAATCGCTCGATCAAGGCCACTACCTAATGGAAGCCACCATTTCCACAACTATGCAGGCTCCAACCTACCATAGGCCCCAACTTCCAATAGTTTCTTAGGCCACCACATGAAGGAAGCCACCACTCCCTAAGAAATCCACTACTTGCTAGCGAACCACCATATGCCAAAGAAGACCCCAACCTTCAAACTCTTGTGGACCACCTCTCATATGTTTTCAAATTGGGCCCATGAATCTCTGCTCAAATCATTATGGACCATGTTTCATCTATTTTCATGTTTCATATATTCTCTACTAAAATTCAATACAAAAATATTTGCAATACAAAATCATCGTAATATATCAAACCACTCTCTTTGTCATCAGTTCAATTTAACAACAAAAATACAATATCACTATTAAATCATAACAACAGCATAAATACAACTAATATTACCAACAACAGACTCACATGTAGTTATTCATATCACGAATAATAATACAAAATACATGGACTCACTTCAACATATAAACTAAGGGATATCCCAATATTAGCATACACACAACCATGATAATAGAAGAAATACAAATCATTTTCATCTCACACAATACATGGTAACCACAACATATGTAAGAAAATATATCACCAACACATGATATATGAGTATATGAAGCAACACCCTATATTAAAATCATTTTCTTTTCACTCTCAACTTCTCTATAACATGCAACAAAAACTTGTCAACAATATGATCTCTGGTCCAATGTCCCTATAGAAATAGCTACAAAAATACTATTTTCTTCATATTAACAACAACATAATGCTACCATTGGAATACAAAATCTAATCATTTTCTATCACCGATCACTCTTAGAATCTATACATTATTGCTTCATAGTTGATCTCTAATAAAATATATTTTCACTATAGAGTAATGTACATCACATTTTCTCTTAATGGAACCCATGCCTTTGCACATTCTCACATTTTAAAATTGATGAAGTGTTATGAAATAATTACCATCACTTACACTCATCATCTTAGGCTAAATCAAATAATTAATCATGAGTAATTTGATTCGACTCCATCACCACCAAAATCCACGAGAAAATACTTTGCGAAAAAGCCATGGTATTTTGTGTGTGCTCATAAATCACCAAATTTTCACCTAGATGTAGTGTCGTGGGTATATAAAGGCAAGAGAAAGAATATTGTCATGGGAATAAAAAGTATTTCTTTCACATTTTATGTAAGTGTTGTGGGGATGAAGAAGCAAGACATAAGAAATGTTGTCAACATTAAATTCTTCACTAAGAAATGAAATTATTGCTTCAAGGTGCTTGTAAACACCAAACCAAAGACCCTTAACACCAGAACACATCAAGCCATCATACACAAGCTATTTAACATCAATGTAAAAGCTAGTTCACTCTTAGTTGACATCAATGCAAACACCAAGATACCAACAATATCCCCTTTGGCATTGATGGCAACAATAAAGCCACATCACCAACTGACTCCCTTTACTAGCTTTCATTCAATGACTAGCAAACTCATTCTCTACTAGTGGCTAGTATGATTCTTCCCCTTTCACATCAATGGAAAAGGATGACCAAAAATCGCTTGGAACACCATGATGACACCAATTGGACTATCTTGATACCATTTTATTTCTTGACATAATTAGTTATAACATATTCTCTAAATAAATATTAGGAAACAATAAAGATGGTTGCTCATATTTTTAACTCGTGCAAGCAAATGATATCAATGAAAACAAAGACAACTCCATGTCCTTCCTCTTGTTAAATATGCTCCCCGTGAACATGTGCTATGGCTATCTGCAATCAAGTCAAAATAGTCTGCACAACCCATGACCAATGATACACAATGGGACGTACAAACAATACAAATGATATTCAATGCAAGTATAGGGGGTAAATGCATGAAGATGGGTTACACTCTGGGCCAAATATGGCAGTGGAATTTCAAAATTTTACTCTTTTATCAAATTGAAGCCCTCAAAATTCATATAAGCCTCGTGAATTTTGATTCTAAAAAACAATTTGTGGAGAATTATTTTTTTTCCTAATGATTTTTCTTTCAAAAAAAATTAGTGTCCAATAATCTAAATTTTCCATTAAGTGAAATATTTATCCTTGCAAATTTTTGCATGACTTAAGAGGTATGTGTGTGTTCTCATAGCATAATTTAGGCCAAAATGTGTAATTTAAAATATATATTTTTTTATTATTTTTTAAATTTGATGAACTTATATTTCAATTGCATTTTGTACATCTCTCTCTCTCTCCCCTCTCCATCTTTGTGTCTCCCTCTCCCTCTCCCTCACTTACCCTTCTCTACCTCTCTCACTCCTCTGCCTCTCTCTCTCTTCATTCCTTCTCTCCCCATTCCTTCACTTTATCTCCATCTCTCCCTTGTCACTCCCTCTATCTCTCCACCTCTATCACTCTTTGTCTTTGTTCTTCCCTCCCATATATATCTAGAGTTAATATATATCATGATATATTAATATATATTTTAATATAAAAAAAATTAATATTTAATTAATCCAAAGTTATTAAATTTATTAATATTAATATTACCACCTGTATCACTCTCTGTCTTTGTTCTTCCCTCCCATATATATCTAGAGTAAATATATATCATGATATATTATAATATAAAAATTTACTAAGTATTAATCCAAAGTTATTAAATTTATTAATATTAATATGAATATTAGATCTAATAATGATAACAATATTAATATTTTAATATTAATAGTACGGTTAAGAATGTTTTTTTGCGTGGTATTAATAATAATTTGGCCCATGGTATTTGACCCATAGGGTTCACCAAAATAGAACCTCCCTCTTTTAAATTTATCGAATAAATATATAAAAAAAGTTTAAATTTTTTACCATACCTCTCGTTTATTTATATTTGTATTTATTTATCATATCTCTTTTATTTACCATGGTATTTGGCTCATAAGGCTGGTATATTACCACAACAAGGAAATTTGTTTGATGAGAGTAACGGTCTCTCCAAAATCTAAACTAGTTGTTTTTTTAGTTTATATGTGGGTCATGAAGTATAAAAAGAAATTAAGACTAACCTAAATCTATCTTAAATTTGAATTTATTAAGCTGACCAACCTAGATCCATTTTAAACTGGGATTTGTCAAGTTTAGAAAGATCAAAACTCTCAAAGTGCAAAAGTTTTTATTTGATGCAAAACTCTAAGAAAAATTTTCATCTCTATAGATTTGATTGCTAAGTAGATCGATAATGTGTGTGTGTGTGTATATATATATATATATATGTCCATTTTATTTTTATGTTTAATTTATTTATTATTTTTATTTGACTAGTCAAAATGTTTACATAACTCTTATATATTCTCTTATAGAGCCACTCTGATCTAGATCTACAAAGGGTTAGGAGGGATCAAATCTCTTTTCACTCTAAAAGAGGTTTGCACCTTAAGAGATTTGATCTCTCTTAACTCTTGCTAGGTAAAGTGGATATATATATATATATATATATATATATATATATATATATATATATATATATATATATATATATATATAGATAGATACACCTCTAAATTTTCAGCAAAGATGATTTAACAACAATGTTACACATCCAAGAGTGTTGGATAATAATATTATTTTCAAAAGTGCAGCAACATGTAGGTTCAAAGAACCTTGGGACATTATGAAGATGCAATATGGTGTAAGTCATCAAATTGAGTCACATAGCATTGAAGTTGTTGATGAAGTGACTATTTCATTATGAGAAACAAAAGATTTTGGAATTGTGAAAATAATTGGAGAAGTTGAGAAACACTCTTTCAAACCAAAAGAAGATAAATAAGACATGGATACAGTCATACTAAACACTACAATGAAGTTTGTTGAAGAAATTGTAGAAGAAAAATGTTACTCTGTACAAGATGTAGAGCATGATCACGGCGAAGAAAATGATGTTCATTTTGCTTGATTATGATGTTGAATTAGTTTTTATTACGAAGAGACTTGTAGACCAGGCAATGTTATACAAATGAGTGTGACTATGGAAAAATATCAATACTACAATAGAAAAAGAAGAAAAAAATGAAGAAAACCATGAGAGTTGTTGATGCTATTGAAATAATAAAAGAGGAGATGAAAAGAACTAAAGAATTTTTTACTTTATTTTTATAGAGGTTGACAAAATTCAATCAATAGTAGCTACTAAGAAGAAAACCTAATGAACTAAAGAAATATCAAAACATAAAACTAGAATAAAGCTGAAATTAAAGGAAGAAAAACTATGAATAATATAAATTTTGGAGCAAATGGAAAAAAGAGTTTGTAGGGAACAAGCTAATGGAAAACTCCAAACTCCGTTAGCATGTACAAGAAGCTTTTTGAGTTGATGTAAGCATTGTAAGCTTAGATGGAAGTAATGTTTATCATTAAGGAGAGTATTGGAATGTGTTAATTACTTCTGAATTTTATCTACTTTTCATGTGTTCTATATAAAATTTAAATTTAGAAAAATGATTAGCCTCCATCTAAAATTAGCATAACTATTATTAACCTATTAAAATACTTATAAAGGATATTTCCTTAAAATGTACGTATTTATTTTTCTTTTCTCAATTAATTCCTTCCTTTGTTAGTTGGAATATCTATATGGTTATTGAGAAAATTTCATTAAATTAATGCTATAACCAGTGCCAACTTGAACTACCCGTCTCATCCTACCAAGTCATCATCATTTTCTCCCTGGCCATTGTGATTTCCCATCCTCGACTAGAGGGTTTCAAGGTAGCAAAGCCATGAATCGATAGGTTGATACCAAGTCATCATCATTTTCTCCCTGGTCATTGTGATTTCCCATCCTCGACTAGAGGGTTTTAAGGTAGCAAAGCCACGAATCGATAAGTTTATACTAGATCAAACCTGAGTGAGTGTTATGGCATACCCAAGGGTTATGACAAGTTCATGAAGGAAATCTATTATTTGTTTTAAAGAAGCCTTTGCGCCAGAGCATTAAAAAAAAAAGAATAGTTGTTGAAGATGGAAACAGAGAAAATTAGAGCTCAAGAAATTATCTCTCGGAGGAGTCAAGCCATTGCTAGTACAAAGCCACCGACATGATTTGGAGTGTTGCCCAAACCACCTTATTTATAGCCATCAAACCCTAACCATTGTGATTTACCAGGAAGAGTTGTTTATCGAGCGTTTCTAACAAATCCATTGTTGGAGCCTTTCAAAGAGCTTTGGCCTGGATTGAACCCCGAATGATTGCCATTGCATAGACCAGAGGTAGAACTAGTTTGTGAAGCGATTATATAATTTGTTCATACCCAGGAAAGATACATTCTACACCATTATTATTTTTAATTTTTCATTGGAATTTAAATCTTAAATATATATATATATTAAGAATTATAAATTTATGTTTCCACTAATAACTTTACGAGAAGGAAAAAGAGATATGGTTCTAAAGAAAGATGTGGATACAGTAGATTATCTAATAGATCCATTGGAAGGGATTGTGATTTGGGATTTTCTATAGGTTTTATTTCAAAAGGGATATTGGTGAAGAAAAAAATATAAATTATAGCTCTTCAGGCTTGGGTCACATTATGAGGCTTATTCCAAGTGAATTTATTTTCAAGGCATACTTCTCGGTTTAGACGGTTCGTTAATAGTTTTTCCTTAGAAGTATCTAATAGATGAGATGGGTTTATTGAAAACATTTTTTGTTTTCCAAATCTCAATAGTTTCACACCATTTTGTACGGGTTTTGGTATTCAATAGCGAATTTCACAAGGAAGCTTCTAATTACCACGAAATTGATCAAAGGAAGGGACGTGTATGCAAAAACAAAAGGAAGTGTGTTCAAAGAAAGGTTTGATAGGTAAAGTTGGTTATCGGGGATGATCTTAATATGTATTAAGTAGTGTCAATAGTATAAATGGATTTGGTAAACTAGGAATGGAGATAAAAATTTAAAGGCTAGGATGATTAACAATTGGCTTCT
This sequence comes from Pinus tabuliformis, assembly GCA_031772625.1. Taxonomy (NCBI): domain Eukaryota; kingdom Viridiplantae; phylum Streptophyta; class Pinopsida; order Pinales; family Pinaceae; genus Pinus; species Pinus tabuliformis. Next base: position 952,606,265 of record CM062808.1, on the reverse strand, counting down.
AATTCTAGGTTAGATTTTGTGGAATTTTTTTTGTAAATCATAAGTTAGTGAAGGGAGTATAGTACTAGGATTCAATGTTCATAGTTTTAAAACCGTGGAATCCTTTTTCTAAGACTTCAAAGGTGATGCAGGAGCATCTAGCTGACAGGGCAAAGAAAAAAGTGAGGGAATATGGTTTCTGAAGAGGACAGAGAGATTAATTCATTGAGTGGAAAACATACTTGTTTTTTTTTTCTTTTCTTTTATCAAGTTACTTAAAATTTACTGTAATAAGTTGTAATTAGGAGTAGTAATAATTAGATTAGAGTCATTATTTTCAAACAGTTCAGTTACTGTTGTAAAAAGCATGAAAATAAAATGTACTAGACAACCAGACAAAGTTCCATATGGGAAATAACTGATGTAACTAACTGAACAAACTAACAATAGTTAGAACAGTTTGTAAACAGTGCTATTAAATAGTGGAAAAAAGCACAATACAGGGGTTTGGACTGAGAGAGAAATATAGAAAGAAAAAAATATAATTTTCTATGCACATAGATCCTTACAGCGTCCTATTCATTTCTGAAATATTTTTTTGTATTGAATTACTATGCGAATATTAGCAATGCATGGTCATAGAACTTAAACCGAAAAAGGGAGATATTCGAATGCAGAGGTCGTTCAATTCAGAGAAGGAGTAACGGCACCCATCTACAGGCGACTCCAATAGAATAACTAAACACACAACAAGAAATCGTCTGTACAAATTCCTATATACGAAATCAGAGTTTGCCATTACAGTGAAGAGAACAACCACAGTAAATCCAGGTATGCGAACTTAAAAGCATAACAAAAATTCAATTCCAGATAGTTCATATACAGTCATCAAAAAGTTATTTTCCATTTACATTTTGTGCAAAAACTTAAGAACGAACCAGTTCACGGACTTGGGAACCGTAACCATTACCAACATAAACCAAAACCCCATATATCCCCAAACCCACTCCTACGACTCGACAGAGACATTACTCAGCAACAGAACTAAGCACAGACAGTGGCTCGAGGCCAACAACCATACCAAACCACACGCCGAAAGACTCAGGGCAAGCAAACCACAAGTAAATAGAATGATGCTACCCGAAATTCCTTCGGAATAGTCGAGTGTCCAAGCACCGAAACCCTCGGTAGCTCCACCTGCAAGGGAAACCAACAACTGAGAGTCAAATTACAGTGGAATCAAAACATAGAGAATTAAAACAATTTTATTTTTGAATGAGCAAATACTACACAGGGGTTCCGCTTACCTAACAGACAAGCTATGACCACCATAACCTCTGATTGTCTTCTTGCTCACAAGGAGCCGAAGACGATTAGAAACAGAAAGAAGAACAAGTACAAAGATATAGCATAGAAGGAAAGCTTACCAGTCAAGTTGGCAGAGGAATCGACGGAGAACACCACCATTAGTTTGTCGAGACCATGCATGAGCCGAATCAGTGTTGGAGAACGAGACTGAGAACCACATACTCATCAACCAACACACAGAGGTGAAAATAGTGAAAACCCAGGTGACAAATCGAGAAAAGGATGCACAGAAGCAGAGACCCGTAAAGCAGACAACAGAAAACACAGGAACAGTCTAGACACAAGCATAGAAACAAACCTTACCAGGGTTCAATAGTTCAATAGACGAACGAGACACTTCCAAAACAAATTCCGAACCAATGGAGCCGTGAACACCTCCGAGAGCATGCAGCTCGAAGAACTCGGAGAAACAAAACACCGGACCAACTAAAATAACCCACATTGAAACTTGCAGACTACCAGCTCATAGCTCAGAGAACAGGGTGGACAAGTTTCAAACAAATACGAAAGCATCACAGAAAAAAATCACAGTGAAATCGCAAGGGTCGCCGAGAGCTCGCAGACTGAAGGACTGGAGGAAACACAAAACCAAATGAACGCAAGGGTGGCGAAAACCCTATACCAAGGCGGGGTTTTAGGATTCCAAGAAGGGACAGGTGTCTGCTCAACACATAACCAACGTACCATTACCATAGAACCTCTTAATTAAACATAGATTGAAAATCAAGTTGCGTATATCCGAAATCCGGTGATTATAAACATCAATTGACAGTACAACATCAAGTGGGGAGTAACGACAGCGGGACCACGTGGGCTGGCCCCATCAAGTGGTATCAGAGCAGGAAATTGAAAAAAAATGGAAGTTCAAAGACGGGGACGTGGAAGAGGTGTGCGCAGAGTAGCAGACGAGGGCTTGAGAGAAGAGTTGAGAGTCCTTACTGCTCGCTTAGAAGCAGTGGAGGCAGGAAGGAGAAGAGACCCAGAACTTGGGGATGATAGTGAGGAAGAAACAACAACTGCTACGGAAGGATCAGAGGAAGAAGCCCCGGAGATAAAACTGTTGAGATCAGTACTGTTAGCCAGCAACAAACCCAAACCTGATATCCCTAACTACGATGGCAGTTTATCTGCAGATGTTCTGCTGGATTGGGTAAGTGAGTTAGATAAGTATTTTGAAAATGAAGAGATCAGTGAGGAAAAAAGAGTTAGATTTGCTCCAACCAAGTTAAAAGGACACGCTGCTTTATGGTGGGATAGTGTCCAAGCAGACAGGAAGAGGATCAACAAGCTACCGATAAAGAAGTGGCCAAGAATGGTGGCAAAACTGAAGGGAAGATTTTTTCCTAAAGACTATCAGGTCGAACTTTATCGATGAGTGCATAATCTAAGGCAGAAAGGTATGACCGTAAAGGAATACATAGAGGATTTTTATCGTGTAAATTTGCGGGCTGGTTATACTGATGATACCCCAGAGAAGACAATGGGATATGTGAATGGCTTGAGGATGGAAATACTGGATGAGATCAGTATTCTCTCTCCACGAAATATAGAAGAAGCCTTTCAGAGTGTTGTAAAGGCTGAAGAAAAAATTAACAGGAAACATAACAATAGGAGACGACGAGGAAATGGCAGAGGACGAGTACAGTCCTACGGCAGAGGGAGAACTGCTACTAACAGCGAGGAAGGTAACAGCTCCAGAGCTTCAGGGACAACAGAGAAGGGAGATAGCACTAGAGGAGGTCAGCCATATCAGCGGGGAAGAGGAAATGGTCACGGAAGAGGGACTAATGTCGAGTGCTACAGGTGCCATAAGTGTGGGAACAGATCCTTTGAATGCCCGGAAGCCGAGCATGCTGGCTAGAGGGGAGCATTTGCTGCGTAGCCTGAGGAAGTTGAAGCATAGCCCTGGGAAGTAGAAAATGTGGCAGAAGCAGGAGAGGCATCAGTTTTAAACAAAGTGTTGTTGAAGCCAGCAAAGGAGATGGCTGAGCAGACCCAGCGGAAGGTACTGTTCCGAATAGTTTGCAAATCACATGGGAAGTGTTGTAAATTAATCATAGACAACGGGAGTATAGATAACTTAGTTGCCACTGAGATGGTGGAAAAGTTCGGATTAAAGCGGCTTAAGCATCCCACACCTTACAAGGTGTCGTGGCTACAGAAAGGCCACCAATTATTAGTTGATGAACAATGTGAGGTTAAATTTCACATTAGCAAATACCAAGACAAAGTTGTTTTCGATATTATGCCAATGGACGTATGCCATATATTGCTAGGGAGACCGTGGCAGTATGAACGGAAGGTGACACATGATGGGAAGACGAATTGTTACAAATTTGTGAAAGATGGAGTCAAACATACGCTTGTACCCATCAAGGAGGAGGATGCAGCAGAATCAAGTGGAACAAAAGCATTGTTAATAGGAGGAAAACAGTTTGTTAAGCAGATTGAAGAAAACGAGGTGAATTATGCGGTTGTAAGGAGGACAAAGGCAGTGTCACTGAACACAGAAAAGTCAGAATTGCCTACAGAGATTCAGGAGCTGTTGGAAGAATTTAAGGACATTGTGGTCGACGATTTACCAGATAAGTTGCCTCCCAGGAGGAGCATTAGCCATCATATCGATTTCATACCTGGAGCAAGTCTACCGAACAAGGCAACATATAGAATGAGCCCGAAAGATAATGAAGAAATTCGTAAACAGGTGCAAGAGTTGCTAGATAAGGGACTGATCAGAGAAAGTTTGAGCCCTTGTGTGGTACCAACAGTACTTGCACCTAAGAAAGGTGGAGAATGGCGAATGTGTACAGATTCACGAGCTATCAATAAAATCACTATTCGGTACAGATTTCCCCTACCCAGAATGGATGACATGATGGATTGTCTCAACGGAGCAGCCTACTTTACGAAGATTGATCTGAAGAGTGGATATCATCAGATAAGGATCAGAGAGGGAGATGAATGGAAAACAACCTTCAAAACCAATGAAGGGTTGTACGAGTGGATAGTCATGCCGTTTGGTTTGAGCAACGCTCCTAGTACTTTTATGAGGTTGATGAATGAAATGTTAAAAGAATTTATTAGCAAGTTTGTGATAGTTTATCCTGACGGTATTTTAATTTTCAGCAAAACGAAGGGAGAACACCTTCAGCATGTTCGAAGAGTGCTAGAGAAGTTACAGCAGAACAAACTGCTGATAAACTTAAAAAAATGTACTTTCCTGCAGAAGGAACTGGTTTATTTGGGGTTTGTAGTCGCAGAAAATGAATTGAAGATGGATCCAGAAAAGATCGTAGCAATCATCAACTGGCCATCACCCAAGAGATTGTTTGAGGTATGTAGCTTTCACGGATTGGCAAGTTTTTAGCGGAAGTTTATTAGAAATTTCAGTTAAATCCCGTGCACCAATGCTAGACACCATCAAGAAGGCCAGTCAGCCTTTTTGTTGGACCAGTGCAGCAAAGGACAATTTCAACTTTTGAAGCGGAAGATTACACAGAGACCAATCTTGAGACTACCCGACTTCAACAAACTTTTTCAGGTTCGATGTGAGGCAAGTGGGACAGCTATTGGCGCTGTGCTTAGTCAGGAAGACAGACTGGTGGCATTCTTTAGTGAGAAATTAAATGAGAGCAGGAAGAAATACTCCTCGTATGACAAAGAATTTTATGTCGTGGTCCAAGATTTAAAGCATTGGAGACACTACCTGCTGGGCAACGAGTTTGTATTATTTTCCGATAATTCATCATTACAATATGTAATGCAGCAGCACAAATTAAACCATAAGCACAAATTAAACCATAAGCATGCCAAATGGGTAGAATACTTGCAGAGTTTCACCTTCATGCTAATGCACATTAGTGGGCAAGCCAATAAAGTGGCAGATGCCTTGAGCAGAAGAGCTTTTCTCTTACAGGAAAGCAGAATACAGGTGATGGGATTCGAGCATCTAAAGGATTTGTACCAGACCGACACAGATTTCAAAGAAGCTTTTGAAGCCCGCCAAAATCCCATGTTGAGGAATGCAAGTCCATGGTTAGACTACAATTTTCACGAAGGATTATTGTTCAGAGGTGGATAGTTATGTATCCTAGACTGTTCGATGAGGGAAAATATTGTACGGGAGAAGCATAGTGGTGGACTAGCGGGACATTTTGGCATGAACAAAACTTTGGAGCAACTCAGACATTTTTATTATTGGCCCAAAATGAGCAGGGATGTACAAAGATATGTGAACAGGTGTAAAGTCTGCCAACTCGCGAAAGGACACAGTCAGAATATTGGACTTTACACGCCATTACCTGTTCCAAGCAGGCCATGGGACTCAGTCAGCATTGACTTTGTCTTAGGACTGCTTAGAATGCAGCGGGGATACGATTCAGTGATGGTGGTGGTAGATAGATTTTCAAAAATGGATCATTTTATTCCTTGCCGGAAAACTAGTGATGCCACGTACGTAACTCACCTGTTTTTCACGAAGGTTGTTAGATTACATGGCCTACCTAGATCTATCGTTTCAAACAGGGATGTAAAATTCACAGGACACTTTTGGCACACCCTGTGGAAAAAGTTGGGCACGCAATTGAATTTCAGCTCTGCGTATCATCCGAAGACTAATGGACAAACGGAAGTGGTGAACAGGAGCTTGGGGAATTTATTACGAAGTTTGACAGGAGAAAATTCACGGTTATGGGATCGTGCTCTCGCTCAGGAAAAATTCGCTTATAACGATTCGCCTAACCGTAGCACCGGACACAGCCCATTCCAGATTTTGTACGACATGCATCCTCGGGGAATACACGAACTGCGATATTTGGGAAAGTTGGAGCGGAGAAGTGCGGATGGGGAAGATTTTGCCGAAGCAATGAGCGAGCTACATGAACAAGTCAAATTAAAATTGCAGGGCGGCGTACAGACGTATAAGCAACAAGAAGATTCAAAGTGAAGAGAAGTGCAATTTAATGTTGGAGATGCGGTTCTCGCACACCTGCCCAAGGAACAATTTCCTAAGGGCACATATAATAAACTAAAATATAAGAAAATTGGTCCCTGCAAGATCTTGCGTAAATTCTCAGCCAACGCCTACGAAATTCAGCTGCCACCTGATATGGGCATATCACCTATTTTCAATGTGGCGGATCTGTTCCCATATACTGCCCAATCAGAGGAAGACAGTGTGGTATGGCCAGAACGGGACACCCAAGTTGGAGGCAGTTCTTCGATGAGGCATATGCCCTCAGCTCAATCCCATGAGATTGAAGGAATTCTCAGTACACAGGTAGCCAAGAAGACACGTAGGAAGGAATATCTGCGATATCTCGTCAAGTGGAGAGACCGTCCAATGGAGGACAGCTCATGGCTCGACGCGGCACAGATACGGAAGGCTGGCTATTCGGTGGAGGAGCTCATGGAATGGAGCCATGAATTTCTTTTACCCCGGGAGCCTGATCCAGGAGCATCTAGCTGACAGGGCAAAGACAAAAGTGAGGGAATATGTTTTCTGAAGAGGACAGAGAGATTAATTCATTGAGTGGAAAAGCATACTTGTTTTTTTTTCTTTTCTTTTATCAAGTTACCTAAAATTTACTGTAATAAGTTGTAACTAGGAGTAGTAATAATTAGATTAGAGTCATTGTTTTCAAATAGTTCAGTTACTTTTGTAAAAAGCATGAAAAGAAAATGTACTAGACAACCAGACAAAGTTCCGTATGGGAAATAAATGATGTAACTAACTGAACAAACTAACAGTAGTTAGAACGGTTTGTAAATAGTGTTATTAAATAGTTGAAAAAAGCACAATATGGGGGTTCGGACTGAGAGAGAAATATAGAAAGAAAAAAATACAATTTTCTGTGCACATAGATCCTTATAGCGTCCTATTCATTTCTGAAATATTTTTTTGTATTGAACTACTGTGTGAATATTAACAATGCATGGTCACAGAACTTAAATCGAAAAAGGGAGATATTCGAATGCAGAGGTCGTTCAATTCGGAGAAGGAGTAACGGCACCCATCTATAGGCGACTCCAATAGAATAACCAAACACACAACAAGAAATCGTCTGTACAAATTCCTATATACGAAATCAAAGTTTGCCATTACAGTGAAGAGAACAACCATAGTAAATCCAGGTATGCGAACTTAAAAGCGTAACCAAAATTCAATTCTAGATAGTTCATATACAGTCATCAAAAAGTTATTGTCCATTTACATTTTGTGCAAAAACTTAAGAACGAGCCAGTTCGCGGACTTGGGAACCGTAACCATTACCAACATAAACCAAAATCCCATAAATCCCCAAACCCACTCCTATGACTCGACATAGACATTACTCAACAACAGAACTAAGCACAGACAGTGGCTCGAGACCAACAACCATACCAAACCACATGCCGAAAGACTCAGGGCAAGAAAACCACAAGTAAACAGAACAATGCTACCCGGAATTCCTTCGGAATAATCGAGTGTCCAAGCACCGAAACCCTCCGTCACTCCACCTGCAAGGGAAACCAACAACCGAGAGTCAAATTACAGTGGAAACAAAATACAAAGAATTAAAACAATTTTATTTTTGAATGAGCAAATACTACATAGGGGTTCTGCTTACCTAATAGACAAGCTGTGACCACCGTAACCTCGGATTGTCTTCCTGCTCACAAGGAGCTGAAGACGATTAGAATGAGAAAGAAGAACAAGTACAAAGATATATCATAGGAGGAAAGCTTACCAGTCAAGTTGGCAGAGGAATCGACGGAGAACGCCACCATTAGTTTGCCGAGACCGTGCATGAGCCGAATCAGTGCTGGAGAACGAGACTGAGAAACACATATTCATCAACCAACACACAGAGGTGACAATAGTGAAAACCCAGGTGACAAATCGAGAAAAGGACGCACAGAGGCAAAGACCCATAAAGCCGACAACAGAAAACACAGGAACAGTCTAGACACAAGCAGAGAAACAAACCTTACTAGGGTTCAACAGTTCAACAGACGAACGAGACACTTCCAAAACAAATTCTGAACCAATGGAGCCGTGAACATCGCCGAGAGCATGCAACTCGAAGAACTCGGAGAAACAAAACCTCGGACCAGCTAAAAGAACCTACATTGAAACTTGCAGACTACTAGCTCGTACCTCAGAGAACAGGGTGGACGAGTTTCGAACAAATACGAAAGCATCACAGAAAAAATCACAGTGAAATCGCAAGCGTCGCCGAGCACTCGCATACTGAAGGACCGGAGGAAACACAAAACAAATGAACGCAAGGGTGGCGATTAACCTATACCAAGGCGGGGTTTTAGGATTCCAAGAAGGGATAGGTGTCCGCTCAACACATAACCAATGTACCATTACCGTGGAACCTCTTAATTAAACATAGATTGAAAATAAAGTTGCGTATATCCGAAATCTGGTGATTATAAACATCAATTGACAATACAACATCAAGTGGGGAGTAACGACGGCGGGACCACGTGGGCTGGCCCCATCAAAAGGAGTGAGATGAAATAGACTATATTTTGATTCAACTTCTTATTCTATCAATTAAGTCCTGGCCATTTGAAATCTTTAATGTTATTTAAAACAAATTAAGCAATTTTATTATTATAAATATTATTAATGAAACATGAAAAAAGACTAAGAAATATAATTTAAAATTGCAACCATTATCTACAATACCACAACACCAAACACAATATTCACTTAAAAATGGCAAAACCACATTTACAACTAAAAAATTTAATGAGAGATAAAAATTATAAAATATACTTAAAATAAACAATTAAAACAATATGTAATAACTATACAAATAACTAGCCCAATGGAAATGTTGCACACCTAACTTAAAATTAAACTCATAACACGTATGAGATATAACATTTTAGTAAAGTAACAATATACCATAGAAGCTAACAAGTAAAACCACTTATAAAATTATGGAAGATTAATCAAGCTAAAAAGGTTGTAATATGGCCCTTTGTAGTCTACATTTTTTTAATATTAGTCTTCACAAATATTAAATTACAAAAGTTCAGCTCCATATAATGATAATGGTTGTGTTGATAGAGATCAGAGTACATTTTTTTTTAAATATTGGTCTTCACAAATATTAAATTACAAAATTTCAACTCCATATAATGATAATGGTTTTGTTGATAGAGGTTGTTGATCTTATATCAATTGAAGATTCACGAAATAAGGTTAGGAAAGATCAATTATTTAACTTTTTTTTAATGATAGTGAGATTTTAGAATATTCCGGTAATTTATAGCTATAATATAATTATAATCTCTATAAAAATATAGACATCTACCTTTAAAGAGGTCATTACTGAACTAGATGTTTCCAAACACTAAGAGAGTTGTTATTGTTATCCTTGAAATGCTTAGCTAACTTTAGGGATGTCATTATTGAACTAGATGTTTCCAGACACTAAGAGAGTCATGGATCACTGTTACATGCTTAAATGCCTTTAAGTGGGTGTAATAATTGACTTACTATCATTTGTACACCGCAACTTCTGTTTTCATGGCTATGGTCTTGAGACTAACAGCCCATCACTTGGTCAACTCCTTTCAGCTGATGATAAGTTAAAAAGGTCCCTCCGTGGAGTGATTGTTGTTTCTGCTCAATGGTGATACCTAATGATGTTTCCATTTACACTTATTCTTTAATTGTTGTTTCTCCTCAATGGTGATACCTAATGATGTTTCGATTTACGGTTTTTCTTTGATTCAGTTGTGTCCCCTCCGAGTTTACATATCATATGATCAGTTTTATTATGAGGATTTTGATATTGTAAATGGAACCAATCCGCTACGTACTTTGTTTTAGGGTTTTTACACATTCTTTGGCACGCACACTGATAGACTACAATTTCACATTTTGAAATTTGTGAAGTCTAATGTATCGTGATTGACATTGCCTGAAATTGAGGATTTGCATCGTGCTGGTAATGTATTGGCCACACGATTTCAGTCTACGCTGATTCCGAACTCTTATTGTGAAGCACGATTCAAAATCGGAATTAACGTGACAGTGCATATTTGTGAACCGCGCTTCAAAATCGGAATTAGCCTGCAGCGCTTATGCAGTCGGGAAAAATAAAGATGGTTTCATGGTTTTGTTTTTCTTTCCATGGTACGCTGAAGTTTAGCCATAGAAGCCGAAGTATTTGCATAGTTGCTTCATATGCACGTATAACCAGCTGCATATTCTAGAAATAAGAATTAAAAATAACTACCTACAACAGCGATGGAATCAAATGTGGTGGAAACACAGTTTTATGTTCATTGCCATATTTGTAATCAATTGAAAGGCGAGGGAATATTTTAAAAATAGAATGCACAGAATAAAGTGATTATTTTGATCGAATAACTTAGAACCGACCAGATCCAAAGCATTAATGCGGAGGCTCTTGCAAAATCACCTTTCCAAAAAAATCACCATAACAAGATTTTCATCAAGTGCAAAAGTGCCATAATAGCAATGCTGTCATACGTTACGTTTTGAAAGGTTATGGTTGTCATAGAGCTGAATGGTGTTATTATACGGATACCCAGATTTTTTAATATAAGGAACTAAGTCATAACTCTTTTAGGGTATCTTTCGAAGCCAGGTGTTCATACCTCCAAGGATGTGTAGCCGTTAAGATTCATACATTACGTTTTCAAAGATTGTGGTTGTCTATTATTCATAGAGTTCAATGATGTTATGTACTTATATTGGTTGCTGATTTTCTGAATATTCCGCAATCAGACGGACATGGACACTGTCAATTATGTGACCGCCCATGTACTTCTGATTGCAGAATATTTGGAGAATCAGCTCAGGGTTCAATGATGTTAATAAAACGGATACCCACATTTAGCCTATTTTTTTTTAGGCCAGGTGCCTAAAATAAATATAATGTTCCGAAGAACACCCTGACAACAGTAGGCCTATCACACGTGCATTCCATCGTTAATAATCCTTTTGGGAGATAAGTTTGTACTATAAACAATTGTTTATCCTTCATCCAAATCAAACTTTGAAAGGTAGCTACCTGAATTTCGTATAATTTCTCCATAATTGAATAGAAACAACAAAAATGAGAGAAGGGTCTGTCTGCAGCGTAGTCAATGGATGTGATAAACATCCCAATCTCTAAAATTTTCCCTCCATCACGGGGCTCGAGATCCAGTGGTAATAAACGGTGAATGTATCATGATGAGGGTATTCTATGTTGGAATGTTCGAATTTTTAATTACATAAACGCAGTTTGTATTTGTTATATGTAGATTTTAACCTTTGAAAAGAATTTAACATGCATGGAAAAGCTAATATTAACGTGTTATTACTAGCATATTAAAATATTTTTAGATCATTTCGTAATATTGTGTTTTTTTTTAATATTTGTAAATCAATTTTGTGTACTATTGTGTGAGTTATTTATGTGAACTGTTGCATTTTGTCTTCTGTCTATCAGAGTGGCATCAGAGTGATATCAAGACCAACATGATGTTAAGAAAACAGTAGATCAAATATTAAAAAAACAAATCTGTACAAGTTGTTTGGCGAAGAAAATAGCCATCTCTCCAAACTCTAATGGAATAATTTCCTCTGTGCATTAAAATGGTATCAAAAACCAACACGAAGATAGGAAAACAGCAAATCAAAAGTTTCAAGAAAAGCTGATTGCTGAGGTGAACGAACATTTCTCCAAACCCTAACCAAGCCGTTAGCAAAAAAGCCACCGTTCCCGTGGCCAACGAGCGAGCCCGCCATAATATAGCGGAAAGAAACGCATCCAACCCCGCGGAGGCAGCACCATACAGCCCACCTTGCAAATATTACTCCGGGTCCGCGGAAGGATGGGTGGATGTTGACTTTTTTCCCGTTAAAAAAAGGTTGAATTTTTTTTAAATCAAAGATGGTTGATTAAGTGGCTATATTTAGTTATATTAAAGTAGTGGCCAGTTTTTTTTATTTGGGTGATCCTTCTGAGGCTACGGAGAAATTTATTTTGATGCTTTCAGACGGCTGGATTTCAAAGTAATTTTAATTTAATTAATATTTTAAATAATTTTAACTGTATTAATAAGATAAGAGAAACCAGAAAACTAGATAGATAATAATGGGATATTTTGTTGAAGGGTTTGAAGAATGTTCAAGTTAGGCTATTTAGAATGTCACGATTTAAGATCAAAAGGATCTTAAAGGATCAATTATGAACAAAATTAATGACGTGATAACATTGTTTTTTATTCAGCAAGGTTTGGATAACAACATTTTTCTAAAAATTATAGCAATAACTAGGTTTGAAGATGTAATACAACTAAAGGTGCAGTAATTAACACCAAATTGAGTCACAAAGCATTGCAGTTCTGATGAAACAACTATTATAATAGAGATAGAGAGTTTTTAATATTGCAAAATAGAGATAGAGAGTTTTTAATATTGCAAAAATAATTAGAGTTGTGTAAAACCAACGCAGAAGGTGATAAAGAGACATGGAAACCAAAATTGCCTTAACCAATACAAAGAAATTTGTTGAAGAAGAGCATGAGCACAGTGAAGAAAGTGAAGTCCATTGTGTAAATGATGAAATTAAAAATTAAAGTAAAAAATTGAAATTGAAGTTGTCTTTGCAGCAACAACAAAACTAGGAATCTATGAATGATTGTTGCATTTAGTGAGGATGAATTAGTTTTTCTTGAGAAGTCGAAAATAATGATTTTATTTTTTACTTTTATGGAGATTGATCGAAAATTTCTATCAATAGCCTAGGTACAAGCACATGTAAAAGAAAAATCAAATGGAGAAGGAAATGAAAATAATAAAGTAATGAAGAAGAAGAGAAGAGAAAAGAAAAGTTGAACCTAAAGAAAATGAAAAACTAAGTATGGAAAAAATAAAGGGAAGAAAATTTTTATAAACCATAAAGTTGAGGAAAAACTACATCAATATGTAAAATATTTTTTCTCAATTGATTCAAGATTTGTATGTCTAGATTAGACTTAAACCACCAAACAATAGTGGTTTAAGTCTATAGTAGTTGAGGTACAAGCACATGTAGAAGAAAAACCAAATGAAGAAGGAAATGAAAATAAAAAGGTAATGAAGAAGAAAAGAAAATAAAAATTTAAACTAAAAATTCATGAAAAAGCACATTCTTAACAAAAGGAAAAATGTTATAAAGCATAACGCTGATAAGCCACACCAATATGCAAAATATTCTTTTTGAATATGAAAAAGTAAGTTCTTAAAAAAGGGAAGAAAAATGTTATCAAGCGTAAAGCTCACGAAAAGCCACACCAATATGCAAAATATGTTTTTTGAATTGATTCAAGGTCATTTTGTTAGACTATACTTCAACCATCATACAATAGTGATAGTAATTAAGTCAAGGTGTTGGAATTTGTCAGTTGCTCCTAGCTTTCAAGTACTTTACCCCTGTTACATGATTGATCATTATTAAAATTAGTGTCACTATTATTACCATACTTCTCCACGATATTTTTTTGTACATTTACTTTTTTATTCTTAAGTAGTGAAATAAATTCTTATTCTTATTCTAAAGCTTTATTATGTTGTGTTGTGTGACTCATTTATCTTAATTATTCTAATAGTTTGTTGTTCCCTTCTCTATCCATCATTTTATCATATTAACTTGTTGGTTAGCATATGTAAATATCTATTAAGCAAGGTTCATTAAATAACAAGTGACAACTTGAACTACCCCTCTCATCTTATTATAATTTCTTAATGGAGTATTTCCAAACCATAATATTTATCTCCATCAAAACCTTTCCAATTTGATTTGCCAACCATGGTTAAAGGGTTTCAAATAAAAAATCCATGGATCAAGGGTTTCAAAGAGTCAAAACCCGAATCAAAGCCTAACTGAGTTTCATTGCATACTCAAGCGATGTAACTAGTTCATGAAGGAATTACATAATTTGTTTGAGAGGCCTATGTGTTAGAGCTATCAAAATAGGGTAGAGTTGTCAAATTTGGAAGAGCTAAGAAAACAAAAGATGAAGAATCCATATCTTGAAAGTCATCACTAGTTTTCAAATCCATCAATCATTTGAAGTGAATATAGGGCCACCATATTTCCGGCCCTCAAACCCTAGCCATTATGATCTACTAGCAGAGTCATGAATTGAGTTTTTCAAAGAATGAAGTTTTAGAACACATGAAAAATGAAAATTAGATTAGATAAGGCATGTGATACATATAATTCAAATGGTACACATTTAAGTACATTGTATGACCCTTTCACTTCACCTTCCAAGGGGTCTAGAATTCAATGATTGTTGACATTCACTTGAGGCTATTCTCCTTCGATCCAAGTGAATGAGCCATGTCTACATAACCCAAGAGGATTATGTTTTTAGCATCCCCCACCCCAATTTGAAAGGATGTATATGAGTCCAAGAAGAGAGCTAAAATACAAAGGTACATTGCAGGCAATGGTTGGATGTGCTCTTTGAATGGTGGTTTAAGGAAGACAAAACAGAAAAGGAGGTATAAAAAGTTGAGTTCTTCTACTGCTAATGGTTTAAGGTTGACCACCAACTTTGGAGCTAGGCATAAAGAAGTTCCTGGAGAAATTGTGAATTTTGCTAGAAGCTAAAGTCTTCTCCAACGTGGAAGTTCTCCCAAAGGATCATCTAAATATGACCACCAACTGATGAGATGGGTAGAAGAAGTTGAATTATTTTATAGGTGGTGGTTTAAGGAAACCCACCAACCAAGTCATGATTAAGGTACATGAATCTATCTTTGACTACAACTTTAACTCTAGCTCCCGACTCTGACAGTTGGCTCTATTTTAGGTTGCATCTCAGGTTGGCTTGATATATATTCGAAGCTAGTAGCTGGAAATCAATTTCAACCTTGTCAAATACAAGGAAAGTAAATGAAAAGACATCCACTACAAGACATGTCAATACTCAAGAATGAACTATGAGGTATGATCAATATAACTTATTGGTTGTTGAAGACCATTCTCGATAAGAAATCCATCTAAGATGAATCTTAGTTCTTGCATTAGTCTTATTTCTAGAACATCTATTTGAATGTTGAATATGTTTTCTAGAGTGCTCACAAGGGTCAACATCAAAATATTAATATTTAATGTGTCCAGCATAATGGTGGAATCTATAAATCTGATGTGGAAGTGGAGCATGTGATGATGGACTACTTTAAAGGAAACCAACATTGTGAAATTGAATTGGTTTTGAATAGTCTTGAATGTGAAAGTAGACATCTTTTCATATTCAAGATGAGTTCCATTGTATTGTTGATAAGTTCTTCCCAAGGTATAATGATGGGCGTGGGAAGTGCAAGTTGAACCTTTGCATATTCATGTGAATATGCTCCTAAAATAGCATCATTGATTTGATTAGGTGTTCACCATTGATGGGAATATTTATCTAACTGAAAAAAGAGAATTGTTCTAGACAAGAAGCAATTTAGGATGGTGACTCTTTTGTTGTATTTCAACTCGCTCGAGATAATATTCGAGTTGCAAACTCTCAAACTTTTCTTCTGCATGTGGTAGAATATTGGAATATCATTGAGAGAGGTCTTGCTAATTTTGACTATGTTATAAACAATATAGAGTGTTAGAGTGTTCAATAACTCTAATAATCCATCAAATATGCCCATTTTCTCAAGAAATACAAGGTCAACAAATGAAGAGTGTTGGCTTCAACAAAAAATACGCCCTCTTACAATTCAAATTGGCTTTAAATTTTGAGAAATCTCTACCTCCAAGCAATGTTTCTAAATCAAGTGTTAGAAGAAACTAGAATCAAGGAAGTTGATGTATTGAGTCAAATCCTACTCTAGTTCTTAGAGTAGAAAATAGTGCATTCTAATCACTATTACATCTACTCTTAACTATATCTATAAAAAGAAAAAACTTCTTCCAATGCTTTCATTAAATTGATTTAATAACCACAACTTTCATGTCGTAAATCCATATGCTTCTCAATGAAACTTGTTGATGAACCTATAAGGATTGGGCAACAAAATAAAGGAAGAATCCTCGCATTGAAATATGTTTGGTACACTAGGGTGTTTAGGTCATTGAAAGCCAATCCTAGCTAGTTATGTGGGGAAGTAGGTGTACATAGCTCAATGACATTACATGTTCCTATCATACCATATAATTGTTTGCTTTGATACAAATATATGTCCTTTTGTGACCATGCATGTCATTTCGCCAAGAAAACCCCCAATTCAAATGGTAAAATTAATCTAATTCCATTATAAATAGAAATAATTATTTTAACAACAATGAAGAGTGATATAAGTACGAAAAGCAAGAAAATATTCACCTGATCTTGTGGTATGCTTACCCCATATCGCAATCCAAAAGTCTCAGTTATTAATTTATTTTTGAATATATATCTGAGCCTCTTTCATAAAATGACAGAAAACAACATCCTACCTAATTATTTCGAGAAAGAGACGACATCAAACAATAACTTTGAGTGCTCCAAACCACAATTTCAAGAAGATGTCAAAATGAAGGGGTTCATGTTAACTTTGTTGGAATGTCAAACCATGGAGAAAATAATCCATAATTGGAATAAATCAATGGAGTTCGTCATAGAGGGGCTTCATTCTTCTTCTTTATGATGTCTCATTTTGAGGATTTTATGAGGCTATTGGAGAAAACCTCTCTCAAAAGAGTGGGTTTATTGCTAGTAGGTACATTGGAACAATTCAACTAGACTTGAACCTAACACCACTTACATTACAGAGGCTCTTTGGCCTCAAGGGACTAGCTCATAATTGTTGGCATTATGGCTAATGTGTTGTCCTTGATGGCAACCTTCTTGAAAAATATGTTCTTGATGTCAACTTGATGATTATAGAACTATTGCAGATGACATGACTGATGGTATAGGTATTATGGTACAAGAATTACAAAATATATGGAAAATAAATGGAATTTTAGTTACAAATGGATAAAAAATGTGAAGTTTGGAAATTATATGTGATCCCTGTGAATAATAGTCACATACATACATAGGTTTTATAAAAAAAATCACATGCATAATCTGAATCATCGAAAACTGGATACAAGGGGCCATTACCATGGTAATTTCCCATAGTAATTGTGACTATAATGTCTATTTGATCCCATCAATGAATACTAACAACATTACCAAAGGATTTTCCTGAGGTAGTAACAAAGGAAAAATATATATAAGTACATGCACATCAAGGAGTTAGGTGTGCAATGGAATGGTTTGTTCATGTGTGATTAGATCTGGAACATGTGTGCAACAGGGAGCAAGGAGATGGCTCAAATATGATAGATCTGAAAGTGTAGTTAAGAATAATGAATATACTTGATTTGTTTGTGTCTCTGTAGCTAGCAATGTTAGATATGTGGTTATAGTGATGGTATGATTTGAATGTGTAGTAATATGAGACATTGGTATTATGTGCACAGAAATTTGGGTTTGTCATGTGTTAGGATGTGCAGCGAAGAGTTGATTCAGTAATTTAAGATCTATATGCATGTTTGCTTCTGGATTGTTATGTACATACACATATATGCTTCATAGTAGTCATGTATATATTCTGATATTTAGATTGCTACTTGATCGAAGGTGTTTACAAATGCTTGGATGTCGATTGATTTGATTATTTGTTATTGTTTGTCAATGATGTCTTGATCAGAATAGTTGATATCTGACTGTGTTGATGATCAATTATTGAGTGGTGACTTGGCTTGGTATGGCATGACAATATTGTTGAGGAGGTTACTTGGCATGTTATTACATAGATTTGGTCTCATTTAGTGATTGATTTTCTTTAGTGATTCAATTGATATTCAATATTTGGTGATTTTATTATCGGAGATTCAATTATTTAGTAAGTTCAGATATATACATAGGGGTTATGAAAATAAAGTGTGTATATACACGGGTATGCGTCATTACATTCATGTATATATTCCAAGTTAAATTTGATCATGGTTTGAATTGATGCTTGAAAATGACAGTTAAAGAGTTATGTTGTCTTTGCTGCCATTTGCCAATGATTTCTTGATCAGGATCATTTGTATCTACTTTGAATTGGTTGTGCATTAATTTGATCTAATTACAATAGTTGATTGAGATTCAGTTTAGTGATTGATTTGCTTAATAATTTAGTGGCTTGGTGTTTCATTAATTCTATTGGTGACTGTATTCCAAATTTTGTGATTTAGTATATAGGTTGGTGTTGAGCATATTGTTGGGTGTGGGTTCAGTTTGAAAATATGATGAAAGGTGGCCTACAAGTTTTGATGTTTGTTCGAGACAAGTGGATCCATTATGACATATTATGAAAGGTGGTCCATGAGGGTTGTTGAGGGTTGGAGCCTTCAGTGAGGGAGTCAAAGCTTCCTTCCAATGGTAGCTGATAAACTTGTTTAGGGGGTAGGTGCTCCCTTCATCTAGGAGTCGATAAATGAGACCAATGGGTTGTATCTCTTTTCCAGTGGGTTCGAGAGAACGAATGGAGTTTGTAGCCTCCTGCAAATGAGTTCCTTCGTGTTGGTAAGATTTTGTGCTAGTACAATATGTAATGAAGATTTTCTTTATATTAAAAGAAGAATACAAAGATGACATCAACGATGGTTTCCTCCCACATTAGGTTTCCACCTAAAATCCTGATGTTCTCATGTTATGATTTATATTCTCTTTATTGCATACAAAATGATTGGTGAATTAATAATGCAATGGTAAAAATAAACATCCAATGGAAAGTATGAAAAGTAAGAAAACTCGATATACGTGATATTATTTCACTAAAGTCATGTACACATGCGAGTTGCATGAATAACAATTGCGTACAGAGTTCTAAATGTGAAATTGAAAGTTAAAGAGAATTAAAAATAAAAATTCACCATCCCCTGAGTATTTTTCCAAACAATTGGTATCATAGTAGGTCCCTTGTAAAATGATTGATCATTTAAAGGGAGATCTAAATGGAGAAGCAAGATGGAAGGAGTATTTTCCACAAATCCACCTTTGTTTAAAGGAACTAAATTTATGTTTTGGAAAGTAAAAACGATATCATATTTGTAGGCACAGGGAGTTGATGTATTGGAATTTTTTGAAGGTGGATAGATAATGCAGGAAAGAAGTAATATGAGAACAATGCAAAGGAAGTAAATGTTATATTTGGAGGATCAACATAATATAATTTTGATAAAGTCATGCAACTAAGCACTGCAAAGAAAATATGGGATAATCTTGTCCAAATATATGAAGGTGACACTAAGGTAAAAAGGTCCAAAGTTCAATCATAAAGAATTCAATATGAATCTCTTAGAATGCATGATGTTGAAAATATTACAAGATTTTTCCTTAGAGTAGGTGATATTGCTAGCACAATGAAAGGTCTTGATGATGAATTAAAGGACTCTACTATTATTGAAAATATTTTTACATCACTAACCCCAAAGTTTGATTCCAAATTCTCTCCCATTGAAGAAATGTAGAATTTGAATAACATTACGCTTGAGAAACTCCATGGGATCTTGACAGCCTATGAAATGACAAAAGGATATACATCAGGTAATAGAGAGGCATCCTTCAAAGCCACATACAAAGGGAAAGAAAAATAAAATCCTAAAGATACAAGCTACATTCCACATGAGGAAGAAGTGAATTGTGTGAGAAAATTGCAAGTGGGGACAGATAAATTCAAATGTAAGCTACCCTTTAAATGTTTTTCTTGTAGAAGAATAAGTCACTATGCATCCAAATGTCCATATAAATAAAATCATGATAAGGAAGGAAAAGGAATGGATGTTGACAAGGAAAATACAAAAAGGAAGTATTCTTCCAAGAAAAGTTTTTATTATAATGAAGATAGTCAAAGCACGTTTGATGATCAAGAAGATTTAGCTTCTGATTCTAGCATTAGTTAAAAAATACTTATGGCTCTTGAATATCAATCAACTAGTGAATTAGATCGTTGTGAAGAAGATGATTTAGTAAAACATTGAAGGAAATTGATAGATTTAGGAATGCTAACAAAGAAATGGAAAAAAAGGTACTATGTTCAAGGAAATGAACTTTCAAAAGTCTCAATTGGTAGTAGGCAATTGAAGAACAGAAGACTTAGAAAAACAACTTCAAGGAAAGGAAAGACAATGTGAAAAGTTATAAACAAAAATTGTGACTCTAAGGGAATATTATGAGAAAATAAACAAATGGGTAAAGGGATATGAATCACTAAAAATATTATTGATGAAAAATTCTCTCCTCTAATCAAGATACGCATTGGATATCTACAAAATCATAAGGATCCAAAAAATAATGAATCAAGTCACTCATCAAATGTGAAAACATCAATATCAAAGAAAATGTATAAAGTTCCTCAAGATCAATCCCAGGTATAAAAGATGGTTTTATGGATGTTGTTTCACTTGTAACTCGTTGGGGGCATAATGCCACTAGTTGTAGGGAAAGTGGTTGGAATGGAAAATCACAAGCATCTGACTACTAGAGATGATTTATGCAACACAACCTTGAACACATGATAAAAAATTGCAAACAAATTTGGAGGAACAAGGAACAACAGTTAGAGACTTAGGGAAGATTGTCCCTATTGCAATCCATTGTTCTTAAATCATACTTCTAACAGTTATTGCACAAGTAAATGTGAGGTGCATAGCCTCATGAAAAGAAAATGATGACTATCGGATCCACAAGATCAACAATGTATGATATTCAGGGGATCTATGCATGTGATGATGATTGTCTATATTGTTTTGATATTATTTTGATCAAGTTTATATTAATAATATGGCATTTGATGAATTAACAGTGATCAAGAACAAACAAGACATATATGGCTATGAAAAATATGTATTTTACATTCTATACACATTTCTCATAAAGGACATTCACATATGCATGTACTTTTTGACTTAGACACTCGTGTATAGTCTTATGTAACAATAAAGGAGTGGCACATATTCAAGTGGAGATTCTCATATGCTTCCATCAGTTCATTATTGGCATTCTGGCTCTGATATTGATTTGTTGATGTCTAATAATGATGCCCATATGCTACTTAGAATGATGTTGGTTCATGATGATTTTATGAGTTGTTGCAAAATATTATATTATTCTTATTGCTGAAATGGTTCTTTGGTGCATTTGTTGATTAATGAGATGGATATAATATTTGAATTGATGGTGAAGAGTTGGTGTAGGTTCTTGTGGAGCATATTCTATGCATCTAATAGTTTATTTTTGGCGTTATGGACATTTGATTACTCCTTATTCGATGGCATTTCCTATGATGAGTTAATGGTTTTTACTATTATCATAAGTTTTATTTCATTGCTCACTATTGAAAATACATGATGTTGTCTCTATGTCATGGATGCTTGGATTGCATGTGGTGAAGTTATGGATGATGCTTATATGTCGCCTAAGTTTCATTTGGTGAAGTTGTTAATGGTGTCTTAATCCTGCTTGATACACTTGGTTAGGAAGATATGTATGCTATGTTCTCTGAAGATGTTGGTTGATGACATTGTTGATCAATTCTATTCTACTTAAAGGCTTGTGATGTTGTAACTACTCCACATGATCTTTACGAGGGGAGAAATATAATACAATGTGCATTCGTATTGGGGGATATATTGGGGTTAAAGGGTTTTTATATTGGTAGGTATAAAAAATGGAGCTCAAAGTTAATGAAAAAATATAAACGGGTACAAAAAATGTTAATGAAAAAATATATACCTAAAATATCTAGTGAAAGTAGGGGTTTTTTAAATTGGGAAGTTGTATTGGGTTTGTATTGGTGGGGGGGAAATAATGTGATTTTAAATGTATTTTGCAATATTTAGTCAAATTAGGGGTATTGTTTAGTATGGCACAAATTCACGTGATATGTTAGAGGTTCATTGAGTGAATCCCCTGTGAGGTACTCTTTGTTTGCACATATGTTTTTGATGCATATATATGTTACCTATGGTGTTGCGGTTCAAGAGATAGATATTGTTGCTTGAGTATTATGGATATTCCTATATGTGGAGAGAGTGTTTCGACCTTGTTGACATGAATTCAAGGGGGTGAGTTGCTGACAGAATCTTAATACATAATCTTATGCTTCTGCTACAGATGCTTGGAAGCATTTCCTATTTGGTCAGGTGTTGATGATATTAGAGAGATTGATGCTACCCTATCTTATCTTACATTGCTTCTTAATGATTAGGATGTTCATGTTGATGTTATTATGTCATTATATGTTGCTAATATATGATGATCATGTTGTAGTACCCATTTGGAGCATGATGGTTGCTGATGATTATCATAGTTCATATCCTTGTTATGGTTATGAATATCATGTATGTCTCTTCATTTAAAGGTCATGAAAAGACCCATGTTGTGATAATTATAATATTCAGTCATGTATGGGCTATTAGGTCAAATGTATAACCCCATTATGTTGGGTGATTGCTACAATCATGGGAGCATAGAGCCATTGGGGATAGGAAAGGTCATATTTGTTTATGGATAGCCCCGTATTTGAGTCATACAATCATATACTTTCATTTTATATCTTTAGAAGATCTAACATATGCATAGGGGGAGCATGGTCAGTATGCATATTTCGTGATCGGACTTATAGTGATGAGCACTACAAGGGAAAGTACTTCATTCAACTTGGTTCTTCCCTTTGCCCTTAATGTCAAAAGGGGAGAGAAGACTTGGTGTTTTCAAGTGTTTGCAGGTGGTTTGCAAACACCAACATGGTTGCCATGAAGTCCAAAGGGGAGACTGTTGGAATTATGGCTAATGTGTTGTGCTTGATGGAAAACTTCTTTACAAATATGTTCTTGATGTCAACTTGATAATTATAGAACTATTGAAAATGACATGAATAATGGTACAAGTATTATGTTACATGCATTACAGAAGATATAGAAAAGGAATTGAAGTTCAGTTACATATGGATAAAAAATGTGAATTTTGAAAAGTATACACGACCCCTGTGAAGAATACACAGGTTCTGTAAAGAAAAGTTTCATACATAATCTGAACCATAGAAAACTTGATACCAAGGGCCATTACCATGGTAATTTCCCATAGTAATTGTGATCAAAACATCTATTTTATCCCATTAATGAATACTAACAACATTACCAAAGGATTTTCCTGAGGTATTAACAAAGGAAAAAGCTATGTAAGGAGATGGAGATCAAAGAGTTAGGTGTGCAACATAATGGTTTATTCATGTGTGATTTTAACTGGAACAAGTATGAACCAAGGAGTAAGGAGATTGTTAAGATATAATAGGTCCGAAAGTGTAGTGAAGACTAATGAATATACTTGCTTGATCTATTTATGTTTGTGTAGCTAACAATGCTAGATCTATGGTTATAGGGATGGTATGCTCTAAATGTGCAGTAATATGAGACATTGACAATATATGCATAAAGATCTAGGTTTATCATGTGTTATGATTTGCAACGAAGAGTTGATTTATTAATTTAAGATTTGTAAGAAGGTTCGCTTCTGGATAGTCGCATACATACATGGATATGCTTCAAAGTAGTCATGTATATATTTTGAGATTTAGATTTTTTCTTAATCTAAGTTGTTTACAGTGGAATATTCCACTAGGTGTTAAACGAACCCTTCTGGTTCATGTGTGTCTCTACTTGGGTGGCACTATTACCTCTCACTTAGAGGCTCACTTTACACCCCATTCTGCAGTAGAAGAAACTTGACACAGTTGCAACTAAACACTCACCAGGCACACCTTCTTACTTTTCGAAGATACCTTTGCACCTTTCTATTTTCTTCATAGTTAGAGCCAAGAAAAATATTTAAGAATTCAGCAACCAGGCCTTTATACCCGATGGGACTCCTACACCAAATGGTGTGAGGTCTAATTGGGACTTCACATTGGGTAGATCCCCTAAATGTTGGTGGGTCTAGCATGTCAACATTTCTGGCGCTAGAAGGAGGGAAACTAGTATTTTATGGCTAATAAACCCACCAACCCCATCATCTCATCTTTTGGTCAAGACAATAATATTCATTTCAAATCCCCTACTCGAGCTTCTGAAGTTGGCGACTCTTCTCAGCCCAGGCCTAAACGTAAAATTCCATATGATGAAATTCATTCCATTCACCCTATAACCCGTCAATTTAGAAAATTTGCTGGATTGATCCCTAGAGTAATTAGTGTTCCATATTCTTCAAAGAATAACAAGACCACCCCCACAATGCTAGTAGTTTATACTCTTGAAGACATGGTTCTTGCCACTCTTGAAGAATTAGAAAGATCCATGGAAAGACAGGAAGAGCATCCACACTTTCACGGTGGTGATGGAGACAAAATTCTACTCTCGGGAATAATTTTCTACGAGTTAGCCAATGAAGAGGAAAAGGAAGAAGAGACATCAGATTCTAAAAAATAATAGGAGGACAGTGAAGAATACAACATGGAAAACAAAAATCGAGATTGGATGACTTAGGGCCCATTTACACTTTCAGGTGTTCTACACAAGATGCAAGAGTATTAAGAGAAACCCTTAACGAAGTATGACCCTGATAAAACAGTGAAGGCTGAAGAACACCTAGACAACTTTTACCTACATCTACAAACGCTTGAGGTGTGTTACGATGAAGTTGCATGTAGACTTTTTCCATGTACCTTGGATGGTATAATGGTTGTATGGTATCCCAACCTTCCTCCAAAATCCATCCAGAATTGGAGGGGGTTTAAGAAGATCTTCCTTGAAAAAATTTACTGATGACAATACCCCTGCCATGTTATTGAAAGATCTAGGTAACCTTAAGATGGGGAAAAAGGAAAAAGGGAAAGAATTCAATCAGGGGTTCACTCGCATCTTATCACCATAGATTACTACACTTTTGCCTTGCCAGCAAGCCTTGTGCAGTTTGTAAAGTGAAATCTTAAACAAACATTAATAGAAAATTAGGAAGAGGCTATCATTGTTTGAAAATACTTACGTGCAATCAAATTCATCTCAGATGATGAACAGTAAAAGGCTCCATAGACATGGGTAAGATGTCTCTGGCCTCTATGATTAGGGCCAAATAAAGAGAACCATCTAATCCTAAAATATTGACCCATATTGTCAAGTCTCTATCGAATGAGATGGCAGAGTTCAATCAAAGGTCATGTAAGGCCACTGTGAGCAACAAGACTCCCAGATTCAACCTATTAGAAGGTATTCAATTTATTGGAAGTAGAAGTAAACAACTAACAAGGTTTGTGCATAGCTCCAATGTTGTATTGAATATTGAACACTTAGGAATAAACCAATATTGTCCGTGTCATCAAGAATGTCATTCAGATAAAATGTACAGATAGTATAATCAATCCATGAGCATAGTTGCTACGTATCTTGTTGATGCCATAATGGTTGAGGAGTAGACCAAGCCTATAGAATAAAAGGAAGAAATTGTTGCAGCCGATGAAACTCCAAGTGTTGGGCTTGCGGTAAATATGTTCAATTGTATGCTCACAACCCAAAAGAGTACTACAGATAAGTAGCCTCCAAGTGATGTTCCATCCCAGAAAAAGACCAACTGGTACAACCTAAGAAGCCAAGGTCCAACCACTATAGTTGAGTTTCCAATGTAGAAGTTTAAGGAAAATATGTTAAGAAAAATCAACCCACTGGTCAACTTTGCGCAAAATACTCAGAGCAAGTATGGGAAGGCAGTCTCAACAAAAATCACTTCCTTGAACAGTAAGGACATAACCATCACTTCGAAGCCACAAACCAGGTTACATCCCCAAATGTTTTGGTCATTCTTCCCACTATGGACTACAACATAGTTGATGACATGAAGAAGGTTCCTACGAACATTTCAATGTTTGAGTTAACAAAGATCACAAGCCAGTGAGACATCCTCTTACAGGCACTTGGGAAGACCTCTACAGGTAATGCTACCTCTTCATACAAGGGATTTGGTAAGTCTTCTGGTTCACTTGAATCTATACTTAACACTTTAACGATGGATGAAAATACACTCTACCCACCTTTCTTTTTAACTTTTGAAATATTTAATTTCAATGTACACAATTGCTTGGCTGATTCTGGTTCATCGGTGAACATAATGCCTCTATTTGTTTCCAAGAAAAGAAATGCCAAATGGTATAAGGTAGATGAAAAGATTATTTAGCTAGACAAGGCTCATGCCCAGGCAATTAGTGAACTCATATATGTCATCATCCGCTTATCATTCGACAGCTAAGTCCACCAATGTATCAACATAGTGATTGTGGATATTCCAGAAGCATACTAAGTGTTTTTTAGCAGAGATTTGTCTAGCAAGCTACAAGGGTACTTTTCCACAGACTTGTCACACCTATGGATTTCGTATAAGGGCATAAATAATCATATCTAGATGGAATCAGAAATATATATGAAACATGTTGTCACTCCCTTGAACGTACATAATGAATCGATGGATTTCACATAATTACTTTTTGGAAATCACTTCCTTGAAACTAAATTTGGGTTTTATCCTGCACAACCATCCCCAATTCCACCAAATACACAAATGGATATCCTTCCTTGTCCAATTGGTGATAATGAACTTTTTACAATTAGCAGTAGTTGTAGTAGTACTAGTGTAGTTCCTACTCCCTATACATATGATTTTTAGACTTTGAAATTCGATGGTTCCAAAATGATGCAGGGCTCTGGAGCTGGTTTCATTTTAATAGAACTGCTGTAGAGAAAGAATTTGATCTCTAGTCGCTTGGAATTTGAGAGCATAAACAACAATATAGAGTATGAAGAACTCATCTTAGGCTTACAAAAATCCATTGACCTCAACATTGCCATCCTGAAAGTGGTAAGTGACTCATAAATTATGGTATGATAGGTACTTAATACTATACATTATGTGTCACCTCATATTAGAAGTTATCGACAAGATGTATGGTGTCTAATTTCATATTTCCAAGCTTTTAATATTATTTTTGTTCCAAGAATGCATAACGCAATTATGCATGCATTAGAAAATGATGCTGCTAGGTTGTCACCATTGAGGGACGGTTTTTCTATTGAGATTATTTATAAGCCTTTTGTCCCTGACAATATCACTAATTTGTGAATTATTTATGATGACCAATAGAAACTAGGCTTCATGGCGAACACTTATGTATTAAAAGATGCAACAATTGATGAGGATGAGCATGAAAAGGCATTGAAGGAAAATGAAATCTCATACCCAAGGGTGTGATATCATTGGAAAAGATGTATGACCTGCATAATTTATTTTGGGGACCTGTTAATGCTAAGACCCACAGTTCCATGTTATTGCATGAGCAGATAAGCTTGGGAATATAAAAGGATTTGAAGTATGTCAATGTCTGTAATTATTATTCGCCGCAAGAGCAGCAAGCCTTCATCTGCTTATTCAAGCAATATCAAGATGTCTTCATGTGGACGTATGATAAGCTTAAGTCATATGACATGTGAATCATCCAACATGTGATACCAATAAAGGAAGGGGCCAAGCCATTTTAACACAATCTAAGGAAAGTACATCCAATGCTTGTGCCTCTTATTCGAAAAGAGTTGAGAAAATTGTTGCATGCCAGGATCATATACAAAGTGTGACACTCAATGTGGGTATCAAATTTTGTCTCAGTGAGGAAGAAGTCCAAGGAAATTCCCCTATGTGTAGATTTCTAAAATCTCAACCATGCATCAGACAAAGATAAATACCCCATGCCATCCAGGGAACAAATATTGCAAACATTATAAGGGTCTGAAATGTTATCTTTGTTAGATGGTTATTCTAGATACAACCAAGTTCTATTTTCAGAGCTTGATAGACTAAAAACCACATTCTGAATGAATCGGGCCACGTTCGCATTCAGACGAATGCCATTTGGGCTAACCAATGTTGGTGCAACATTCCAATGTGCTATGGACATTTCTTTCTGCAGACTAATCCAGAGAAGCATAGTGTGTTGGAAATAATATTGAGAGGGGAGGTGAATCAGTATTATCAAGCCAAATATTCCCTTTTAAAAAATCAGAGGATATACGCTACTTCAGTTAGTAAAACTCGCGTATATATGCAACTATGTAGAAGGAAACCCGCGTATACAATGCAAACTTATGATTTACTTTATCTTTCAGATGTTGATTATTAATCTCTGTATCTGAGTGAAATAAACAGTAACTAGACCAGTAAAACAGAAGAGAAGACAGTCACACACAAGAACACAAGATATAAGGTGGAAACCCAATGTGGGTGAAAACCACCTGCTGCAATTTGTCTCTATCTTTCTTTAATTAGAAACTTCCTTTTACAATGTACTAGTGCAGTCCTTTACCAGTACACAGGCTACAACCTGCAGAGAGCTACAACCCTCTCTCGTTTTCCAGCTTCTCCTGGAAGGGAGCTACAACCCCCTTAGCTCTTGTACTAGCCAAGATACTAGTACATAGGTGCTGGCCTACTGAAGGCTACAACCTTCTCTTTCTTCCAGGGACCACGTTTCATAAATTTTCAGACTGGATCCATGAACATCAATCAATCATCAATATTTCTGCTTCAACCAATCTCCTTTCCACTGAACAAAACTGATTCACAATAAGCACTTCTCTGACAGCTGTACCCAGAACACAACAACAGTAACCATATACCAAATTCTGAACCTAGAACACTGCAGCAACAAACAGAGGCAGCTAGATCACAATAAAATATGTATACACTACTTAAACAACTTGAAACCTGCGTGCATACGCTCCTGTGTGTGGAGCAACCTGCGTATACGCAGTTTTCCTTTACTGAACCTGCGTGTATACGCGCCTTCACTTCACTGAACCTGTGTACAGATCTATAAAGGAGAATTTACTCTTTCAAATAGTCAAATGCTAAATAACCCAGATTATCAGATTTATAGATCAAGTGTGTGCCTCACAGAACAGATCAAAATCATACAAAGATACTATCATTCAAGCTTTAAAGATTATGACCCATCAATAGATCTTATCCTTCTTTATGCGCTTAGGTTCCTCCTTCATTCAGATCTAGATCTGCACCATAACCCCAATCACAAAAGTTTCAGATCTAGCACATGTTAGATATTCAATTGATTCCAAAGATGCTTTGCCAAATGATCTCCTTCCTCTTTTATAGTCTTAGGCCTTTCTCAATACCACAGTCCAAAACCATAATAACACAATACCACAGGCGCAATACTTGGGATCAACACTTCTAACGAGATACCATGGTCCAAAACCATAGGTTCAAGTACCAAGGACTAACTACCAAGGACCAAAGGTAAGTTTTCCAACATATACGCGCTTTTCCTTGCGTTAAAGTGCGTGTATATGCATATGCGCCTTTGTAACGTCTAACCCGCATGTATACGCATCTTCGTCTAGATGAACTTGCGTATATGTCTTTTCCTTCATTCTGAAAGCCTGAACTAAGATCTTATATCAAAAAGAGTTGCCATCAAGGACAACACCTGTGCCATGGCTCCAACCTATGCTATAATGCCAAAAATCTCCCCCTTTGGACTTGATGGCAACCCCAAGATCCTCAAAGTCATTCTCCCCCTTTGTCATCAAGGGCAAAGGGTTGTGCTCTCCCTGAGTACATGCTGAAATCTCTGCCCTGTTGTGCTGACCATGCTCCCCCTGACTGTAGGCAAGATCTGCAAAAAGATGTTCTTCAAGAAGAACCATGACTTATACATCATAAAAGAACTTCCTATCACCAAAAGACTCAATACATACATCAATCACCCAACCAAGTGGGGATCATCCACCCAACCAAGTGGGGATACATCAAAAATTTACATATGACAACCAAGTTCATTACATGTTCATTCCAGGCATAGTGGGGAAACCAAAATAGGCCATTACATGACCTTGACACCATAAAAGAGATACCACAAAAGAGATACATGACATAGAGATGAAATACTTATGAAAGTCACCAATAACTGATAGCAACAGCATCTGTCAATCACCATTCAGATCAGCAACCAAGATTTCCTTCTGTTCTCCCTCTTCCTTTGTTCCACCTGAACTCAACAACAACTTAGAACCAAAAGCTTCTAAGATAATGCCAACAATGGATCATTAGAAGTTTATATGCTCCCCCTGAACCTGTGCCGGATGGTCTCTGTCAGACCCATATCAGAATATCTTCAACCAGAGCCCGTCCCTACTGATATCCATCAAACCTCTATATATGTGACTGTCTCTACACAAATCGGTGTATGTACGCGAATCCTCCTCAAGAAACTCGCGTACACCCATTTTTCTCTGAACCAGACAAGATTTAACAGCAAGATGATGCATAAACTACCCCCAGCTTCTGTATGAGGTACTCAAATGTCTCCTTGGGCAGTGGTTTGGTGAGAATATCAGCAACTTGTTCCTTAGAAGGAACATACTCCAACTTGACCTTTTGTTCCAACACTTGTTCCTGGAGAAAGTGATACTTGATTGGTATGTGCTTGGTTTTTGAATGCATGATTGGGTTCTTAGAAATGCTGATTGCACTTGTATTATCACATAAGATGGAGATATGTGGTGTACAAGTGATTTGAAAGTGCTGCAAGGTTTGCATCATCCAAAGAAGTTGAGTGCAACAAGATGCAGCAGCCACATGTTACGCTTCAGTTGTAGATAAAGCAATCAAACTCTGTTTCTTGCTAAACCAAGATACTAATCTGGAACCCATAAAGAATGCTCCACCACTTGTGCTCTTTCTGTCATCCACGCTTCCAGCCCAATCTGCATCTGTATAAGCATGTAGAGTGAGATCTATATATCTAGGATACCATAAGCCATAGTTTTGAGTTCCTTGAAGATACTTGAAAATTCCCTTTACTGCTTGAAGATGGGTTTCTTTACGATTTCCCTGAAATCTTCCAACTATTCCCACTGCATGCATGATGTCTGGTCGAGTACCTGTCAAATAAAGAAGACTTCCAATCATGGATCTATAGGTTGGTTGATGCACTGCTGCAAATTCATCATTTGCACTGAGGCTGCATCCTGTAACCATAGGGGTACATACTTGTTTTGCATCTTCCATGCCATATTTCTTCAAGATCTGCTTGAGATACTTGGTTTGAGACAAAAAGATACCGCCTTCATTTTTTTGGATTTGCAATCCAAGAAAATATGTCGATTCTCCAAGAAAAGACATTTCGAATTCTTTCTGCATTACCAAGGCAAAGCTTTGACTCATAGCTTCTTCATTGCTACCAAAGATAATATCATCTACATACACAACAAGTATTAGCAATTTGTCATTTTCAATTTTTATATAAAGATTACTATCTGCTGATCCTTTTGAAAAACCTTGTTGATGAAGGTATTTGTCCAAACGATAGTACGAAGCCCTTGGAGCTTGTTTAAGACCATAGAGGGCCTTCTTAAGTCTGCATACAAGATTTGGATCATTCCCAAGAATGAAACCATCTGGTTGCTCAATGTACACTTCTTCTTCTAAGTCTCCATTCAGAAAGACTGATTTCACGTCCATTTGAAATACTTTGAATTTTTGAAAGCTTGAGAGAGCAAGGAACATTCGGGTGGCCTCAAGTCTAACAATGGGAGCAAAATTTTCTTCAAATTCTATTCCTTCTTGTTGAGCATATATTTTACAGACAAGTCTAGCCTTGTTTCTATTAACTTCCCCATTTTCATTCAACTTGTTCTTGAAGATCCATTTTGTTCCTATGACATTCTTATCCTTTGGTCTAGGGACCAACTCCCAAGTGTTGCTCTTTTCGATCTGCTCAAGTTCTTCATCCATTGCCTTGACCCAGCATTCATCTTTGCATGCCTCTTTTACATTTTGTGGCTCAGTGGAGGAGAGCAAAGCCAAATAGCTTGAGGCTTTTGCAATTGTTCTTCTTGTTTGTATACCTGCCTCTTTCTGCCCCAGAATTTGAGATTCTGGATGATTCTTCTTAACATACCTGGATGGAGTCTTCTCTTCTATCCTTATCTGTTCCTCTGGTGCCTCTTGAGGTTCTTCTTCATCATCAGTCTGATTTGGAGAGTAGTCTTCATCCTCTTCGATATTTTCATAATTTACTTGCCTAGGAATGTATCCTTTTTCATCAACCACTACATCAATGATGTCAACAATTCTTCCAAGTCTTTTATTGTTACACTTATATGCTTTGCTGTGGGGAGAATAACCAAGGAGAATGCCTTCATCTTCTCTAGGTTAAAGTTTGCCAAGATTTTCATCATTATTCTTAATATAGCATTTGCTTCCAAAAATTTTGAAATGCTTTACCGAAGGAGTCTCACCATACCAGAGCTCATGAGGAGTTTGAGTGTTGTTCACTCGGACATTTGTTTTGTTGAGAATAACAACTGCAGCAAATGCAGCTTCACCCCAGAATGTTGCGGGAGTTCTAGACTCATCAAGCATAGCACGAGCCATTTATTGGACCTGTTAGTTGTGCTACATAATCCAACATTTGGGGATCAAATGTAGTCCTGATTAGGTTGTTTGCGCACAGAAGGATGCCCAAAAATGGATACAAAGTGCCCCAAAAGCCTTCAAAATCCTCTTAAGGCCTCCACTGATCGAAATGGTTGCAAAGGAAAAGCCCTTGGGAGGGCGGAAATACATTATCGAGAGGCAAAAACACTCCAAAACCATGCAAAAATCAAAATCGTAGGCTTAAAGGTCCGAATTCATATCAGTCGTTGGATCTGGCCGATCAACGGTCCAGATTGCGTCGGCATATCGCAATCGGAGGAGGCAGGCAGTGGCAGCGATGTGGGACATTGCCGATCAGCGATCGCCGATGGGTGCATCACCGTATCAGTGGGTTGGAGCATCGGAGCATCGGAGGTATCGGCAGTAACATAGCGATGCAATATAGCGATTCAATTAGGACCATCGATCATGCATCCGGATCAACGGCTGAGATCGCATCGCAATATCGCTATCGCCAGGGCTTTTACATATGATATGCATGCGACCCAATGGGCCGGACCCAACGGAATTATTAATTATTTTTGATAGATGTTCGGGTCCACAACAATATCGCTATCGGCGTTTTCAAAGGGGTGGGGCTTTTAAATAAGTTATGTTGCGATGCGATGGGTCAGACCTGATGGTTATACAACACTCTATTTCATAAATTTTCAAGTCCGCCAAAGGGAAATTTTTGTGTTTTACAGTGTTTTTTATATATTTTCAAGTATAAGGAGAAACAGAGGATTGGCTGGCTGTGATATGCACTACGACCCAAAAGGCGGACCCGATAGAGGAAATATTGCATAAATGGACCTTTGATATTTAAAAGTGGCAAAGCGGGCATGATTTCTCGGTGGCACGGAACTGGTTAAAGCAAACATGGAGCAGTACAGTGCAGCAGGTAACCGCATGCAACTAACAGCTTGGCTGAGAAGGAAATAGGACAGCCTCGAGCAGTTAAATACATTTATCAGTTATGGGGCGTCTTTCAGTTAATGTTCCAGCTGCCAGAGAAGGACAACAGAATATCAGAGAAGATCAATTTTGTTTACTGACACAGTCACGCTATAGCAGAGACCCATACCAAGCAGTTAGAACGGTTGGTGATCCATTATGATCCCTCCACGCATATGTTTAGCAGAGATATTTTGTAATGTAACACCATATATACCCGGAACAGAGATGTAATCGAGGATGAGTGTTAGATGAAGGTGACTCTGTTGTAAGGTTCAACTTCTGGAGACTGTAACTACTTTGTAACCTGCAGCGTCTGGTCTTCATTTCCAGCTAATACAAGCTTCTTTTGCTGTTAATTTCTCACTTTCCACTTCTCTTTCTTGTTCCAGGCTATGCCTATTTGCATTGATTCATGTTCTGTTAATGTTTAGCATTAGAGGGGCTATCATCCCACCTCTGTGTTAGGATTTAGCATGTATCATTGAACGTGTATGCAGGTTTCTGTTGTTTAATGCATAGAGAGCTGTCATCCTGTCTGTGTATTAGAAACTAGATTTACAAACCTTTTAACTGGTTGCAGCCGGCCATCACAGGGTCCTGTGCATCTGCTGGTGTGGTCAGTCTTCTCCATTATCACCTTATCCTCAAACTGTGAGTAATTGGTGGTTAAAAGCCTTGTAGTCTGGGGGTGTTCACCCATGTCTAGGGTCAATCACAATAGAAGTGGTTATCTGGCTTGAATATGCAGCATTTGTTTCATTCATCCACCATTTATCTAACTATTTTGTTGAATTTATAATGTTCCCGAGCATCACCGATATGCAACCTAGGTGAGTTTCTTGGGGTGATAACATTAAATGGCGTCATTGCCGAGGAGAAGAGAATCGAAGCTCAGCTTCCCTGGGAGACGACACAGTTTCAAGCTTTGATGACAGACAAGGTTTGAGCAAAAATTTTGGTTGTAATCATCTATCTGATGACTCCACTGGAGGAAGGCCATCCTTTGGTGACTCGACATTGAAGTTCTGGCACAGCTGCTGAAACATGCACGAAGATATCTTCAGAATATCAGCTGAATCATTGCCTAATCCTGAGAAGATCGTTCAGTAGAAGAAAATTTCGCAGTAGGGAGCATCAGGGTCAGGTGAGCCTTAAAAGTTCCATGTGTCTCTGTTAGTGAATATCACCTTCATAGATTCATTCGGCTCCTTACCCATTCAGTTCCCTTTTAGACCTCAGTTGAAAGAAGATTTCCATGTTGCCCTTCGTATTCCTCTGTTTCTGTCATGCTTTTCATTGATTAATTCCTCTCAGTCTACCAGTATTCTTTCATATACCTCAGTCATGGCAAGCCAGCAAGCTCCCACAAAAATAGAAAGAATCATTGCTACTAGGTATAGACCTCTGGTCTTTCCTATTCCTCTAAATGCCATGCCTGCAGGAGATTATCAGGAATACATGCCAAAGTTTACTGGTACAAAAGGAGTATCAGCTGAGGAGCACCTCGAATCCTTTTATAACTTTGCTGATAACCTAGATATCTATGAAGAGGATGCATGGATGAGGGTTTTTGTCCAAAGCCTATATGGGGATGCTAGAAAATGGTTCAATGAATTACCCCCTAGGACTATTGCAGACATTGAGGTCCTAGATGATGTGTTTTTAAAGCACTGGGGAGATAAGGATGATCTGCTCTATGATCATAATGAGTCTGGGAACTTTTAGAAGGGTGGTCTCTCATCATCCTCAGAGCATGAGATTGAAGAGTTAGCCAGGATGATTGAGTTTTTGGCCTCTAAAGTTTCCAAGTTAAAAGCTGAGCAGCATTTTGTAGAAGTAGGAGCTCATTGTTCCATTTCTTTTTCAGCTCCAAATCAGTATACAGAAGCCAATGAGCATATGCACATCTTGCAGAGAAAAAGAGATACAAATGAAGATAAAGGGGAGAGGCCCCTTTTACAGAATATAGTCATGAAAGAAGTGTATCCTCAGGAGGAGGAAGTCTCTATTTTGGAAGGTGCTCCTTTCCTAACCAGAGCTGCCTATGAAGAGGCATTGGCCAAGAGCGCTGCTCGACAATTTGTTGTAGCTGCAGAACAACAAGTTGACCAGCAGTGGCAGCTTGCAACAAGCACCTGCCCCTTCCAGTAATCTGAGCCTGAAGTCAGCACACCTCTCCATGGCTATGCAGATTTGCAAATTTTCCAGCCTGCTATTGTCCCCAGTTCAGTGATTAAAAAGGGGGAGGAAAGCTCCCCATCATCTTTTGCTTCTCTGTCTGCTCAAGTGAAAATCCCTCTCAGTTGCCCCTTAAACACTGAGGCAGGAAATAGTTCAATGATCGAGGCTGAAGCTGATCATCTCAGTCTTGATATTATGAAACCTGCTCAGATGGCCTCCACACATACTGAAGAGGCAGCTTATCAGTTAACAGAAGAAGAAAATGCTCAGTCATGGGACTCCTCCTTGGATGAGGATTGTTCTATGAAAGATGCTGGAGCAGATGATGTCTTTGTGTCCCCTGCACAAGAACACTGTGGTTCACTATTCATATTAGTTGTCCAGACCATAGATAACACAGACAAGTATACACCAGAAATGAATATTTAGCTTGTATACAAAGGCTCCCATGAAGAACATCCAAGGAGGAAAATAAACAGAAAGGGAGTGAAATTTGATCCCTACCTACCTCTCAAGCTTAGATGTCCTAAACACTTTGAGGTAGAGGATCAAATCAATCCAGTCCTGTTGATCTATGATGAACCGGGCTGAGAGTAGGAGAAATAGTTTGGTTGCCCTGCAAATGGGCAAATTTTGAAGTTTAAGTTTTCTGGATTTTATGTTTGTAATTAAGTTCTTTTACAGTTTTATGTTGTATGCTTAGTTGACTCCATGCCCAATGGACACTAGGCAAGTGTTTTTATAGCTGTTTTTGTATGAAGGCATTGGTCTGCAGGTTCTTGAGACCTCACAGGGAGGATCTCATCCCTAGAAGGAGCCAGTATTAGCTCTGCTACATAATCCAACATTTGATGATCAAATGTAGTCCTGATTGGGTTGTTTGCGCACAGAAGGATGCCCAAAAACAGATACAAAGTACCCAAAAGCCTTCAAAATCCTCTTAAGGCCTCCACCGATTGAAATGGTTGCAAAGGAAAAGCCCTTGGGAGGGTAGAAATACATTATCGGGAGGCAAAAACACTCCAAAACCATGCAAAAATAAAAAATGCAGGCTTAAAGGTCTGAATTCTTATCAGTCGTTGGATCTGGCCGATTAACGGTCCAGATCGCATCCGCATATCATAATCAAAGGAGGTAGGCAACGGCAGGGATGTGGGACATTGCCGATCAACGATCGCCGATGGGTGCATCGTTGTTTCGGCGGGTTGGAGCATCAGAGCATCGGAGGTATCGGCAGTAGCATAGCGATGCGATATAGCGATTTGATCAGGACCGTCGATCGCGCATCCAGATCAACGGTCGAGATCGCATCGCAATATCGCTATCAGGATAGTCAAAGGGCTAGGGCTTTTACATATGATATGCATGCGACCTGATGGGTCGAACCCGATGGGCCGGACCCGACAGCGTTATTTATTCTTTTTGATAGATGTTCGGGTCCACGATAATATTGCTATCAACATTTTCAAAGGGGCGGGGCTTTTAAATAAGTTATGTTGCGATGCGATGGGTCAGACCCGACGGTTATACAACACTCTATTTCATAAATTTTCAAGTCCGCCAAAGGGAAATTTTTGTGTTTTACAGTGTTTTTTATATATTTTCAAGTATAAGGAGAAACAGAGGATTGGCCGGCTGTGATATGCACTACGACCCAAAAGGCAGACCCGATAGAGGAAATATTGCATAAATGGACCTTTGATATTTAAAAGTGGCAAAGCGGGCAGGATTTCTCGGTGGCACGGAACTGGTTAAAGCGGACATGGAGCAGTACAGCGCAGCAGGTAACCGCATGCAACTAACAGCTTGGCCGAGAAGGAAATAGGACAGCCTCGAGCAGTTAAATACATTTATCAGTTATGGGGCGTCTTTCAGTTAATGTTCCAGCTGCCAGAGAAGGACAACAGAATATCAGAGAAGATCAATTTTGTTTACTGACACAGTCACGCTATAGCAGAGACCCATACCAAGCAGTTAGAACGGTTGGTGATCCATTATGATCCCTCCACGCATATGTTTAGCAGAGATATTTTGTAATGTAACACCATATATACCCGGAACAAAGATGTAATCGAGGATGAGTGTTAGATGAAGGTGACTCTATTGTAAGGTTCAACTTTTGGAGACTGTAACCACTTTGTAACCTGCAGCGTCTGGTCTTCATTTCCAGCTAGTACAAGCTTCTTTTGTTGTTAATTGCTCACTTTCCACTTCTCTTTCTTGTTCCAAGCTGTGCCTATTTGCATTGATTCATGTTCTGTTAATGTTTAGCATTAGAGGGGCTGTCATCCCACCTTTGTGTTAGGATTTAGTATGTATCATTGAACGTGTATGCAGGTTTCTGTTGTTTAATGCATAGAGAGTTGTCATCCTGTCTGTGTATTAGAAACTAGATTTACAGACCTTTTAACTGGTTGCAGCCGGCCATCACAGGGTCCTGTGCATCTGCTGGTTTGGTCAGTCTTCTCCATTATCACCTTATCCTAAAACTGTGAGTAATTGGTGGTTAAAAGCCTTGTAGTCTGGGGGTGTTCACCCATGTCTGGGGTCAATCATAGTAGAAGTGGTTATCTGGCTTGAATATGCAGCATTTGTTTCATTCATCCACCATTTATCCAACTATTTTGTTGAATTTGTAATGTTCCGGAGCATCACCGATATGCAACCTAGGTGAGTTTCTTGGGGTGATAACAGGACCGTTCTGTTCATCCTTTCCACCACTCCATTTTGCTGAGGAGTCCTAGCTGTAGAGAATTCCCTTCTTATTCCTTGTTCTTCACAGAAATCGAAAAATTCATTTGAGGTAAACTCCCCACCTCTGTCGGACCTGAGGCACTTAATTTTGCGATCTGATTCGTTTCCATCCAAGGCTTTGAAGGATTTGAATTTTTTGAATACTTCGTCTTTGTGCTTCATAAGTCCTAACCAAACCATTCTGGAGAAGTCATCAATGAATAATATAAAGTATTCTTCTCCTCGAGGTGACCTTGTCCTAAATGGACCACATACATCTGTATGGACTAGCTCAAGAGGCCTGCTAGCTGATCCTTCCTTCTCACGGAAGTTAGTTCTAGTTTGCTTACCAAACTGACATAATTTGCATATTGTGTTGTCTGGAATTTTGATATCTGGAAGACCACGAACTGCCTAGTATTTGCATGCTTTCCTTATTTGTGAAAAGCTTAGATGCCCCAACATCCAGTGCCATAACCAATGTTCATCATCCTTGCTCAAATAGCATTGTTGTTGTCCTTCTTCAAATATGTATAAATTATTTGGAGTTCTTCTCCCTTTGATCACTGTTTTTCCTGTATCAAGATCATGAACGCTACATCCATTTGATCGAAATATTACCTCGGTTCTTTGACCGCACATCTGACTGACACTCAGTAGATTATGCTTCAAGCCATCAACATACAAAACATTTCTAGCTTTGACCTTTTCTTTCAACTGAGCAGTGCCTCTTCCTTTTATGACTGCAGGGGTATCATTTCCAAAAGAAACTTTCTTTCCCTTTTCTGAAACACTATATGATTCAAGTTTTTCTTTATCACCTGTCATATGCTTCGAACATCCACTGTCGATGTACCATAGATTTTCCTGTCCTTCTGAATAAAGAGCTATCCCACATCTTTCTGGTTGTGTTTCCTTTATTCTCCATGTTCTGGTGCTTGAGGCTTGTTCCTTTGTCTGCCGAAACCTGCTCCTGCATTCAAAATCTTCATGACCGAAGTTATTACAAATAGAACATTCAATTTCATTTTCAAGGGCCAAAAAGTTGTTATAGGTCCTTTTCGTAATCCCAGTCATACTTCTTTGTTTTTGAGCTTCTCTAGTCATGATTGTCTTATAGGAAACACATTGAGCTGCTTTGTGACCAAAGTTATGGCAAGAGAAACATTGGCCATTGAAGAAACTTCTGCGATTATCAAATCTACCACCCAAATGATTGTAGTTTCTATTGTCATCCATTCTTGAAGCAAATTGAGAAGTTTTTACCTGTGGCTGGTTGTAGCTTTTGTTCACCCTTAATATGGATTGCCCCTGATTTACTTGGTAGTCTTTTTTTATTCTTGATGTAATTCATCCCTGTTTTACCTGGTGATCTCCATTGGGCTTTTTCTCGTTCCTCCTTGCTGCCTCAAGATAACTCTTTGAGGTGGATGCTTGAGATGCTTCTCCATTATACCCTAGACCTGTCTTGATTAGTGGAGAACATTGTACATTGATAATCTCATCCAGAGTTTCAGATCCTTTAACAAATTTAAGATTAAGAGCCTTTTTTTTCTCAATTTCTTTTCTAAGGACAACAATTTCACATTCTAACTTCTCAAGAATCTTTTCTTTTTCATCAAGTTGGAATTACAGAGTATCAATGATCATATCTTTTTCTTCTAAACCTCTTTTGAGTCTAGAAATCTCTTCATAAAAACCATCTACATCTATAGCATCCATGCAATCATCATCTTCAAAAGCCATTAAAAGTTTATAATCATTACCTCGTTCATCTTCATCACTATTTGATAGGCCATCACTGTCTTCATGAGTGTAGTAACTTTTCTTAGTTGCATTATATTTCTTGTTCCATCTAATAGGTTCCTTCCCTTTGTCAATCTTATCCTTATGAGGACACTTGGCAGCATAATGATCGACTCTTCCACAAGAAAAGCATTTGAAAGGTAACTTACCTCAGAATCTTCCAGCACCTCGTTGAAGATTCTTGACAAAATTTGATTCTTCTTCTTCTTCTAACATGTGTCCTGACTCATAGTAGTCTCCTTTGCCTAAAGCCTTGAAAGTAGCTTCTCTCCTATCCGATGGTCCTCCTTTCCTCATTTCATAAGCAGTTAGAATCTCGTGCAGCTGTGACATGGTAAGGTTTCGTAGATTCTTTTTTTCTTCTATTGCAGAAACTTTAGATTCAAACCTAGGGGACAAAGATCTTAGAACTTTTTCAACCACAAAATCCTCTTTTATTTCTTCACCCAAGTTTTTCATACAATTAACAATCTCATCTACACGACGGAAATCGTTAGCCACACTTTCATCATTGTGCATTTTGAGATTTTCATACTGAATTCTGAGGGTTTGAAGTTTTGCTCATTTTACCTGTTCATCTCCTTCATAGCTCAGAACAATCTTGTCCCATATTTCCTTTGCGGATTTATACTACATAACCTTGATGAATTCTGATTGAGATAGACATCCTAATAGGGTATTGACTGCCTTTGCATTTGTTTCATATTTCTTCTTCTCAGCCGGATCTGTAGGAGTTGCCGATGGAAAAGTGTACCCTGTATCGATGATATCCCAGACTTCTGTACCAAGAGATTGAAGATAGGCAGTAACTCTTACCTTCCAATATACAAAGTTTGTCCCATCAAAAATCGGTGGCCTGATAGATGCTTCTCTCTCATAGTTGCTCATGATGATGGATCTTCCTCCAAGCGATCAAGCTTCTTCAGAAGGACCTGCTCTAATACCAATTGTTGGAAATAATACTAAGAGGGGGGGGGGGGGGGGGTGAATCAGTATTATCAAGCCAAATATTCCCTTTTAAAAATCAGAGGATATACGCTACTTCAGTTAGTAAAACCCGCGTATATACGCAACTATGTAGAAGGAAACTCGCGTATACAATGCAAACTTATGATTTACTTTATCTTTTAGATGTTGATTATTAATCTGTGTATCTGAGTGAAATAAACAGTAACCAGACCAGTAAAGAAAAACAGAAGACAGTCACACACAAGAACACAAGATATAAGGTGGAAACCCAATGTGGGTGAAAACCACCTACTGCAATTCGTCTCTATCTTTCTTTAATTAGAAACTTCCTTTTACAATGTACTAGTGCAGTCCTTTACCAGTACGCAGGCTACAACCTAAAGAGAGCTACAACCCTCTCTCGTTTTCCAGCTTCTCCTGGAAGGGAGCTACAACCCCCTTAGCTCTTGTACTAGCCAAGATACTAGTACGTAGGTGTTGGCCTACTGAAGGCTACAACCTTCTCTTTCTTCCAGGGACCACGTTTCATAAATTTTCAGACTGGATCCATGAACATCAATCAATCATCAAGATTTCTGCTTCAACCAATCTC
Source organism: Pinus tabuliformis (assembly GCA_031772625.1). Lineage (NCBI taxonomy): Eukaryota > Viridiplantae > Streptophyta > Pinopsida > Pinales > Pinaceae > Pinus > Pinus tabuliformis. The sequence goes on along the minus strand of CM062808.1, from coordinate 952,564,177 downwards.
CTTTCCACCGAACAAAACTAATTCACAATAAACACTTCTCTGACAGCTGTACCCAAAACACAGCAACAGTAACCATATACCAAATTCTGAACCCAGAACACTGCAACAACAAACAGAGGCAGCTAGATCACAATAAAATATGTATATGCTACTTAAACAACCTGAAACCTGCGTGCATACGCTCCTGTGTGTGGAGCAACCTGCGTATACGCAGTTTTCCTTTACTGAACCTACGTGTATATGCGCCTTCACTTCACTGAACCTGCGTACAGATCTATAAAGGAGAATTTACTCTTTCAAATAGTCAAATGCTAAATAACCCAGATTATCAGATTTATAGATAAAGTGTGCGCCTCACAGAATAGATCAAAATCATACAAAAATACTATCATTCAAGCTTTAAATATTATGACCCATCAATAGATCTTATCCTTCTTTATGCGCTTAGGTTCCTCCTTCATTCAGATCCAGATCTGCACCATAACCCCAATCACAAAAGTTTCAGATCTAGCACATGTTAGATATTCAATTGATTCCAAAGATGCTTCGCCAAATGATCTCCTTCCTCTTTTATAGTCTTAGGCCTTTCTCAACACCACGGGCCCAATACTTGGGATCAACACTTCTGACGAGATACCATGGTCCAAAACCATAGGTTCAAGTACCAAGGACTAACTACCATGGACCAAAGGTAAGTTTTCCAACAAATATGTGCTTTTCCTTGCGTGAAAGTGCATGTATATGCATATGCGCCTTTGTAACGTCTAACCCGCATGTATACGCATCTTCATCTAGATGAACCTGCGTATATGCCTTTTCCTTCATTCTGAAAGCCTGAACTGAGATCTGATATCAAAGAGAGTTACCATCAAGGACAACACCTGTGCCATAGCTCCAAACCTGTGACATAATGCCAACATAGTGGTCTATCTTGTTGATGTAAAAATGTTCTCTAAATAGAGGTCAAACCACATACTCCACTTAAAGAAGATTTTTGAGCGATGTTGCAAGTACAGGATATCCTTAAATCCCAAGAAAATTATTTTCATTGTAGCTAAGGGTAATCTCTTGGGCCACATTATTGCTAAGAATGGGATTAAGGTAGACCTAGACAAGGTTAGGAAAATCACACAGATTCCCTTCCGAGTGAATGAAAGGCTATGTAGTCCTCCTTGGGGAAAATCAATTTCCTCCATAATTTCATCTCCGAATACGCTCAAATTGTCAAGCCAATACAAGAGAAGAAGGATGAAATTTATAAATGGGATAGAAGGGAAATGGATGTATTTTATGGTATTAAGTAGGCTATAGCAGAAGCACCCACATTATACAACCCATAGTTCAATAAAAAATTATTGCTCTACACTTTTTCTTATGATACTTCTCTTGTTTTTTTACTCACTGAAAAGGATGAACTGAACAATTATCTCCTTAATGAGTGCAAGTTTTTAAGGACCAGAGCTTAACTATCTCATCATGGATGAATAGACTTATGCATTATATGAGGTAAAGAATTTTTTGGCTCTATCTACTGAAAAACCATTATGTTATATTTGTCCTGCACCCAACAATCAAGTCATTACTTGTTCAACAAGTGCTGGGTGAGAGGAGAGTGAACTGGATGACAGAGGTATAAGAATTTGATCTATAAATCAAGCTAGTTTACATATTCAAGTGCCATGGTCTTTGTCGACTAGCAACAAAAGCAGTAAATGTGAAGGAGGAAGAAGAATATCTTTCAGGATAGGAGCAAGAAATTGAGATTTACAACATTGAGTGAGCCACCCCCACTACTAGCATAAACTCTTGGTACACATATGTGCTTCAATACCTTGAGCACAACATAGTGCACTCCCATTTTTCCACACTACAAAAGAAGGAACTTAGACTTAAAGAATTATCCTATCAGTTGGTGCATGGGATGCTATTCAGAAAGCACCACAACAGAGTACTTCTCAGTTGCTTGGAAGCACATGATTCAGAAAAGGTAATGGGTGATCTCCACGATGGACCAACCGAGTGACACTTCACAGGAAACACAACAGTGCATAAGGCTATGGGGGCTGACTTTTACTAGCCTACATTATTCAAATATGATCATGCTTATACATGCAAGTGTCTGGTCCGTCAAAGGCGTGCCATCAAAAACAAGAAGTCAGTCGCCCCACTGTAGCCCATTGGAGTGGAAGAACCTTTCCAACACTGTGGCTTGGAAATTATTGGGGAAATTTTCCCGCATTCATCGAAGTATCACTGCTACATCCTAACTGATACATATTAATTTACATGGTGGATAGAAGAAATTCCGCTCAAACAGGTGAATGATCAGGAATTCACTAGCTTTTTGTAGCATAACTTCATTTCTAGGTTAAACATTCCTACATCACTTGTTTTCGACAATACAACATACTTTTCATCATTAATATTCTATGTTTCTTCATTGCAAAATGGTTTCATATTGAAAATTCAAACTAATTATTGTCTGCAGGGGAATGGTCTTGCTGAATCCATGAATAAGAACCTAATATGCATCATCAAAAAGACCATATTCTATGAGCAACAAAACAATCATTCCACACTGGTAAATGCCTTATGGGATGACCGAGTCACGCCAAAGGCTTCCCTAAACAACTCCCCTCACTTCCTAGTGTACGGAAAAGAAGTCATCCTCTCACACAACATCTACTTGCCTGCTCTCGAACTCTCACAAGAATCCCAAGGTAGGCCACGTCTATTAATACAACATAGGATGGACACCCTTCATAAGCTATAGGAAAAAAGGTTGAAACCAAAAGAAAAAAAATCATGAGGAAAAAGGAAAACACACTAAGTTTCAGTCCCTATGGATTGGGCCATTCATGGTGCACAGAAATCTTGGCCAACACACTTATATTCTTCAATCACTTGACAGGAAGATTGACTCTCTCCTTGTCAATGGCCAAGACTTAAAACAATGCTTTCAATAAAGATATGGGGTTGTGCCCTGCACTGTGCATGTAGTATTTCTTTTGTAGTTTGTTTGTTTTTTTTAATTTTGTTTTTCATTTCGTTATGTGAATAAGTGTTGTGCATTAACATGTTATGTCTTCTCAGTATATGTGTGGTTGCACTATAAAGGGTCTTGTGACACTTCAATATTTGGCTAGCCTTTTGTTCGTCTTCCTTGTATTGGTTACATCTTTTAGTTGATGAGGTTCCAACGAAATATATGATCCATTTGTAAGGAGAGTTTTAGTCCAAATATGAACCCATGAATATTCTAGAAACCTCATACCTATACTCAATTTTTCTGTTTGGTACCTTCAAGCTTATCGAACTAGTAGAAACGGAGAAGGGCAAAATCTAAACGAGAAAACCTAAATCAAAGGTATCTATATTCTTCTCTAAAGGAACGACCTCTCTTGCTCTCAATAAGTTAGGATCCCTCTTCTGCCTAAAAATAAGTAAGTGTCGATGCATAGTTCTCTTAAAATAAATAAATAAAGGTGAAAGAAGAGAAAGGCTTCCTAGATAGAGAGGTGAATCAAGAAAATTTGTTGGGTTAATTTCCAGGCTTGCTAGCAGCAGAGCAATGTTTGTTTTTCAGGGTGAATCTATTGGGGTACTATCAAGGCCAAATATTAGTGGAACAACACCAAATATGAAAGATTATACTCTGAAAAACTTAAGCTCGCGAGCTACACTACCCTTCCCGACTCAAAACATTGTGATTCTTTTGAATCTTATGTTGTGTTCAACCAAGAAGGGATATAGGGGATCATGTCTATCGTGGGATAAATGGGAAGGACAAATTAGTCTGCATGATGAATCAATACTTCCTGAAGAACTAAGGCCCCACACAGGGGAAGTTAAGAGGCAAAGAAGATGGAGTTCAACCAGTGTGTCGCCAAGTGTTGTAGTTGTTGCAACGCCCTCTAAAATCTTGGCTTACATTAAATTTTGGAGCCTTCCTTGGTCTTTTACATTTTTGTCGCAAACATTGAAGCATAATTCATGAACTTTCTTAGGGTTCTTTAGTCCCTTTTGCATGTTGGATGAACAATCATCTTTTGGCATGTTTGGTTGTTTTGCAATGTTTGTAAACATATTTTGATGGTGTCGAAGGTCTATCTTTGTGTATACGAATTGTTCTAACTATGTAAACATTAAGTGCACCCATACACACAGTATTGAGCATTATCGCACAAGTGTCGTCACGGTCGTCCTAAAGTCTATCTTAAGTGTCGCACTTGTCATATCTTATCGTAGTGTAGTCACACAGAGGGAGATGATTTATTAATATGTTCAAATGATATATATTGTCGTGTCGTTAAAGTATTCTAAGTGTGTGATCACATTCAAGGCTCATAACATTTCATCACCCATCCCACACTTAGCCATTTTCATAAAAACTTCTCGACCAAAAAACTTAGATTCACCGGGCACCAATTGAACTGTGCACTGCACAATCTCATCCCTCTAAGCTGTGCCTCCCTGAGATGCACACTCACAATCTTAAAGCTCAAGCTTTTCCCCTGGCTTCTGGAACTATGCAGTGTGTAGTTATTGAGCCACCCTTCCCAACTCGTCACTTGTTCTGGGCTCAGTTGGTGGATCAGAATGCATCATCTTAGACTAGGGGGTTTTTGGATTGATGTCATCTCATCACGAGTGAATTGTAGGAATAGGTACCCTACCATGTCATGGAAAGATGATGGAGAATGATAGTAAGGAGGGAAGCATTCCTAAAGAGTTTCTTATTTCTGACTAACAATTGGATCAACTAAGGGAAAGAAAAGGGACACAAGATTGTGACCACTATCTAAGATTGAATGTCATTGAAGATTTTGCATCAGCAAACCATGCAAAGTTGAAGAGAAAGAATATTCAAGAATACATCCAAAACTTAGCAATAACGGTGACTTAACACCGCCACATCATCAAGCAGTCCATGTTAGTAGTGCCATCTCATGTCATGTCAGGAGTGGTCATATGCCACATCAATATTGTGGATCATGTATATTGTATTCAAATGTATTGTAAAGTGGAAATCCAAAGGACACACATGGAATGTAAGGAGTCATGTAAGTTGAAAAGGCATAGGAAGTCAAATAGTGATGAGGGTAGTCAAAGTTTCACACTTGGTTATATATACTCCCTCATTGTATGAGAAAAATAATTTTCACCTTGGCTCCTCTCGCAAGGCATTAGAGATATGAGGTAGTTCTTTGAGGAGCAAGGAGTGGCTCCAATGCTCCACTATTGGGGCTAGTGATGTACATTGTAAAAATTTGTCTTATAACATAAGCCTTTTAAGGCCAACACGTTCCTTATGCATGGAGTATGAATGTTTGTAAGACTATTCTGTGGATGTTTGTATTTCATATTTTCTTTCCCATATGCTAACATAGTTGAAATATTTCGGTTATTTTAGTACTTAACTTATTGATAATGTGTTGTAATGGTTTTTATTGTTGTCCCATCCTTGTGGACTATTCCACGGGGTATTAGACATACCTTTATTTATTTCTTTATTGTAACGATGTTCACATCTATTGGGGACTATTCTGTTGGGTGCTAGACGGACCCTTCTGGTTCATTTGTGTCTCTTCTTGGGTGGTACTGGTACCTCTCACTTAGAGGCTCACTTTTCTCCTCCCTCAATAGTATAATAACCTTGACAGAGTTACAACTGAACACTCACTAGGCGCACCTTCTTTCTTTTTGAAGATACATTTACACCCCTCTATTTTTTTGACAATTAGAGCCAAGGAAAATCTTTAAGAATTTGACAATCGAGACTTAATACCAGATGGGACTCCTACACCAAAATATGTGAGGTCTAATTGGGAATTCACATTGGGGATATCCCCTGAATTTTGGTGGGTCTAGCACCATCAAAAGGTGCATGAGGGAACATCCACAATTGGTGAAATGAAAATGAGCCTTGATTGGAAAAGTAGTAGTACTATCCTAAAGGCGGACCCTGAAAGAAAGAGAAAGGATTGTTGAATACCTAAAAATTAGTCTACATAATAAAAAACAATCATTAAGGCATAAAAACACTTATCCAATAATATCCAAGAAATGAAGTATTTCACTAACTTAGTATGTAATTAAAGAAACATATATCGTAAACATAACTAGAATAGTCCTACTATATCTATGATACATGTATGAAGAAGTGTTGGCTCATAGAAATTTTGATTAAGAGTGAAATATCCCAAGTGCAATGCTAGATGAATGAAAAATTATATCCAGTAGTGGAACATGAGTCCACAACTTACTTCTCCAAATAATGATCTATCTCCTATGCATTACAAGAGAAGCCAAGGAAAGACTCCAAGAATCCAAGCCCTTAGCTTGAGTTATGAAGATTTCTTTATAACAAATAAAAATGACCTTTGAGCTTCTTCATGACTCTTCAACTTCTATGGCTCTTCATATTCTATTTATGACATTACATTCCATATGTAACTATTCACATTCCACATATGTCCCTTGGACTTCATTACATATCATTTATTACATAAGACAAATTACATATGAGATAGTGGCCTAATAAGACAAAACTGGTAATGGGACAAATGCTCATCAAATTGATAAGTCATTTGATTCCTCATGGAAATTATTTTTAATTTATGTGTGCCATGTCTTGAACTCCATCGAGAAGGATCTTTGACATGAACTGGAAAGTCCCCTATGCACTGCATCTCCACCTCCAGTGCCTTTGTTAGTATGGTCATGGATATCGACTATACATTATTCCATAGCCATGAAAGTTTAATGTGAGATTTAACCAATGCAATGGTGTACTATAGAATAATGTCTTTGGTAACCTCCAAGCCTTCCATTTCTGTCGCTTGCTTTATTTTTTCAATGTATTTTCTCATCTCCTAGAAGATGATTTCTCTACCTCTAATTTGTGTAAGTGATCCTATTGCAGACATCCAAAGTTTCTATGCTAAAGAATCAAAACCATTATGTAGTTGATCATAGGAAGAAATATTTCTAATCGACTATTTCCCAAGACACATGTAGTTTTAATGGTGGAGTCTCAACTAAACTCTATCTATCTTAGAAGTAATCTTGTCTTTCTTTTCCAAATGTTGTAGAGAATCTAGATACTTGGAAGTCCACTCTTGAAGTTGGTCAAATGCTTTGTTTTCCACTTTCAGGAGTTTCACCACTTCTTGTGCTTTCTTCTGAATTTTGACAAGAGGAACCACCACTAGCTGTAAAAGTATCATCTCATCATATAGTCTTGCCATGGTGTCCTGCATTGAACCCAATTCCTCCTGCATAGTTTACTACCATTTTGTGTTGTTGAAATTCTATGAAGACAACCTTTGATTCTTTGTTGCAAGATGTTTCACTTGTTTCTTCACTGCTAGAAGTTCTTTCCTTAATCTGGGATTCTCACTTAATATATATTCAGATTTTTCCTCCGCTTTTGTGGAAAAAGAAACATTTTCTACCATGACTGCCCTAGGATTCCTTTTGGTGTTGGTGGTTATAACCTTCTTTGTAGCTGCAACCAAGACTGGATTTCAAGGATCCTTCAAGAAGTATTTATGGCTCTACTACATTATCCTCTTATAAAGTTAATCAAACATTACATTACATACTTCCATGAATCTATTTTTCAGTGGAGGTATGATCCACATCTCTCCAAATGGAAGGTTACCACCTGTGATAGGAGGTTCTTCTAGAGAACATGGTTCATAGTCCATGGGTTAGATGACATCTTCTTCCTCCAACCCTTCTTCTTGTATCTCTTAAGTCAAATGTTCTTCTTCCAATATTTGTGATGCTTCTTCCTCCTGGGACTGCCTTTATTTTTCTTCTTATATCCTTCTCCTTTATTCTTCTTCTTCTTGTTACTTCTAAGGAACCTCATCTTGCTTCCTCTTCTCCTCTTCTTCTTTTTCTTCTCTCATCTAGTGTTCTTCCCTAACGGATCCTGTATTCAAAGGATTAACTTTCCATTTCCTTCTTCTCTCACTGGTCGAATCATAAGTGATCCTCTTCTTAGGAGCTACTTTCCTTACTTGAGGGGTTATCTATTCTGCCTCCTAGACCTGCATATCTTGAGCTAGTGGATCTTGGGGTGAACTGGCCTCCACTGTTGGATGTGTCTATCTAACTGTCATATCTCGTAGTGACTCCTTCACCTGAATGGTCATGCAAAGAGGATCAGTCTCAAATATCATATGAAAAACAACTGCAAAGAAGTGTTCAATCAACCTATCATATGTGCCTCTGAAGCTTAATTCTGACATCGCTCTATAGTGAAAGTTATCTGGGAATTTGTCCTAAGGTGTCCAGTTCTAGTAAATTCCCGGTAACACATATTGTGCACTGATTCCATCTAGTAGAAATGCATACATATAGAATTTTGGGGCCTGATTCACCCTTAAATATGCTTCTGCCTACCCCACATGATGCTGCAACTCAAATGATAATATATGTACCGAATTGAAAGTTTCAACACGGTTTACCATGACATTGAGCATATATATCCAATTTTCCACAAACACCTCAGTTTTCTTATGACCATGCAACCCAAAAACGCATCATTATTATATACATGTATACATCTCTGACGATCTTAGCCGAGTACATTGAAAATGGTGATGACGAAATTTAGCATGCTCTCGACACCATGATTTGATAATATCACTTTTGTTGAGGTTGGCCCATTTAATGTAGAATTCATCATTTTCATATTTTGTGTGCCTAAGAATCTTGTAGTACATATGCATGTCTTCTCCATCATAAGTGGCAGGTTGACTATCACTCTCACTACGAAGCAGAAGATGATAGTCATCCATATGTGTAATAATCCACCCAATCACTTCTACACAGGGGATTAAAGGGAATGTAAATGTGATCCTATGCGTCCTAGACATATTAATGTTAATGTATTCTTTCACATCTTCCAAGGTCTCAACAATTATTTTGTGCATTAATGTGTTATATATACCACTCCATTTGACCTTTATAGACTTATCAATAAAGCACTATGTGTCTACATAATTGGGGATGGTTGGCTTGGTAAATTCAACAGGCTCCTCAATTCTTGCTTATGAGACTTCTTTGAAAGTCACTTTACGGGGAGGAATAGCTCTAATAGATGATGAAAGGGTGACAACACTTATAGCATGAACACATGATTGTGTAAACACACTCATAATAATAAGATTGGCTTAATGCAACCTAACTAAGTAGGAATATTTCATAAAGCATGTATAAAGATCCATCAAATGTAATTGAACATAAAAATATATTAATGAGAGCACAAAATCACTTGCATGCATGAGAAAATAGGTATGCAAACAAGGAGAGCACACTTTCAAATCACGAAGGAAGTCAAGCATCATTCGGGGATTTGCAGTGTGCTCTTTTGCTCAAGCAAGTGAAGAGAAACATCAAGGGTGCACTGGCACACTCCGAAGGGTGTAAGGGTGAGTGGTTGGGACTTTAAGACTTCATAGTGTGCTCATGTGCTCAAGGAGATAGAGAGATTGCACTGGTGCACCCTGAAGGGATGAAGGAACATGTCTTCAAGCCTTCAGTCCTTCAGGGTGTGCTCATGTGCTCAAAGGGAAGGAGGGTGTACTAGCACATGTTGAAGGGATGAATGAAAATCATTTGAGTCTTTGAGGTGCACTCATGAGCTCAAGGGAAGGCGATGTTCTTCACGAAAAAGGAGTGCGCTCAAGAGGTAAACTTGACTATTTTGGTAACAATTTTCAAGGATAATTGGACTTCGAGCTCTAAAAGTGTGATTTGCACAAGAAAAGATCAAGAAAAATTTTGACAATGAGATTTCATGATAGGAATGAGAAGGAGGGTGTGAAATCTTAAATGTATCCTCTCCTAATCACAGTGGAATGTGAAAGTTTTAGGAATGTGTAGAGTTTCAACATATGACAATAAATTAACACTTGTAGAATCATGATTGAACAAAAACACTAGTAAATGAACTAAAAAACATAAAAACACAGCAAGAAGAGAAAGATCAATAGTGAAATCATGAAAATAAATGAATAGATTTGACATGAAAAACTTACTCGTAATGCAACTTGATGAAGATTTTATTGATCCATAGATGTGAACCTAACCCATATGAGAATGATTATGCAAATGAATGATTAAATGGGTTAATTCAAAAGATTTTACATGAAAAATTGTTTCATGCGTGATCGCCACTTCTCGACGAGTGAGAGGATTAGCTCAGGGAAGTTAAGTCGGCTCCTATTTTCTAAGAGTGTACCCACATACAAAAAGGAGGATCATTCATGCATCTGGGAAGAGTGCATATCTTTAGCACGAAGGAGTGTGCTCAAAGAGGGCACAGTTTCTCAACATGAGGGAGTGGACTCAAGGAGGGAACACTTCTTCAACCCGAAGGAGTGTGCTCATCTCGAGCTCATGTCTTCATCAACTTGGAGTGTGATTTTTTACTTATAGAGAACTTTTATTGCTTTTGTTTTCTTCTTATGTGCATTTGAGTGTTTTTTGAGTTTGTGCATGGAGAAAAGGCTAGTTTCTAAGTCAAGATAAATCATGAGTTCACCTAACCATGGACTAGATGATTTGAGCGCTTCTAAGGGTTAGGTGATTACACTTAGCAAACAATGACTTTGGAAGATGAAAAACTAGGAGAAACACACAAATAACAAATCAAACAACATGACAACACTCAGAGGATTGAAATGATTGTTCATGTAGGCTCCAAAATTGACATAGGAAAAAATTTTGGAGGGTCATTGTCGTAGCAACAACAAAACCTAACACCACCGCCAAGGCTATGGGTGATAATGAATTTAACGCACTGGGTGAACCTCATATTCTCTAAAGTGGTTTAATTTAGCATGAAGTATCACTTCTACAAAAAATATTGATTCAATCAGTGAGTTACCTTAGCTCCCCACTCTTGCCTGGTTATAGATATAGTCTTTGCAATTCCACTACTCAGAGTAATAAATGATAAATCAAGCCATATCATAATCCTATCGATGTAAGTAATGGTAATAGGGCACAACGAGTAAAAAAAATTAGAGTATGAGTTTTACGTCTCTGGCATTGCTCTAGAGAGTACCCAACAAAGTCCCTTTAGGAACACAAATATTGCTTCACTACTAGCGAGCCTAGATAGTACCCCAACGAAGTCACTTGCTTCACCTCCCTGCGTATGAGGGCCTTCTCTTCTTTCACCATTTTATTTCTCTTTCTTTTCTAATAGGATTGTGCATAAGAATTTATTATATTTCAATGGGTAGAAGAGGGATCCTGACTTATTGGGAGAATAAGAGGTTGTTCCTTTAGAGATATGTTTTAGACCTCTTATGCTTTGTTCACTAAAATTGTTCCCCTTATCCCACTCTACTTGGATATATAAGAAAGAACATATTATTCATAATAGGAACGAGTGCAGGAATGAGAATCCTAAATAGATACGGGTCTCATGGTTTGCTTGTAGCTTCCCAGATGAAGGAACATATTTTCCATTGGAAAATCATTGACTTGAAATATGTAAACCAAAACAAGAAGAGGGTAATAGATAAGGCAAGGGTTTCATGTTACCACAACTTATCTTTCTCAAAACATTAGCCACATCATCTTGAAGCTCAAAACCATCTTTATTTAAGAATCAATAAAACTAAAAAATAAAGGGAAGGTGAAACATAGAACAAGAATGAAATGCACCTAACTAAATGAAACCTATACTAGCCTAAACTAAATAGTGCATGGTCAAGTGATGTGAAATGGATCTTCCCATGCAACCACAAAAGCTAATCCTGACCTTTATATGGAAGGATGTGATTATGTGAAATGAAGATAGAGTCTAGTGCAGTGAAAATGATAAATAATGTAAACATACGCACATACATAAGGAAACAAGAAGTGCAATCACAATGATGTATCACACTAAACTGTTATACTAAATGAACAAATCCACAACAACAATAACCACTAGATCTATGGCCATACAAGAATCGATAAAGTTCATGCAAGTACAGGCCACGAGACATGGATCTGGACTAATAAGATTCTTCCAAGGAATCTACAATTGGACCATGGAAACAACCTTTAGGGAAACATTGAAAAGAAATACTAATCAAGGACATATATTCATCATAAGAAACATTAACATGTTGAACACAATCCATGTTGTCGTGCGAGTTAGATTCTTTGATGGACGATGCAAAAGATTCATTAAAACCCTTCTATGTTTCCACATCATAGATTAAAAATTTTCTTGAGATGGGATGCAACGATGGAAGTTCAATAGTCAAATTGAACTTTCTTCCCCGACGATTGAATAATTTTACGTGAAGAAAATGAGAATTTTTCAAGAGAGAGTTGATAACCCACATGATGACATCAGAGATGAAATTGTGCAAAATAATCATGAACTGACCAAAATCACAATTACCATCATGGTGATAAGAACCTCACATAACAATCAATGTAAGTTGAAGTGTCCTACTCACATGACTTAAGTTTGAATTCTAAGAAAAGACAATCGGTTTCTTATCAAGACAAGATTCATTATTAAAATCATGACATTCAAAAATTTGAGGTTGATGAGATAGATTTTCGAGATTACCAAAAATATTGTCAATGATAAGCATGTCATCTTGTTGATCAAAAAGAGTTATCCCTGAAAGAAAATATTTGATGATCACATCATAATCCATTTGGAACTCCTACAAATCTAAATCTTCTTGTGGAATCAAAGATTCATCCATGTTACTTGAACGATCATTACCATGTAATCTAGAGAAATCGACATCATCAGGGTCAGGTTGTCCAAGTGTTCAACTTGATTAACGAGTAGAGGGTTGACAAGATGAGTATCATGATTTATATATGGTTGATTGATACGATCATAAGAGTCATTAGTATGGGAAATATTTGAAATAAAAATTAATTCTTCATCAGCATATTGATTCTCCGATTTAGTGATTATTTGAGGTTCAAAACAAGAAACATCAAAAGGAGGTGGACATGGGACAAAAGGCATATCAGGTTCTTCCTTGCGATGGTGAAATTATCTTGGATCAAGAGGATATAATGGATCAGATTCAAAATATTTTCTTAAAATCTTGACTAAGAAACACAACTTTTCATCCATGAACAACCAATCCACATCCTCATCTGGAAATTCATAACAAAGATGAAGGAATCTATTAAAAAAATGTTCAGGAGATTCATTGGATTCCATTTTAAGCTGATCAATTTCATTGAGAACATCTTGATATTCATATTTGTTGAAGATGTGATGAAGCTCATTAACCAAATGCTTAAAATATGAGATAGAATCAGTGGGTATAGAAGGGTACCATTGCTTCGAATGACCATCCAATATAAGGGTAAACAAATGTGAGAGCATTTCTTCAAAAAAAAACCACTTGAAAAAAAATTAAACAAAATCAGTTACATAGTCAAGGACAATTGTTGTATACTTGACATCAAATTTGAAATGTGAAAAGTTATGTAAAAATTCCACAGGGATTGAAAGGTCTAAAGATTCAGAGAAACACCTCGAGATTGTAATATGGGATGAAGCCATTAAAGATAAGATATTCAAACAAACCTTACAGGCTCAGCTTGTCATGTGGGTCTCCTTCTAGCACCAAAAAAATTCGATGGTATTGGATGCTGCCAATATTCTAAGGGTATCTCCCCAATGTGAAGTTCCAATTAGACCTCACATCATTTGGTGTAGGAGTCCCATCCAATCATATGGTCCAGTCACCGTTAGAAAGGTTTCAAGGATATGCCTTGGTTATGATTACACATAAGAGAATACAACACCTCTGTAGGGGAACAAGTATGTGAGCCTTGTGAGACACAGAATGAAAGGTGTGTGAGGGAACATCCATAACTAGTGAAAGGAAAATGACCCTCTGGTTAGAAAAGTAGTAGTACTATCCCAAAGGGAGACCTGGGAAGGAAGAGAAAGGCTTGTTGAATACGTGCATCTTAGCCCACATAATAAACAACAATCATTAAAGAACAACATAACTTATTCATCAATAACCATAACTAAGAAACAAAGTAGTTCATTAACTTAGTATGTAATTAATGCAACATATATCATAATCATAACAAGAATAGTCTTATTATATCTATGATACATGTATGAACAAGTATCAACTCATAGTGCTTTTGATTAAGAGTGAAAGATCCAAAGTACATTGTTACAAAAATGAAACACTATATCAAGCAGTGCAACATGAAGCCACAAATTGCTTCTCTAAATAATGAGATATCTCCTATGCACTACAAGAGAACCCAAGGCAAGACTCCAAGAATCCAAGCCCTTAGTTTGAGTTATGAGGAGCTATTTATAAAAAATAAAAATGACCTACGAGATTCCTTATGGCTCTTCAACTTCTATGACTATTCATATTCTATTCATGACTTATTACATTCCATATGTGACTATTCACATTCTGCATGTGTCCCTTGGACTTCATTACATATCATTTATTACATAAGACAAATTACATATAAGACAGTGGCATAATAAGACAAAATTGGTAATGGGAAAAATGATCATCAAATTGATAATTCATTTTCTTCCTCATGGAGCTCATTTGTAATGTAAGTGTTTCATGCCCTTAACTCCATTGAGATGGCTTTGATCCAAACTAGAAATTCCCCTATATATCACATCTTCACCTCTAGTGCCTACATCAGTATGGTCTTGGAGCTCGACTCTACATTATTCCATAGCCATGAAAGTTTCATGTGAGCTTTGATTAGTGCAATGGAATACTACAAAATAATTTCTTTGCTAACATCTAGGCCTTCTTGTTTTGTTGTTCGCTTGATCTGTTGAATGTAGTGCTTGATCTCCCGGAAGATAATTTCTTTGCCTATGAATTGTTCAAGTGATCCTATTGTGAGCATCCCATGTTTCTGCGCTAGAGACTCGAAACTATTATGCATTCGATCATAGGTAGAAATAGTACTAATCGATTTTTCCCGAAGACACATGTAGTTCTGATAGTGGAGACTCAACTGAACTCTATCTATCTTAGTGGGAATGTTTTCTTTATTTTCCAAATGTTGTGAAGCATATGGATATTTGGCAATCCACTCCTAAAGTTGGTCAACTACTATGTTTGTCAATTTCAAGAGTTTCAACACTTCTTATGGTTTCTTTTGAATTCTAATGAGAGGACCTGCCACTTGCTATAAAAATATCATCTCATCACATGGTCATGCCATGGTGTCCTCCATTGGCCTGAGTTCCTCCTGCATGTCTTATTGTCATTTTGCAGTGTTCAAACTCTGTGAAGACAATCATTGATTCTTTGTTGTAAGATGCTCTGCCTGTTGCTTCACTACTGCAAGTTATTTCCTCAATTTGGAATTCTCACTCAATAGATATTCAGAGTTTTCCTTCATTATTGTGGCAAAAGAAACATTTTCCGCCATGACTACCCTAGGATTCCTTCTGGTGTGTGCAGTTATAACCTTCCATGTGGAAACTGATACTAGGTTTTAAGGATCCTTCGAGAAGTATCTATGACTCTACTGCATGATCCCCTTCTTAATATAATCAAATGTTACACTGCATACATCCATAACTTTATTTGTCGGTGGAGGTGTGATCCCCATATCTCCAAATGGAAGATAGGCACGTGTGAGAGGAGGTTATTCTAGAGAACTTGGTTCATCATCCATGGGTTGGATGGTATCTTCTTCCTCCAACTCTTCTTCTTCTATCTCTTGAGTCAATTGTTCTTCTTACAGTATTTGTGTTGCTTCTTCCTCCTGGGACTGCATTTGTTTTTATTCTTCTGTCCTTCTCCTTTATTCTTCTGCTTCTCATTGCTTCTAAAGAAAATCATCTTTCTTCCTCTTCTCCTTTTCTTCTCCCGCTTCCCTCCTCTATTGTTATGGTCAAATGGGCTCCTGTTTTAAAAGGGTCAACTTTCCATTTCCTATTAGTCCCGCATGTTGAATCATACCTGATCCTCTTCTTAGGAGCTACTTTCCTTGCTTGAGTGGTTATCTTTTCTTCCTCCTGGACCTGCATATAATGAGTTGGTGGATCTTGGAGTGAACTAGGCTTCACTTGTGGATGTTTCCTTCTAACTGCATTACACTAGTTCTTAAATTTCTCATCTTCTACAGTAGACATCGATGAATACCACGTATTGAAACTAATCCTTTCAGAATGTTAACTCCAAACTCTCCTAGTATCATATCCATGAAAGTCTTTAGTAGTGAATTGCAAGCAATCCAACTCTTTTATTTTTGTTGTTGTCGCCTTGTGGCTCTTCAACTCATATAATGTGATCCTTAAAGGGAAGATCAGCCAAGGGGCTTTCTTCCTCCTCTGAAGGACTCCTGAAAATACCTTATCCAACTCATTTTCTACTTCATGCATGACCACCTTATTGGTCACATATCATAGCATGAGATGAGGGGATATCTGAAAAAAAAACATTTGATGTATGTACCCTCACGAGCTAGAAACCAATCTGCGATATATTATGGAGACCCCTTCACTTGATTGGTCACGCAAGAAGGAACAATCTCCAATATCATATGAAAAATAATTTCAAAGAAGTGTTCATCCAATCTATCATATGTGCCTCTAAAGCTTGATTATGACAACACTTTGTAGTAAAAGTAAACTAGGAACTTGTCCTAAGGGGTCTAGTTCTAGTACATTCTTGGGAATGCATAGTGTGCTAAAAGTCCATCTAGTAGAAATGCTTACATAAAAAAATTTTGGGGATTGATTCTCCCTCATAGATGCTTTTTCCTGACCCACATGATGTTGCAACTCAAATCACAATATATCTACCCAATTGAAAGATTTACCATAATTTACCACCATATTGATCATAGATATCCATTTTTCTCAAACAACTCAGTGTTCTTGTGCCCATGCAACCAAAAACACATGGCTATTAGATACTGATATACATCTCTAAGGATCTTAGTCTTGTAGACTAAATATGGGCGATGGTGAAAATTAGTAGGACCTCAACACCATGATTTGATAATGTCGCTTGTTTTGAGGTCAGCCAATCTAATGTAGAAGTCATCATTTTCATATTTTTTGGACCTATGCATCTTCTAGTACATCTGCACGACTTCTCCATAATATGTTGCAAGTTGACCGCCACTCTCACTACGAAGCACAATATGAGATTCATCCATATGTGTAATAATCCACTCAATCACATCTACACAGGGGATGACTAGAAATCTAAATGGGATCCTATGCATCTTTGACATCATAATGTTGATGTATTCTTGCACATCTTCCAACTTCTCAACAAAATTTTTCAGCATGAATGTGTTGTATATACCACTCCATGTGACCTTTATAGACTTATCAATGAAGCACTGTGTATCTACTTAAATGGGGATGTTTGGCTTGGTAACTTCGATAGGCTCCTCAGTGATTTCTTATAAGACTGCTTTGGAATTCACTTTATGGGGTGGAATGGCTCTAACAGATGATGAAACGGTAACAATACTTGCAACATGAACACTTGTTTGTGGCAACACACTCATGATGAAAATATTAGCTTAATGCAACCTAACTAAGCACCAATATCTCATAAATCATGTACAAAGAGTCATCAAATGTAGTTGATCATGAAAATATATTAATAACAACAAAAAATCACTTGCATTCATGAGGAAATATGCATGGAAATAATTAGGGCATTCTTTCAAAGCGTGAAGGAAGGCTAAGGGTCATTTAGGGCTTTGCAGTGTGTTCATGCACTCAATCAAGTGAAGAGAACCATCAAGGGTGGATTGTCACACTCTGAAGGGTCCAAGAGGTGATTAGTTATGCCTTTAGGCATTCATAGTGTGCTCCTTTTCTTAAGGAGACAGATAAGGTGCATTAGCAAACACCAAAGGGACGAAGGAACATGTCTTCAAGCCTTTCACTCCTTTAGGGTGTGCTCATGCACATAGAGGGAAGGAGGGTACACTTGCACATGTCAAAGGAAAAAATGAAAATAATTTGAGTCTTTGAGGCACACTCAGGCACTCAATGGAGGGTGAAATTCTTCGCAATGAAGGAGTGTGA
The DNA here is from genome assembly GCA_031772625.1 of Pinus tabuliformis. Lineage (NCBI taxonomy): Eukaryota > Viridiplantae > Streptophyta > Pinopsida > Pinales > Pinaceae > Pinus > Pinus tabuliformis. The sequence continues at coordinate 952,546,107 of CM062808.1, read as the reverse complement.
TCGAAAGGGAAACTTCATTGTTTTGGGCGTAGTTTTCAAGGTTGATCGGGCTTCAAGTTATAGAAGTGTGTTTAGCCTGAGTAAAGGTGAAGAACAAGTTTGACAAGAAGATTTCATGATAGGAATGAGAAGAAGAAGGTTCTGGAATATTATATGGATCTTGTCGTAATTAAGGTGGAATGTGAAAGGTTGTGGAACACACAGAGTTGCAGCATGCAACAACAAATTAACACTTGTAGAATCAAGATTGAACAAAAATTCCAATAAATTAACTAAGAAACATATAAACGCCAACACGAAAAGTGAGATCGAGAGTGAAATCATGAAAGGGAATGAATAGATTCAACATGCAATACTTACTTATAATGTAGGTTGATGAAGAGTTTTTTGATCCACAGTTGTGTGGCCAACTAAGATGATAACGATTATATAAATGAATGATGAACTGGGCTAATTTAAAATATTTTACATGCAAAAATATTTAATGCATGATTACCACTTGTCGACAAGTGAGAGGATTATTTAATGGAATTTAAGTGGGTTCCTATTTTCTAGGAGTGTGGCCACATGCAACAAAGAGGCTCATGCATGAATCTAGGAAGAGCACATGTCTTCAGCACAAAGGATTATGCTCAAGGAGAGCACACTCCTTCAACCTGAAGGAGTGTGCTCATCTCAAGCACATCTCTTCATCAACTTGGAGTGCGCTTTTTTCGTTAAAGAGCACTTTTCTTGCTTTTGTTTGATTTTTATGTGCTTTTGAGTGCTTTTCGAGTGTGTGCATGGAGAAAAGGATAGTTTCTAAGTCAATATGAATCATGAGTTCACCTAACCATGGACTAGATAACGTGAGCACTTCTAAGGGTTAGGTGACGAAACTTAGGAAACATTTACTTAGGATGATGTGACGCTAGGAGAAAATGCACAAATATAAAATCAAACAACATGATGACACTAAGGGGATTGAAACAACGGTTCATGTAGGCTCAAAAATTGACTTAGGAAAAACTTTTGGAGGGTCGTTATCGTAGTGACAACAATTCCCAATGCTTATTTTCCAAATAAAAAATACAACTTCTATTCTAGTGATTTTCCATGTTTCACTGAATTTGATGATTCAAGGGAGTTTGTCTCCCAATAAGGCCACTTTCTAGGGAGTATGAAGGAATTGGCTACATATCTTAGAAACCTTTTCCTAAGAAAAATTCAAACTATCATAATACAGGAATAAAAGTTTCAAATTTTTGTTTATTTCATCGATATAGACTTTTTCCCTATGATAATGTCAATTGATTTATCCTCTTCTCTACTAGAGGTTCCCAAAAAACAGAAACTAGGTGAAGACCTTCTTTTATCCATTAATGGCTTAGATGCACTTTAAAATTAGCCTATGTTGATTTATTGCTATATTTAATCCAATGCAATTTGTCTTATTATTGGGTCCCTCAATATCTCTTAACTTTATAACCTATAAAAATTGAGAGATCTTGGATACATAAGCATGAAGTTCCTCATCAAATAGGTTAAATTGAATATTTTTGCTAAGCCATTCAAATTCATCCTTCATGTTAAAACTTTTTCTTGACAACTGTGATTTGTCTCCCATATCCATGTAGGAAAGTAGTGAAATTTTTAATAGTTAATGGAATCTTGCCTCCAAAATAACGTATCTTTCTCATTTATAACCTTGGAAGAAGATTCCAGTCTCTTTTAATAGAGTTAATGTAGCTCAAGTGTTGGAGATGTGTAATATTCACATAAATCCACGGGATTACCTTTCTTGTGTTTATTTTAAGTGTGTATCGGGTTGTCTTAAATTATGTCATAATCAAACTCTTCATTTTTTTATATATGGATGGTTAGGGTTGACCTGGATTTGTGAGTCCATAACCCCTATCTAGGAGGGCACCCCATTTTAAAATGTGTATAGATACACACAACAAAATTTTTACAAATACATTTTTGGATCATTGGTTACATTCTCTCCTGTGTGATTATTTAGCATATGGGAACCAAACCTTGTGTTTCTATTATTAATGAATTGATATTTTGTTCTTTGTATATGTTTTTGGTCTATATAGATGAAGGGATTTCTAGTTAGTTCCATTAGATCCTTGTTTATATCTTCTGATCCCAACATAGTATTAGAGTGGGTGTGAGCCTCCTCTTCCTAATTCCATGGTTCTCTCCTTTTATGCTTGGCATTCTACATGTCATTGGTATTTATCCTTTTTTATTGGATCCATTTTATCTTGTGTGTCCTTCTCTTGGGCTGATCATTTATCCCTTTGAACACTTATTACATGATTGTTTCACACATATCCTACAGGATTGATTTCATATATTTGATGGGATATATCCTTCTTTTTAATGTGCACGTGCTATGGTTGTTTTAAATTTTTTCCATAATATTTGAGATTGCAGTGAGGCTGGTGGAATTATACCTATTAGGTTTTCTTCTTGATATTGCTGGTATTTTCTATATCTGGAAAGGTTGTTTTGTGTCCATATTATACCTTAAGTATGGAAGTTTTGTCACCCAACACTATGGATTTGTGTGTTCACTGCTCATGTTGGTGTTTTTACAACTGTAGTAATTTCTAGCCTTACTTGTATTTGATCAGAAGTTTTTGGTGGATATTATTTCCCTATGGACTGCCATCTTACCTTTTTAGGTTATCTCATTTCTCCTTGGATTTTATTCATCTTCAAGTGCTTACTACAACATTAACCAATAAGTGTATATATCATCTTATTTGCACAAATGTTGAAGAGTTTTTAGGATTTTTCCACTTTTAGGGGTTCCCTAGAGGAGCCACATGAAATTATGTGTTCTATAGATTTGCTTGGCACAAGAGTGTCTAGGTTATTCAATTAATATATAAAATTGGTGGGTGGTGGAATTTTCCTTAAGGGACATTGAATTAAGGTTTCTGTATCACCTTTATTATAGGGCTTTAAACCCTTATTGGCCCCTTTAATGGGTTTTCTTGAAAACTCATGGATACTTCATCTGTTGGACTAGATGGATTGTTTGTATGGTACACATATGGTTGTACGCTTTGTAAATTGGACTATACCGGTTTTAGATGGTGATATTCTTGATATTCAATCCACCTTATTTGGAGGCATTCTTCATATATTCAAATGATTGGTACCATTATATTACATGTTGCACTTGGTCATGTGAGTCCTACTCAGCTATCTACAATGATTCATATTGGCTCTAATAAGCCTATGTTGCTTGTTTGCAAAGGGTCACTACTCTCAACTCTTTTGATGCATTTTCCACTCACATGTGTGAGGGATCATGGGTTGACTTATCTTTTGTATTATTTGACTGTAGTAAGGGTTTTTCTTCTATCCTAGTTAACTCTTTATTATATTATATCTAGGTGGTTGGGACCAACCTAGATTAATGGGCCCGTAACACCTATTAGGGAGGGTGTCCCACTGTAGAGTGTGTACAAATACATTCTCTGATTAGGAGATAACTGTTATCTTATGCCAAATTGTTTAGTTGCGTATGGTGGTTCATTGTCTTCTTCTCTCTTTATGTGTTTATGGTTTTTCCTAATTTAGGGTTTGTTGTTACTTCCATTTGATCCTTGTTTATCTCTCGTGATCTTAACACTTAGTGACATTTTCTTCCTAGGGAATTCTAACTTGAAACACACCTTAATTATCATCTAGAGTTCACCTCTATGGGAGTTTTTGAAAACTAGCCACTGAGAATTTGGTAGCTTGTCAACCATCGAGTTCTAAAATACATTGATTTCCTTAGAATCAGTAGGTGCATAAATCTTAGTGAGGTTGAACATTTGACCATGTAAGTTCAACATAATTTGTACAAATCTTTGTAATGGGTTTGTGCCCCACCCCACAACTAAAGAAAGGTTATAGAAACTAAAGAAATAGTCTCCCTCTTAACATCCATATGACTAGAAATAATTTGACCAAATTGGAAATAGCATTAAGGACCGTTTGAAGTAAAAATAGAGTTATCATAAATTTTGTAAACAAAAAATATCTAAACTAGGGGTCATATTTCTAATGTTATGAACTATGCATTTTATAGGGGGGTGCATACCTTCTTCGCATTCAAGAGGTAGTGACATATCCCATATTCTCTTACCTTGTAGTATTTTGGTGAAGCCACGTCTTTAAACCTAGAAATTTGTATCCAATTGTCCATATTAGGAGCCTTGCTTCATTACAAATATTCCCCAGTTGTTGAAACTGCAGGCTTGCTAGAAATTGACACTATTATAGTGGTTGACTTAGCTAGTTGGGCCTTTTGGGCCACCACCACTTTCTTTCTTTAAGAGTTCTACTTCTTTCAGGTGACATGAATCCACCTTTGTTATTGTATTGAGAGAAATTTTGATATTGGTGCTGTGGAGTATAATTAATTGAGTAGTTGGGGAACTACGTCTAGCCATAATGGGGAAATCCTAAATTCTATGGCGAAGTATTTGGCACCTGAAATAAGGATTGTGGAGGATGATGTACCTCATTATATGTTTAATCACTTTTTCCCAACCCTAATTCACAAAAATTATTTGATATATTTGGATGGATAACACCCTAATATGCACATAAATGAAATCTAGAAAGCCTCGAATAAATTTGTCCCAACCCTAATTCAAAGAAATTCATTGAAGATTTTTGATGGATAACACCCCAATAGGAAAATAAATGCAATCTAGAGAGCTTTGAAATTGTATAGGTGGGTTGGAGCATTCCACCCACTGAAAACAACATCGTTGGGATGGTGATTTTCGTGAGAAATTCACCTATGAAGATAATACCGCTCATGTGATCTTAGAGAGCCATTGGTCATGGAAGATAATAGCTAGTTTGACTCTTCTTGAAAAAAAAAAAAAAAAGCCTTGTGTTAGGGTTTAGGGGATCAAACAGTGCCACCATGTAGTTTGTGCTTTTTCAACTTGTCACAAACGTCACATTTCTCAATCAACACAAATATTCACCCTAATGTCATTAGGCATAGTTCATTACCTTGTGGAAGGTCTTCGATACAATCTTTTGTGGGGATTTTCAGTGGAACCATTCTCATAGTTAGAAGATGAAACATCATTATGGATGGCAATGATGTTCTAATGATCAAATGAGTTTTCCTCAGTTCATAGGATGCAATTAATATTCCCTTTAGATTCCTCGAGATAGGAGTAATAACCACTTGGAGACACCACGCACTAACTAAATTGTCATGAAATTAATGAATATAGAAATGGAAAAGGGATGCATATATACCTGAAAATTTGTTGTGGTTGTAATATGGTTTCCAATATTTATAAATTCATAACATAGATGGTAGGTTGTTGGATTTGTCTTTCTTTTATTTTATGTTATTTTGAGTTGGAAGATTGCAATTATTTATTATTCTTTATCAATTTTAATTTTTTTGGTGTATTCTTTTTTATAAAATTGGTCGGGAATCATTTTCATCTACCTTCTAATGCACTTCTAGTAGTTTTATTAATTCCTTAATGTATTAACATTATTGGAAATTGTTTCTTGTTTTCTCATTTTAAATGCAAACAATCACTTATTTAAAATAAACATCACATGGTGAGCCTTCAATCAAAATAGTTTGTTAAGCATTCTCAGATTTTAGATAGATCTAGCTGATGAAGTTTAGTATCTGAAGGTTCACCCTCAATAATTGATTTTTATTTTCCATCTGTTGATGTTTATACTCCATTCAATTAATTCATGTTTTGTGGGTTATGGTTTTTGTACTACTTACAACAACCCATAATTAATGCTAATCAATTTTTCTTAAATTTTACTTCTAGACATATGCTAGTCAAATGTAGTTTCATTTTTATTTCCCATGTCTGAAAGTTTCCTTACAAAAACCCATACATTAACATCAATCAATTTTAGTTGCAGTTTTACATATCATGTCTGAAAGTTTCTACCATTAAGCTTCTCCATAACTTATATGTTTACATTTTTAGTGTAAAAAGTCTCTTTATATCTGAATTTCACAACAGAAAATACCTATTGGTTGATTCCCTCGTAGTTAGCTGATGCCTAGATGATTTGAAGAGCATTGTCTGCACTACTGGTCTGCTTATGCGTTTACTATGGAAAAATTTCATCCTTGAACATAAATTTGTTCTACATGCTATAAGGTAAGATTATCTACCCTATGTTGACAAATAAATGTTGTGAAATTTAGCCCACTAGCTGACCTAACAATCATTACCATGTACAATTTTTTCCTTTGTCTAAAATTTTTCATATAATAACATGTAACATATTTTTCTTTACTAATATGACAATACCTTTTGGCTCATTATTTTTTATCGTTTAAGATCAAGATAATACATTTCTTTAAAGGTTGTTAGCTCAATAGAAGAGCACCTGCCTTGAAAGTAGAGGTTGGTAGTTCGATTCCATCATTACCTAACATGAATTAATCACTGAATAAACAAAAGGATTCACATTCTATATTTTGTTTCTAAAGAGAAATTTTTACTGTCTCTAGAGAGGCAATAATCAGGATTTAATACATAATGTATCTATAGACACAATAATTGGGATTTCTGTCTTCAGAGACAGAAATGAATTGTCTCTTAAGAGACAATAATGCTTGTCTTCTATATTTTATTTATATAAACATTTTTTTAAGAAAATAATTTCAGACACTCACTTAAAGATAACATTTATGACAATTTAAAAGTTTTTATTTGTCTTAAGTGAAGACAATTTGCTCAAAAATTGTCTTAAATATTATCTTAAAACACCCCTCTATCTAATAGTAGTTGAAGACCTAGAGCTTTAATGTCTTCCTTCCCTAACCCTAACATCACCTGATATAGATATAAATCATTTATAATCACACAACTTCCATACTTTCCCAAATTTCAACAAAAAAATTACTACATCCATGGATCTCTGTAACTATAATATGTCACCCATTTCCTTATAGCGTTTTGGAGATGGAATCATACCATTTTTATTTGTAACACTTCTAACATCATCAATTCTATGGAATTTTGTTCAAATATCATTTTGATTGTTATTAACAATGTCAAGTGCAAGATTCAGATGTGCAATGTAAATTCAAAGCTTCAAAACTCTAAGCTTCCCAGTGCATTCCAACTTCAAGAACTGAGGCTCGTAAGTTCTTACATGGATTTTGGTAACTATAACATGTCACCCATTTCCTATAAATGTGGCAATTCCATCATTATCAAATCTGTGGAATTTTGGCTGACTAATGCTTCTAATCACCATTAAAAATGTCAAGTGCAGGAATCAAACGTACATTAAAAGAGAAAGGCTTCACAACTCGGGGATTTGTGGCGTGTTCCAACTACAAGAAATTAGGCACATAAGTGTCAACGAACTTCTCATCAACATGATTATGTAGCCTATCACAATTTCCATTTTGGGAACCCCTAACTGTCAAGTTTTCCAATACACATCTCATAAATATCCTGGTTTTGGTACACAAATCCATCGACGACATGAGAGACGAGATCAACTTCTTGCAACAAATCAAAGGGAGAATGATCGCAATATATATTTCATGGAAGTGGCATCGGAAAACAATTGTCAAGGCCATGCAAATGAAGGAAAGTTTCATTTTATCTCACAATGTGGTTTCTTTTGTTGAAGGAAGGAATGCAAATGAAAACAAGTTTCAATTTCTCTCACCGTGTGGTTTTCGTTTTCTTCACTTTATCGACGTGCACTCACAGCTTCCATTAATGAAAATTGGAAAGTCTAGTGGTTTATGGAGACACTACTTGGTTTTTTGAAACATTTTCTAGCCCCTCAAATGGTGTGGGTTTCTCCTTTGCAAGTTGCAGTGGTTAAGATTACTATGTATCATTTCATCTCATTTGTGAAATATTTGATTTGATCAAATTTTATAGATCTCATGAAATAGTTGAAAAAATTGTTTATATTACATTGCTCAAAATACCACTTAAAATTTGCAAGTTGTAAGGATAGTTATAGAATTTGGTAACTATTTTTTGCATACAATTTAAAATTATTTAATCTTGAATATGATAATTTATTAAACTAATTATCTATTTCATCGAGAGAAATTATTTTGTGTACTTGCATATATCATTATACTCATATCTACTTGAATGATGAAATAAATTATAGTATTCCATCCCCTACGCTCGTTGGACATCTTGCTACCGAACTATAGGTCTCGTCACTTCGACAAGAAGCATGTTTCCTAGCTATCTATTCATTATGTTTATATATGCCCAATGGGAAGGCTTTATAATGTGATATAATGCTATAAACTCTAAATTCTTCCTAGCCAAACACATTTTTTTATGCACGGCCTTTCGATTTGAGTTCTTGCATATGTGTTATATCCTATATTAATAGATCAGATACATTTGGCTGCCATGGCACCAGTTTCCTCATGGTATTCCTAGGTAGAATGAGGGATTCTAATGCTTGTTCTATAAAAGTTGTGACATATAACATGTTGCACATTATCTATAAAGTCATAGTGTTATCCATCATAGAGTTACTAATGGATCACTAATATTGATCATGTATCTATCGATAGCACCATGACTCCCTATAAAATAATGTTGATATTGATTACTTTATTGATATCTTTTTAGTTTCACATGAGGGGGAGCAAACAAAATAACTTTTCTCTTTGTCATTGCTTGTACTTGCACCTTACATTTTTTTTTAGATTTTTAGATGAATAAGCAAGAAAGTGAGAGAACCAAGGAAAGTGAAAGGGACAATTTATACTCATATTTGCATGAGAAAAATCATTTCAATTCCAGGCTCCTCCCGCTATTCAAATTACTTCGGTGATCTTTTTTCTCTGAAAGTGAGTTAAAAACAAGAGTGTGTCCTGAGACTTGTTGCCATGTAGATTTCCTTGTTAAATTTATTATTAATTCAACAAACATGAATAACTATGTTTTAGAAACAAATATTTACATCCAAACCCTAGCAATTAAGAACAATGAGGCCTTCCTTGTAAATAAACTAAATGTATAATAAGGATGTCTTGAGTACCTAGACCTATGTCCACTTGTGTCTTTAAAAACATATTCGGTCATGTTTTCATTCTTATCATTCATTTGGCATATAATTAATATACATTCATCTTAATTACTTAAGGATCATTTTTTCACATGAAAATCAATTTTAGAATGCAAAATTGGAAAAAACATTGCCCCTCAAGAAATCTAATCTCTCGTGGTTATATATATATATAGAGAGAGAGAGAGAGAGAGAGAGAGAGAGAGAGGGAGAGAGTAATATTTCAATGTTGAAATTGCATTTTGAATGCATAAATAGATACAATATCTTGAAAGTCTCTCTCAATACTTGGACTTTGTAAAGTGCATTCATTAAATTTACAATTTTAACAAACCTTTGCTCGATTTTCCACTAAATCGACCTTTAAATATGCTTGAAAATGACCAAAATGTAAAATAGTATGACTATTTGAAATGTTTTATGATGTTTTAACTGTAAGATTTTTCTTTTCTTTATTTAACATATACATGTATGCATAAATGACATTGAAATATTTTACTTAATATGAACATTAAAACATTTTATTTATAGAGTACATTGTTCATATTAAAATATTCCTATGTTACTAATATCATTTTAAACACGTGTCAATATTAGTTAACCCTGAATAATAACCTTACATAGTGAAATATTTTATCTAAGATATATTTTATATTCTTGAAGTGCCACATATCAATATCATATTAACAATTGAATGAACTATACATTTAAATTTAACTAATGAATTATGCATCTTCATTTAATAATGAATTATGCATCTTCATTTAAGTGACTTATTTTAATTTTTATTATTGTGTCCTTCTAGACACTAAAACATTTTCTTATGGTCAAAATTTATATCTATATATATAATGGTAATATATATATATATATATAACGATAAAAAAATTTAATTAAATCTCTTAAAGTAAAATATAATATTATAAGGAAACTTAAAAAATTCAATTAAAGACATTAAAACAACTTTTAAATAAATTAAACTTGTAGGCCTGGTTTATATTTAAGCCGATAAGCTTGGTGTATATTGGAATTTGGGTGCAACAATTTTAAATCTTTAAAATTAAAAATTATGTGTATGGCCCTAATTCCATATGTTATTAATATACTTCGTCTTTGTCTTAATCCGATGGTCTGAATTAATATATTGGGTAATGAAGTGCCACACTTTTAACTTGTTATGCGTATGGCCCTAATTCCAGATGTTCTGAATATACTTCGTCTTTGTCTTAGTCCGATGGTCTGAATTAATGTATTGGGTAATGAAGTGCCAAGCTTTTAACTTGCGGGAGTTTTTATGCCACGTGTTTAATAATATTTTTTTGTTTAATTAGTCCACTGTGTGTGTTATTCTTAGGCGATGGAACACCGTTTCAGGCAAACTATTACACTGCACGACCGTGAAGAAGGAAACTATGAAGGACACCAAAACCTAGTTCGAGTGAGATTTCCTGTTGAGTCTGTTGTGGTGATATCAATTTTGTGAATTTTTTTTATCCTCCTTCGCTTCCGAATTTGTATTCTGTTGTTTTTGGTTAACGAATTTGTATTACATCAGTGGCTGGACGAATGTATTTTTAAGGGTTTCTATGGTTGTTCAGGATACACTCAAGGAATTTGATTTGAGCCTTATATTTCCAGCAATTTCAATGAATCTTGGACCATCAACGACCATGGCAGACGATGAATTTTTTCATGTTTTCTTGTCGATAGGTAATGTCAAATGCCATGGAGACAGTATGTGATCAAGCATATGGAGCCCAAGAGTATTATATGCTTAGTAAATATCTGTAACCAAGATTCATTGTTGTACTTATCTCTGTCTTCCTCTCTCAATAATATGTGTGAACATGGAATGTGTTCTAATTCTATTTAAACAAAACCCACAAATTTGTTTTTTCAATAGTTTGTAGGAGGATTCATATTACTAAATATATTTTGATGAGTAGTTTTAATAATTTAGTGTGTCAAGATTGCTCTTGAAATAATTTGTTACACTATTAATATTTGAAATAATTTATTTCGTTCAAGAATATTTTCAAGATTTTTTTTTAGTCTATTTTGCAAAGTCAAGAAATAATGTATTTTGGAATTTTTTTAATGAGTGGCCAAATTTATAAAATCTTTACATCCAAACAATTATCACATCCCTTTCAAGAATATTCTGATTTGTTTTGAATGTTTATAAATATATATTTTCCTCTTACAAATATTTTGAATACATTATTGTATGTAATTATCTATTAGTAATTTTGAATATATGTGATTATCAACTTGTAATTAGTTGGTGATGAAGAAGGGATACAATATTGTCAAAGAGTAATTTTCACTTTGCAGGAGGATTGATTTTGCACATCTATTTCATTTTAATTCTAGGTATAGAAACTTTTGGCAGCTAATTAATTCTTGATGGTGTCCCTTGGGTATTACTAAATATATCTTGAAAATTATTGTTTTTAATAATCTATAGCCTCAAGATTAACATCTAATGCATCTAATGTGAGAAATCAAATAGGATTAGAAAATATCTACAAAAAAATCAATCTATCTAATGAAAGCAATCAAATAAGATTAGAAATCAACATCTTAACTAAAATCGAAAGCAATCAAATAAGTTTAGAAATCAACATCTTAACTAAAATCAATGTATCTAGTGCAGGAAATCAAATAGGATTAGAAATTCATGTCTACACTAAAATCAATGCATCCAATGCATGCAAACAAAGAGGATTAGAAATCAACATCTACACTGAAATCAATACATCCAGTACAAGCAATCAATTATAATTAGAAATCAACATCTACATTAAAATAAATACATCTAGTGCAAGCCATCAAATGTGATTAGAAATCACCATCTACATTGAAATAACTTCATCAAGTGCAAGAAATTTTCTTCCCTCTCTCACCCCTCCATCAAATATTGAAAATATTTTTAATTATTTATAGCCTTGGGATTAACAACATCTAATCCATCCAATCCAAGAAATCAAATAGGATTAGAAAACAATATCTACACTGAAATCAGTGCATCTAATGCAAGCAATCAAATAAACATAGAAATCAACATCTAAACTGAAATCCGTGCATATAGTACAAGAAATCAAATTTAATTATAAATCAACATCTACACTGAAATCAATGCACCTAGTGAAAGCAATCAAATAGGATTATAAATCACCATCTAAGCTGAAATCAATGCATCTAGAGCAAACAATCAAATAAGAAAATAAGATTAGAAATAAACATCTACACTTAAATCAATGCATCCGACACAAGCAATCAAATAGGATTACAGATTTCACCTAGTGAAAGCAATCAAATAAGTAAATCACCATCTAAGATGAAATCAATGCATCTAGAGCAAACAATCAAATAAGAAAATAAGATTAGAAATAAACATCTACACTTAAATCAATGCATCCGACACAAGAAATCAAATAGGATTACAGATCATCATCTACGCTGAAATCAATGCATCTATTACAAGCAATCAAATAGTATTAAAAATCATCATCTACACTGAAATCAATGCATCTAGTGCAAGAAATATTGCTCCCTCTATATCCCCTCCATTTATATCTATATCCCTCCATCTCTTCTTCTTTGTCTCTCTATCGCAAACCCCCAAATGCACAGGCTCTCTCTCTCCATATCTATTTATCTATATGCCCCTCTCTCCCTCTCTCTATCTTACTCTTTTTCCCTCTCTTCACCTCCAATCTACATCTGTATCTCCCTTTTCCTCTCATTTTTATTTCTATATCACCCACAAAACATACAAACCCTTTCTTTATATATATCTATCTCTCCCTCTCTCTTCATATACATCTCCATATCTCTCCCTCTTCCCCCCTTCTATCTCTCTTCCCTCCTACTATCCTCTCTCCCTCTCTCTCTATCTTCCTTATCGCTCCCTCTCTCTCTCTCTCCACCTTTCTCTATATGTATTTATTCTTACCTCGTTCTCTCTCCCCCTCCCTCTCTCCTTCTATCTCTCATGTCCTCCCTCTCTCTTCCTTTCTCTCTCTCCCTTTCTCTCCCACCTCCCTTTGTCTCCACCCCTCTCTCTTTTCGCCCTCCAACTCAACCACTATCTCCCTCCCTTTCTCCTTCTCTCCCCCATTCCTTCCATCTCTCCTTCTTTGTATTTCTATCTCACCTAAAAACATAGGTGTTCTCTCTCTCTTTCTCTCTCTCTCTACGTTTATTTCCCAATGTATTTCTTCTTTAGTGCCTCTCTCCCCTTCCAACTCCATCTCTCTGTTCCTCCCTCTCAATTCCTCTCTTTTCTCTTTCCCCTCTCTCTCCCCATCTCTCTATTTTGCCTCCAACCTTGTCACTATCTCCCTCCCTCTCTCCTCCTCTCTCTCCGTCTCCCTCTCTCACTCTCTTTACCCTCCAACATTGTCACTATCTCCCTCCCTCTCTCCCCGTCTCTCTCCCCTCCATCTTTGTGCCTCCCGCTCTCACTTACCCTTCTTTCCCTCTCTCACGCGCTCTCTCTCTCTCTTCATTCCTTCTCTCCCCTCTCCTTCGTTTATCTTCATCTCTCCCTTGTCACTCCCTCTATCTCTCCACCTCTATCACTCTATGTCTTTATTCTTCCTTCCATATACATCTAGAGTTAATTATATATCATGATATATTTATATATATTATAGTATAAAAAAATTAATATTATATTAAATAATATTGTATTAATCCAAAGTGATTAAATTTAATTATATTAATAATATAATATATTAATATTAATATTGTATTTAATATTAATATTAATATTTTGATATCAATATTAGATTTAATGATGTTTTTTACATGGCATGAAACAAAATTTATAATAAAACTACATCAAATTAATATATATGATTTTTCCTTTTAAAGAGTCATTTCACAACTATTTAATTAAAAGAAATATTAAAAGATTTTGGAGCAAGATTTTCCATTCTTTGTGTTGAACTAACATTTTTCTTTTGATTGAAGAAATGATATTGGCTTTAGTAAAAAGTAAAGAGAATTAAAATTTTATCTAATTTGGAATTTTAATGTGGTAAAAAATTAGTTAAAACTAAATTTATGATCTATTTAAATTATATATAATAATGCAAAGTTTTATTTTAATAATTAATATTATTCTATTAATAAAATTAAAAAGTTATATATAATATAAATATTCAAGTTATATTTAATTTAAGATTCAACGGAATTTTTTAGTCAACATTATCCAAAATTATTTTTACTATTTTTTGAAAACTTGGCATATTTACACATCTAGGCAACATCTAAGCAATAATGGGTTGTAGAATACACTTCTTAACACAGCTAATATGATCATATTTTGGATGAGTATCGAAATATTAGTATTCTAGATTAAATTCAGTGGGATCTATAAAAATACATGGTTGGGATTCTCCAAGAATTGTATTCATGGAATTAAGCATTTTCTCAAACTTTCAATCGCTTCTTCTGTCATGATTTACTGCGTTTCTTGCTCCACCGTAATTTCAATTATATGTTTGAGGATTGAAATGATTGTTCATGTTTCAAAAAGTGATAGAGAAGTTACCTTGCAACCCAATATTCGAGTTATATTTTATCCATTGGGTTTCACATGTCACAACTCAAACAACTTCACATCATGTTATATCCGCCCAAAAAATTTTTAAGAGGCGTCCTCTATTTATATTAAACAACTCATGAATAGGTACTAAACATGTGATACAAGTTCACGCCATGTTTAAAAATATTTCCTCTTTTCCATCTTATTTTTCACCTTAATTCTCTCTTCAAAAACACTTCTTATAATATAAGTTCTCTAAAAAAAAAAATGTTAATTATGGTTTGAATTTATCTTTAAACTCAATCCAACAACATAGTTATCAATGTAATGAAATGGTATACAATTAAATATGGGTATAAATAGCTTTTAATTTGTAAAAACGTTTTTTTTTTCTAAGTTAGGCTAATTCTATTAAAATAAGAAAAAATATCATAGACAGAGGCCGAAGCTTATACTTAGCTATGCCATAGAAAAGCCATTAACTAGCAAAAAACTAGATTTGAACTGCCCCGAAGGGAAACCAGTTCTTAACTGAGGTTTTCAAAAATATTATCTTGCTGCCCACGCAGGGGAAACCAGCAAATTAACAAGTTTTGCAACATTGTATCTGAGGAGATTAAAATTAAACCCAACAGAAGAGCCTAACATTTTAGTATTCCCCAAGAAAAAACCAGTAAAAACCAGAAACTGAATGAACAAACTCCCAATGAACCTGAGACACATGGCGGCTGAGTGGCAGTTTACAGGGCAGGCACGTGGCACGTTGAATGGCCATAGGGTGGCAGACCAAGCGGCTAGCACTTGGCATCGAGGTGGCGCTAGGGATGTGGCGGCGACGGAGGGTGCTCCTCCATGATGAAGCATCGGTATTCATCCATGTCGCCACTTGCCAGTGGCTCCGCCTCCGTGTCGCCCGTCTGTAGCTCCGACTGCTCTTCCTCGATGATGTAGCAATACTCATAAAAAACCCAGTTCCTCTATTGAGCCGCTTCCACTTCCTTCCCTACTCGTCTGGTTGGCAATTCAGTGTTGCACTCCCCTACACCCTGAAGACTTGATTGAGGTAGTTCAATTTTGGCTTTATGATGACTAGTTCCTGCAATGGTTCATCCTCCTGCATCAATTCTTGAGAGCCCCATTGCGTCAGTGTAGCCATCCTCCATAGATCTATGTTGCTCGGCTTCCATGAGTCGGCCGCCAACCTTAGAGTCTTGAGCCTCTGAATTATGCTTCTCCTCATGAAGACTAATGGTAATTTTGGTTGTGATGAGGGGTTGGTTCAGGGTCAAGCGAAAGGTAAATTGAGCATTCTAGGACTAAGGCTGAGGGGTAGGTGGAGTGTTTCTGGTAGAAGGGTCAGAAATTGAGGGAGGAATAGCAGAGGCTTCCGAGTGGAAATGACATCTGCCACTACAAATGATGGGGTAGCAGCCAGTGTTCTACCCGGCCAGGGAGGAGGTAGTTTCCGAAGTAGAAGAGTGCCTGGAGCAGCTCTAGCTCCCGCGGTTCCCTCCTCTTCAACTGGCATCCTATGGTGGACCATACTTTCCATAATTGAAAGCGAGTTTGGGTCCAAATTAGGCTCAGTGGGCTGCTGCATTGCAGCAGGATTACCAGGCAAATGTGTGGAGGAATGAGCTACCAGGGCCGAGGGAATGAGAATTTGCAGGTTCAGGCTGTGGGTGAAATGGATACCCGAGCCAAAATCTATACAACAGTAAAGACTACATCGCCTACCAGTGGTGGTGCAGGAGCTGGGCACCGCCACTGCATGAGGGCAGAGGCAATGCAGGGGCCGAGGTTGTAGAGGAGTAATGGCAGGTGGTTGCAGAGGAGGAATGGCAGGAGCAAAGGTGGTGTTTTCCAAAGAGCCCATCGTGATTTCGAGCCAAAGTTGGAGTTGGTTATCAGAGCGGTGGCAGTAATCGCTCGAGGCACATTTATGGCAGTGGTAAATGCCATGTTTGGATCCTTGTGCCGCCCTGTGGGAGGCCATGTGCTCTCTCCACGCGCCAACCCAGTTGGTGGCCACTTCATCGTCCACCATTTTCACCCACATCTGGGAATTTGAAAGAAAGAAATTGAAGAAGAAATTGTGTACAATTAAATATAGGTATAAATAACTTTTAATTTGAAAGAAAGAAATTGAAAAGGAAATGACCAATATAAAGTTTAAATTAGTAATAGATTTTTCTCCACAGTTTGAATTTGATATTTCTTGATGACAATATGGAATGTTAACTCAATGTCTAATTCTTTAAGTGCACTCATCATTTAAAAAAAAAGAAACACAAATTTATATTCATCTACATTTTCTCCAAATGAAACCAAATTTTTAAGTGCACTCTCCATACATCATCAAAGAAAAATACAACTTTCTATTCATCTACACTTTCTCTCGAATGAAATTGTAGTAAATCTCATGTGATATATGTCTTCATCTCTAATTTATTGATGAACTTAAGATTATTGCTTTAACTCCTTACTCTTAAATTGATGTTTTATATTTAGATAATTGGACAAAGCATAAATTAACTTTAACTTTACCTTTCCCTCTTCATATGTTCTAAATTTAAATTTACAATGGAGTAATGATAACCTCTCAATTTCCACTCCAAACTTGAACAAGAAAAATAGGCTAGGGTCATAAATCTACAATGGAGTAAGGATAACCTCTCAATTTCATCGAGAGTTTCTCCAAATTTGAACAAGAAAAATAGGCTAGGGTCATTTTAGATAATTAGACAAGGCAGCAATAAAATCATTGTATTTTTATCCCCTCTAGTGTCAAAAGCTATAATGGAGTAAGCATATCTTTTTAGATTCGTCTAAGGTCTTCACAATTCGGGAAAGAATACATCATGTATTTGATCATGTTTGAAACAATAATTGATTATTTGAAATTAATGGCATTTATTTCAAATTTCAAACTCTAATAAATTAGTATTTAAATAATAATAATACAAAAATTAAATATGTTAAAACCATATATAATTTTAACTTTGTCAATTAGACACATTTTATTTCAATGACGGTATGAAAAAAAAACTTACAAATTTTAGTAATAATAGGTTTATCTTCCATCTCTAAAATTGCTCTTTAACTGTTTGTTTTGATTAATTCACTATAATTTATTATCTGAGCATGAAAATAATCCATGCTTATTGTATCTAAATATGCAACTTAATCCATGTTTATTACACCAAGAGGTGCATTCTACAGCAAAGTATGACCCCAATGTGTAAGTATGTCACATCCTCAAAAGATAATAAAAATAATGTTGGATAATATTGGCTAAACAATTCACTTGAATCTTAAATTATATATAACTTGAATATTTAGATTATATATAACTTTTTAATCTTATTAATGGACTAATATTAATTATTAAAATAAAAATATGTATTATTATATATAATTTGAATGGATAATAAATTATCTCATGTGTTTAATAGCTCTTTTATCATAGAAGTGAATTTGAATCGATCATAAATTTAACTTTAACATAAATTTTTACCACATTAAAATTCCAAATTAGGTAAAATTTTAAATATCTTTACTCTTTATTAAAGCCAATACCATTTCTTTAATTAAAGAAAAAGATTAATTCAACACAAAGAATGGATCCAAAATCTCTTAATATTTCTTTGAATTAACTATTTCCAAAAAGAATTTTTAAAAAGAAAAACCATATATATTAGTTTGATATAGTTTTGTTACAAATTTTGGTTATCATACCATGTAAAAAACATCATTAAATATAATATTAATATTAATATTGAATATACTATTAATATTAATATTAATAATATTAAATTTAATAACTTTGAATTAATACAATATTAAATTTAATATGATATTAAATTTGTTATATTATAATATATATTAGTATATCATGATCTATAATTAACTCTAGAAATATATGGAAGGAACAACAAAGACATAGAGTGATAGAGGTGGAGAGGTAGAAGGAGTGACAAGAGAGAGATGGAGATAAAATGAAGGAGAGGAGAGAGGAGGAATGAAGAGAGAGAGACAGAGAGTGAGAGAGGGATATAAGGGTAGGAGAGAGATGGAGACATAAATATGGAGGGGAGAAAGAGGAGGAGAGAGGTAGAGAGACAGTGACTAGGTTGGAAGGAAAAGAGAGCGAGAGAGGGAGAGAGAGAAGGAGAGAGGGAGGGAGATAGTGACAAGGTTGGAGGGAAAAGAGAGAGAAAGAGAGAGATATGGGGGAAGGGAGAAGGAGGTACGAGAAAGGGAGAGAGGGGAAATACAAAAGAGAGGACTTGAGAGGGAGGGACAGAGAGATGGAGTTGGAGGGGGAGAGAGGGAGTGAAGAAGAAATACATAGAGAGAGAAAAGTGGAGAGAGAGAGAGAGAGAGTGAGTGAGAGTGACAAGAGATATATGGAGAGAGAGCACATATGTTTTGGGGTGATATAGAAATGAAAATAAGGGGAGATGGAAGGAAGGGGAGAGATAAGGAGAGAGAGAGAGGGATATAGTGAATGAGTTGGAGGGCGAAGAGAGAGGGGGGGGGGGGGGGGAAGACAGAGGTGGGTGTGAGAGAAAGGGAGAGACAGGAAGTAAGAGAGAGAAGAAGGAAGAGAGATGGATGGCGTGAGACAGAGAAGGGGAGTTGTTGGGTCCCTATAATACTAGTGATTACCCCATTACTATTGTAGTTATACGCCTTATTTATATTGTTGTGCCCCTATTACCCCCATATTGTTATTTCTGTGCCCCATAGAATCCCTCTATTGTTATTTTTGTGGCTTTATATTATTATTGTTAGGTCGGCTGGATTATATTGTGACTCCTTAGACTCCTATATATAGAAAGGAGGTTTTTTCATTTGTACCATTCAAGAATTGTTCATTTATGTAATGTAAAGGAGGTTGCCCCCTCGAAGAGATTGAATTCTAAGGCGTTGATCTATCTTTTCTTGAGCTGGTTTCATAACATTTGGTATCAGAGCTTTGGATTCTAGGGTTTCGCTGCTCCAAACAGGTCATCGTGGAATTTTCGCTATAACTTTTTTTCTGTGACGTTTCAAAAGTCGCAAAAAAAACCCATTTGAGAAGAAATCACGCTGAACCTTGGGTCCGAATTTCAGAGCTTTTTGCGTGATATTTGTAGAGATATGATCTGAGGAAGTTGGTCTTTTTGCAGACTCCTGAATTACATTCAAAACAGGTGACCTGGGGAAAATTGTCATAACTTTCTCTCTGGGGATCGGATTGAAATTTCATAAGAAGGTACAGAAAGAGGACGGACTGTAGTTTCTTGTGTGTGTGTTTTAGATTCAAAGGTTGAAACAGTGACTCGTGGCACGTCGTACAAGTTCGCTCTACTGAACGAGTCTAAAAGCAAGTCACTGTGGGAGATTTCACATAACTTTTCCTTGGAGAATCCAATTTGGATAAGACTTGTGGCATTGGAAAGAGGACACAGAAGGCTACTACAGGTAGAAATTTCAGAACTGGATTATCCGAAATTACATAGATACATCAGATTTAATATCAGGCATCTATAAAGTGAAAAAAGGTGTGTAGTTTTTTTTTTTTTTTTTTTGTGTAAGCTTCGTTTAACAGAATTCAAAGGGCATAGTAAAGCATTATTATCAGTAACTGATGCCCTGGGGAAAGAAAATGCAAACACCTAGTAAGGAACCTGAAAGCTCTAGCATGACTCATGAAGAAGAGGAAGAAATGCTACATGATATATCAAAATTACAAGAACAAGTGCAACAAATGTCACGCTCACAAAAGCTAACAGAAGCTAAGATAAGTGGCGTGGAATCTAAGATAAATGGCGTGGAATCTAAGATAAAGGGCATGGAAGCTAAGATGGAGGATTCGATGGCAGATTTGAAGATAGATTTGAAGACAGACATGGAAGAATTGAAGAAGTTGCTACAAGAAAGGGTCACTAATGGTGAAAAGGTAGTAAAGGAAACTCATGATGAGAACAAAAGAAATGTTAATCATGATTCCATAGACGCTAATGTTGGATCGAAGAATCACCATATTCCAAAAATCGATATGAGGAAGTTTGATGGCAAGGATCCCGCCACATGGATATTACAGATGGAGCAATTCTTCGATCTCAATAATGTGCAAAACGCACAAAAGGTACGTATGGAAACTGTATATTTGGAACCAAATCAGTTTGTATGGTATCAATGGCTTTGCTCTCGTAAACAATTTATCACTTGGGCAATTTTTACGGAAGAATTGATAGCACATTATGAAGATACAAAAAGCAACACTTTTTTTAGCCAATTGATAAGTCTCAAACAAAAGGGTTCAGTAATGGAGCACATTGAGGAGTTCCAAAAATTGAACATAAGGGTAAAAGATATTCCAGAGGAGCATAGGATTGATGTGTTCATAGGGTCTTTAAAGGATAATATCCAACATGATGTTCGCCTTTGGGAACCTGATTCATTAGAGAAGGCATTCAGGTTAGCAAGAAAAATGGAAAGCAAAATTATGGCAACCAGGAAGCATACCACTCACAACTATAAAGACGGAAGTGTTGTTGCCCCTAGTCTTCCACAACCTATAAGGTTGACACCACAACAATTGGAAGAAAAAAGAGCAAAAGGGCTTTGTTACAATTGTGATAGCAAATACACTAAAGGTCATAAGTGTGCTGAGAAGAAATTATTCTACATAGATTGTGAAGAGGAAGAAGAAAAGGAGCAAGAAAGGTCAAAAGAAGAAGATATACTCCAGGAACAAAGCCTAGATGAAGAACAAATAAATCCGACCATATCTTGTAATGCATTGGCGGGAATTACCACTCCTCAAACCATCAAGATAGAAGGACAAATCAAGAAGAAAAAGGTAATAGTGTTGATTGATTCAGGAAGCACCCACAATTTTATTCATTGTAGGGTAGCAAAAGAATTGAATTGCTTCCTATATCCAGCACCAGAGTGTCAAGTGATGATTGCAAATGGAGGAACAATAAATTGCTCTGGAAAGTGCCATAATATCAAGCTATCCATGGGAGAATATGTATTGACTAGCCCAATGCTTTCCATTCCAATGGGAGGTGCTGATGTTGTACTAGGAGTCCAATGGCTACAATCCTTGGGTACAATAGCTTTTAATTTTCAAGAACTTTTCATCAAATTTTCTACGGAAGGAAAGGAAGTTGAATTAAGGGGTATTGCAGGGAAACCAGGAAAGATAATCAGCTCTAATGGCATGACAAAGCTTCTAAAAAAGGAGCAAAGAGGTGTAATTGCACAATTATGTTCGCTAGATGTTTCCACATTGGAATCATCTATTTCTCCAGATCTCCAAAAAGTCCTGGACAATCATTCCAAGGTATTTGAGACTCCCAAAGGTCTCCCACCTATGCGTGATCATGATCATGCTATTCATCTGATTCCAGGAAGTGTTCCTCCAAACATCAGGCCGTACAGATATCCCTATGTCCAAAAAAGTGAAATTGAACGTATGGTTGCAGAAATGCTAGAGGCTGGTATAATTCAACCGAGTCAAAGTTCTTTCTCAGCTCCAGTAGTATTGGTGCACAAGAAGGATGGATCATGGCGCATGTGTCCGGATTATAGGGAGCTCAACAAGCTCACTATTAAAGATAAGTTCCCCATTCCTGTTATTGATGAATTACTGGATGAATTGCATGGATCAATTTACTTCACCAAGTTGGATCTTCGTTCGGGATATCATCAAATCAGAATGAAGATTGAAGACATTCCGAAAACGGCATTTAGAACTCATGAGGGTCATTATGAATTTTTGGTCATGCCTTTTGGCCTTACCAATGCACCTTCAACATTTCAAGGTTTGATGAATTCAATTTTCAAACCATTCCTTAGAAAATTTGTGTTAGTATTTTTTGATGATATACTAATCTACAGCAAGTCTTGGAAGGATCATGTTGAACATGTTGACAGGGTGCTACAACTATTGGAGGAGAAACAATTATATGCAAAAAGATCCAAATGTTTCTTTGGAGTCCAGGAGGTGGAATATTTGGGTCATATTGTATCTCATGAAGGAGTTAAGGTAGACCCTAGCAAAATTAAAGCCATTAAGGAATGGAAAATCCCCACATCCATAAAGCATCTGCGAGGATTTCTTGGGTTGACAGGGTATTATCGCAAGTTTGTTAAGAATTATGGGAGAATAGCAGCACCTCTAACAACATTATTGAAGAAAGATTCATTTTCATGGACTCCGGAAGCAACAAAGGCCTTTGAACATCTTAAAGAGGCAATGTGCCAAGCACCGGTCTTAGCTACACCGGACTTCACAAAAACCTTTATTGTGGAATGTGATGCTTCAGGAAATGGAATTGGTGTTGTTCTAATGCAAGATGAAAGACCCATTGCTTTTGAAAGTCGTCCAATCAAGGGAAAGTTTTTAAGCAAAGCTATTTATGAGAAGGAAATGTTGGCAATACTCCATGCACTTAAGAAATGGCGACCCTACCTAATGGGAAGACACTTCAAGGTAAAAACGGATCATGATAGCCTTAAATACTTTTTAGAACAAAGATTATCCTCTGAAGAGCAACAAAAGTGGGTCACAAAGATGTTGGGTTATGACTTTGAAATCATCTACAAAAAAGGGAAGCAAAATGTGGTGGCAGATGCACTCTCAAGAAAGGATGAGGATGTGGAAGCATTGTTGTGTGCCATTTCTATTATCCAACCAGATTGGATAAACGAAGCAAGGGAGGAATGGAAGAATGACGAAGAAGTGTGGGCACTTATTCGAAAGCTACAACAAGATTCCAGTACTTCTGATACATTTAGCTGGCAAAATGATTCGTTATGGTACAAAGATCGCTTATACCTCTGTAAGAATTCCCAGCTAAAACAAAAGATTCTTATGGAATTGCACACTTCTCCCTTAGGAGGGCACTCAGGATTTTTAAAAACTTACCACAGGGTTAAGAAGGAATTTTTTTGGGATGGCCTTAAATCAGATATTCAAAAGTTTGTGGCAGAATGTTTGGTTTGCCAACAAAATAAAGTTGAAACAATTAAGACACCGGGTCTATTACAACCTTTATCCATTCCAAGCCAACGTTGGGAGGAGGTTTCAATGGATTTTATCACAGGTTTACCCAAGTCTGAGGGAAAGAGTGTCATCATGGTGGTAGTTGACAGACTTACCAAGTATGCACACTTTTGTGCATTATCACATCCATTTAAAGCCAGTACAGTTTCTACTGCATTTATGGAAACAGTTCAAAAGCTACATGGAAACCCAAAGATTATTGTAAGTGACAGAGATCCCATTTTCACTGGAAATTTTTGGACAGAATTATTTTCTTGTCTTGGTACTCAGTTAGCTCATAGCTCATCTTATCATCCTCAATCTGATGGGAAAACTGAGATAGTAAACAAATGTTTGGAAGGATATCTTCGTTGCTTTGTATCTGATAAACAGACACAATGGGTCAAATGGTTGCCTCTGGCTGAATGGTGGTATAACACTTCCTTCCATACAGCAACAAAAATGACCCCATTTATGGCACTTTATGGGTATCAACCACCATCCATCACATCATATTTAAGAGAAAATTCTAAGGTTCAGGCAGTGGAACATCACATCGAACATCA
Source organism: Pinus tabuliformis (assembly GCA_031772625.1). Taxonomy (NCBI): domain Eukaryota; kingdom Viridiplantae; phylum Streptophyta; class Pinopsida; order Pinales; family Pinaceae; genus Pinus; species Pinus tabuliformis. The sequence continues at coordinate 952,521,866 of CM062808.1, read as the reverse complement.
ACAACAAGTCCTCCAACTCTTAAAGGATAACCTCGTGTTGGCACAAAATAGAATGAAACAACAGGCAGATCAACATCGCAGTGAAAGAAGTTTTGATGTAGGTGATTGGGTATTCCTACGGCTACAACCATATAAGCAAATGTCCCTAAAGCAAGCTAAGAAGGATAATAAATTATCACCAAAGTATTATGGTCCGTACAAGGTGTTGCAAAAGATTGGTACTATGGCATACAAATTGGAGCTTCCTGCAGCTTCTCGATTGCACCCAGTTTTCCATGTTTCATGTTTAAAGAAGGTTATAGGTGACAAGCTCCCAATTCAAACAATATTGCCAGAACTTGACGAGGAAGGAAAAATTATATTGGAACCGGAAGCAGTCACAGAAACAAGAACTCGACAGCTACGAAATCGATCAATTTCAGAGTATCTTATCAAGTGGAAGAACTTATCCGCTGAAGATTCCACATGGGAGGATGAGAATTTTATGCAAAAGTATCCAGAACTACTCAAGCGTTGAGGACAACACTTTTTTGAAGGAGAGGGGCATGTTGGGTCCCTATAATACTAGTGATTACCCCATTACTATTGTAGTTATACCCCTTATTTATATTGTTGTGCCCCTATTACCCCCATATTGTTATTTATGTGCCCCATAGAATCCCTCTATTGTTATTTTTGTGGCTTTATATTATTATTGTTAGGTCGGCTGGATTATATTGTGACTCCTTAGACTCCTATATATAGAAAGGAGGTTTTGTCATTTGTATCATTCAAGAATTGTTCATTTATGTAATGTAAAGGAGGTTGACCCCTCGAAGAGGCTGAATTCTAAGGCGTTGATCTATCTTTTCTATCTTTTCTTGAGCTGGTTTCATAACAGGAGTGGTAGGGAGGGAGAGAGGGAGGTAAGAAGAAAGACATATATAGAGAAAGGTGGAGAGAGAGAATGAGAGACAGGGAGTGATAAGGGAGTGATAAGGGAGATAGAGAGAGAATGAGAGAGGAGAGTAGGAGGGGAGCGAGATAGAATGATCCAAATCGGATCCATAAATGACAGTCAAAGAACCATGACTGTATCAGGACGAAACAAATCCTTGAAGAATCCAAAACAGCAATTGAAACACCCTAACCAGTGGCCATGGCATCCGGCGCGAAACGACGAGGACCTCGGTCAAAGTGCATTGACCGAGGCCCATGGAGACTGCGCAGGAGGTCGATGTAGCCCCTAGGAGCCCTGGAACGAGAAAAGGAGTAGCAATAATTGCGCATCGTACGGAAAATAGGGCTGAAATGGAGGGGCCTTAAGCCCTTGGTCATGTTGGGAGCCGAAGAATTGCGGGGGGAGAAGCGAAAAGCGCCAACGTATGGAGGCGGGACCCACGACCTAGAAACTGGTGGTTTTGATCGGGGCACCCTTGAATGGTAAGAGGTTTTGGAGGAGAGCAGAGCGATCCCACTCAGTGATCGACACATGGTAGCGTAGGTGAGAGAAAAACCGTCGTGATTGCACGTTATCGGTCGAGCAAGTCAACCACGCTCGACGTGCGTATGACGTTGGATCTTGAGGAGCCCAGATCGGATGGTTGAGTTTGCGCCCGATAGAAAGAAGTGGAATCAATAGGGAACTAAGCCACAATTTGAGGGGATTTGGAATTTGTTGACCGCCACAGTGGAGAAAGAACGTATCCATGAGATAACCGAAGAAACGAATCAATGAACAGGCTGGCGCTATTCTGATGGAGACACGTGGCTAGTTCCTGAGTGTTCATGCTAACACCGAACAGGGAACTCCCAGCACACAGGCGGAAGGAGAATCGACGCAGGTAGGAGAGGAACTGAACAGGCATGGAGATCGAATGGCTAAAGCCATGAACAAAGACAATTGAATAGAGATTGAGAGAGGAGGAATAGAGAAGAGTCCAAGTGAACAAGAGTGAACAGTGAACCCTGAGAGGAGGACTGAACATAGAGAACAGTAAACCCAAGCAGAGGAGACAGAGGGCCAAGCTGACCACAAGCAGCATCAAGCACCAGAGAGCTTGAAGATTCAAGCCTTCCCATAGAGGAATCTATCCGGATTGAGCATCACAGTTGGCTCTTTCCACTATAGACCAAAGGTCATAGAGCTGGTAGGAAGAACAAGAGTCTGTGTACTCCGAGTGGCTTGGGGAATCCAAGAGCCACCCTACCAAGAAAAATCTGCTTCAGGAGAAGCCATATTGAGTCCCTGCATTGTAATTTCTCTGCTGAAAGACATAATAAAACAAGGCCACCACTGAAGCTGGACCGGAGACATAGCCCTAGAAAATAGGGTGAAATCCTTATTAAAAGCTATTTGTGTCTTTGTGTTGCTTACTTTATTTCTCTGCTATCTTTCCACTTATTTTCTGTGTATTGGCAATCTGATTGATCCGTTGTTTCAATAACACAGAACACACACACCAGCACATGAGTTTGTAATACCTTTTGTTTAATAAATATTCAATTGAGGTCACTCATAGGGTGATTATCAGATCATAGAAGGGGGAGAGAGGGAGAGAAAGAGGAGGTGGATGGGGATCGAGATGAAGAGGGAGGGAGAGATAGATAGATATGGAGAAAGGGTGTTTATGTTTTGGGGGTGAAATAGAGAGACAAAGGAGAGGTAGAGGGAGATAAAGATATATATGGGAGGTGAATAGAGGGAAGAAGAGAGAGATAGATGTGGAGAGAGAGAGAGTGTGTGTGTTTGTGTTTGGGGGGAGGGGGTGTGATAGAGAGACAGAGAAGGAGAGATGGAGGGAGATAGATATAAATGGAGGGGTGAGAGAGGCAAGAACATGTCTAGCACTAGATGCCTTGATTTTAGTGTAGATGATGATTTATAATCCTATTTGATTTCCTACATTACATGAATTGATTTCAATGTAGATGATTATTTCTAATCCTATTTGATTGTTCGCGGTAGATGCATTGAATTCCGCGTAGATTTTGATATCTAATCCTATTTGATTGCTTTCTCTAGATGCCTTGATTTCAGTGTATATGGTGATTTATAATCCTATTTTATTGCTTGCACTTGATGCATTGATTTAATTGTACATGTTTAGTTCTAATTATATTTGATTTCTGCACTAGATGCATGACTTTCAGTTTAGATGTTGATTTCTAGGCTTATTTGATTGATTGCAATAAATCAACTTATTTCAGTGTAGATATTTGTTTCTAATGCTATTTGATTACTTGAATTAGATGGATTATATGTTGTTAATCTTGAGTCTATAAATTATTAAAAATATTTTTCAATATTAGATGGATGAGGGAAGAGAGGGAAGATTCCTTGCACTAGATGAATTTATTTTAGTGTAGATGGTGATTGCTACTCCCATTTGATTGTTTTCACTAGATGCATTGATTTTAGTTTAGATGTCGATTTCTAATTATATTTGACTTCTTACGTAGATGCATTGATTTCAATGTAGATGTTTATTTCTAATCCTATTTGTTTTTCGGCACTAGATGCATTGATTTCAGTGTAGATGTCGATTTCTAATCCTATTTGATTTCCTTTACTAGATGCATTGATTTCAATGTAGATGTTGATTTCTAATCTCATTTGATTGATTTCATTAGATGTATTTATTTCATTGCGGATGTTTTTTTCTAATCCTATTTGATTGCTTGCATTAGATGCATTAGATGTAAATATACAGGCTATAGATTATTAAAGGAAGAAAATCAAGATATATTTAGTAATACCTAGAGGGACACTATTAAGAATTAATTAGCTGTCAAAAGTTACTATACCTAGAATTAAAATGAAATAGATGTGCAAAATCAATCCTCTTGCAAATTGAAACTTAATCCTTGACAAGATTGTCTCCCTTCTTCATCACCGACTAATTAATATTAGATAATCACATATATTCAAAATTACTAATAGATAATTGCATACAACAATGCACTCAAAATATTTGTAAGAGGGAAATATATATTTATAAACATTCAAAACAAATCAAAATATTCTTGAAAGAGATGTGATAATTTTTTTTGGATATAGAGATTTTATAAATTTGGCCACTCATTAAGAAAAAATGAAAACTACATTATTTCTTGACTTTGCAAAATAGACTAAAGATAAAAAAAATCATCAAAATATTATTGAATGAAATAAATTATTTCAAACATTAGCAAAGAAACAAACAATTTCAAGAGTAATCTTGACACAATAAATTATTAAAACTATTGATCAAGGTATATTTACTAATACCTAGAGGGACAATATTAAGAATTAATTAGGTGTTAGAAGTTGTGATACCTAAAATTAAATGAAATAGATGTGTAGTATCTATCCTCTTACAAACGGTTGAAAATATTCCCTCTTCTTCATCACCAACTACTTATTAATATACAATTATATACACATATACAAATATAAAACAACAATTGTAACATTCACAAACACTACCATCCAAATCCAAACAGGTAAACACACAAACCACTCAAAGAATCCAAACACAGATGTTCAAACCATTCAAGGAAAGTATCACAGGCTAAATTAAAGAAGAGAATGAGGTGGCTATGTCAAGAAAGGAAAAGATAATGTGAATTTTGGAGTTAGTATCAAACATATACAAAATAATGATAATTTATAAATGTGACATTGTTGCCCTCATCTGGAACCAGCGTAGATCCATCTAGTATTGGATCTATCATGCACCGAGAGGGATCAAATCCCTCGAGGTGCAAAACTTTCCTCAAGTTCTACACTCCAAAAGTAAGGTTTGCACGTCGAGGGATTTGATCCCTCTCGGTGCATGATAGATTCAATGTTAGATGGATATAAGTTGGTTGTAGTATAGACTCTCTCATACAAGTAATGTTTGAGAGGAAGAAAAGTCACACCTTATAATATGATTTTGACAAACACTTTCATGGTAATGACCTTTAATAGGATCATCATGAAATCATTTCATTGATGTAATGACTTCAAATTAGAATATTCACACAAATCATATATTTTTGACAATGTGGTTTGCGGTAAAAATTTTGATGTTCTTATCTATATTTTATATCCGACGAAATTAAATTCCATACAAACAAATTTTTTATTTACATTTTAATAATTTAAAAGTATGAAGAAAAAAAAGTTGAAAAAAATAGTAATTGGTTTTTGTTTATTTTAAATTATGGTATAGTATATTCTATTATAATAAATAGGAATTATGAGTTAATTTTGGAAAGAAAGAAATAGATCTAGCATAACCACATTAATAAATGTGATATTACAGTGCATAATATTCTATAGCTAAATTTATTTTCAAATAAATTGGTAAATTTTAATTTATCCTCTTAATCAAATTCACCAATTCTCTTTTTTACTCATTCCCTTTCACTGCTTCCACAAGTCTTTTAAATAACTTGGCTTTCCTATCCTTGGTATACAATATGACTATTTATGGAAATATATCTTCTTTTCAAGACAATACAATCGACTTAGGTTTTTTTTGTTCTTTATTGTTTATTCTGAGACACAAATGACAAAAAACCTGAATGAATTTAACAAATTTATTGTTGAGTTTATTAGGCTATTTGTATTGAAAATTGCCTTTCCGAATTTAGAACAGATTTATTCGAATTTTGTAACTTCAATTTTTTTTCATTAAAATATATGGAACTTCATTAATTAGTTTATGATGATGAGAAGGTAGAAAATTTATTCCATGTATGCACAACTTAAGAGTTCTATTCATACTCTAGAGTGTGCTTACAATTTTCATTGTCACACCTTCACATTATAAATTTTCTTAAATTCAGAACCATGCTAAAAAAATGGAATGATTTAAATATAAAATGGAGTACTCATATTTATATATTAATTTTAAAGAGAATACTCATATTTATATGTTAATTTAAAATAATATATAATAATAGAATTAAAGAGAGTATTGATATAAAGCACAATATGGAGCTTCACTGCATAGCTTCTGTGGTTCTCAGAAATAATGTCGTCGATAATGGTCAAACAAATTGTCTTAGCCATTAGTACTACACAGTTTTTTGAAACCAAACCAATCTAACAAGTTAAATAAATAATTTAGATGAAGAATATTTTTTTGAAATCAAATCTAGTCTACTTATTTATTTAAAAATCAAAAATTTTAAAAAATTCCTCAAACTCAATTTAAATATATATCATGCCTATCGCTTAGTAAAAATACAATGTAAATATTTATAATTTTTCATGTTAACTTGTTATTTGTTTGTTTGATATTTGAAAATAGACTATTTTCAAAATAATGTTACTGTAACATACCCTGGTAACCTCACATGTAAAAGCATGGAGTTAGAATTTTTTACACAAATTACCCACAAGCAATTATCCAAATCACTACTCCACATTCCTCATTAACCATTAGACATAATGTTCATTAGTACATAAAGCAAATTTCAATAGAGGACAGTAAGTTGCATAACCATTGACAACCACTGTTGTAGTATATTAACATACATTGTCTCATGAATCTTGCACCATTCCATGATTCCCTTAACCATATTAATTAATCACATAATTGACATTATGATTATCACATCAAATAAGGAATCAACATCATAAATGATTCAACATCATCAAACTGACACAATAAGCAATCACATCATTGAACACTGATATACCCTAGAAACCCCGTAGGGTGAAAAGCAACAAACGTTTAATTTATTAAACGCTTGTGAGGGTTTTCACCCCTCACTCAATGGCTTATAAGGGATTCCATCCCTTATCATTGTTATAAAATATTACAATGAAATTTCATTAAAATAACACATAACTAGCTAAAAGCTATTACATATTTCATTAATCTCTTGACCTACATATCACCACTCTCTACATCCTTGTGGCAAGATTTCTCTATTAATGTACGATCCTGTAACTCATACTCATGAGCATGGACCGTTAGTACTTTATCTACCACAATGTTTAATATAATTTTTCTTTGGCACAAACCGCCATCGTTTCCTGTCATTGTTGTCGTCAACAAGCTTTGGAAACAAGATTAAATACAATATTAATCAATCAATAATCAGTCTCTAAAAGTGATCTTTTAACATCTACTCATGTGCATGAGTTGTAAATATAATATCACAACATGCTTCTTCTAACAACATTGTGCATGTATAAACAAATAATTATCAAGCATGTCATAATAATTACCATGTTTCTATGATCATTCTCCCAACAGCACATGTTCATATCCAAATGATACCACTGTAACCATTCCTTCCATTAAAGGATACTATCAACTTATATTTGTTTTTTGTTCATGTAATTAGATAAAAACTTATTCAAAGAGAACTAACCCCTTAGCTTCTTCTTTGTGCATGTAACTAAGTAATCTTTCCAATACAATAGATATTATTATAATACATAAAAATGCATATCTCTTATAAGGAAGGACTAACATGATAGACATTATGCAATTACAAGTCCCTTTTTGAAAATCATCTTTCCCAAGATAGAGCTATTTACAAAATCTATTGTATGCACAAAGATATGCATTGCTCTAAACCAAAACTAATGTGTTAGTCATTATTTCTTGCATGCGAATATATGTATGTCACAAAGGAAAACTAGTACATTTATTTAAGTAAATACTTGTTTTACATTCCACAATACTTGTTCACACTAATGCATATTTCTCTTTAAAAGATCTAACCCAATAGTTCTACAAATCAATGTTTCTCTTTAAAATATATAACACAATAGTTATATCTTCATACATGTAATAAACTAATGTTTCTATGCTTTTGCATATGTGTTCTTTTCACATAGTCATTTTTCAAGAACCCAACATAGTTTCTCTATCATATGTACAAAGTTATTATGCATCTGTTTCCATGAAAATATCATAAAGAAGTTCTCATGCATTTGTTTTCAAGAAAGTATCATAATCTACCTTTCTTTTGGGCATAAGAACTAAGATAACAATAATGGTAACACTTTATGCATTAAACCATGCAATTAAATCAAACTATCCAATTTGCAACACACAAATCATTTATCTTTTTTCTCACAACATGTAAGTCTTGCAAACTCTTGCAAAGGAATTAACAGAATTAACTTATCTTTCACGCACAGGAAAAGCATATTCTTTCCAAAGAAGATTCCTATGAATTATATTATCTCTTTGCACTTCATCTATGCAGAGGTTATTATATTTCTCATAACTAAGTATTCTTTTCAAAAGAACTTTCTTACCCTTGAGAATATTTCACAAATTACCCTCTTTTATTTAAATTCATTTCCAAGAAAATGACTTGGATTTGTTATTACTTTTTAAGAAAAGAGCATACATACATCCTATATTTTCTTAATAGGATGCATATGAAATGTTATATAAAGACAAGAAAGTTTACTTATCTTTTAATGCTGCAAATAACAATTTTTCTCTACCTCTAATAATATATTTTCTTTACTAAGGAAAATATATAATAACAATCTTTGTCTACATGTAGTAATATATTTTCATTACCAAGAAGAATATATAATCTTTATCTACATGTAGTAATATATTAAGTTACCCATACTAAGGTTATTTAAGTAAAAATCCTATTTAGGTTATTCAAGTAAAAACCCTTGTCTTCTTTGCATTCTACGCATTCTACTCATCCATTAGAAGAAAAAACTAGAATGGGAAAGGGTAAAATACTCATTATTTAGTTTGCAATAGTTTAAACTATTAAAACTAAAAACATAAAAACTTACTTTTGCATCATAAATTGTCATAACTCTACACCTCAAATTACAAGGCACCATTAAATCCAAGGCAATCTCCATTATGAACATCCATTTCTTTGTGGTGTTTGTTGTTAGTCCCATGGTATTTTTTTACATTCCCCCATGCAAACAGTCCCATGGAAACACCTGCCTGGTGTTTGTTTATTGCTCCCCATGCAACCAATCCACAGAAACAGTCTTGTTCCATTCCTAGTGTCCATGCTCAGCCCCATGCAAACCTCTTCCTCCCCGATTGTCGAGTGAATGATAGACATAAGTATCATTCTCCCACTGTCTTTTTCCTCTTCTCCCCCCCCCCCCCCCCCCTCTTGTCAGAGATCTCCAGTGAATAACAAATGTTAAAGGTGGTTATCAAGAAATGAAACCTAACTAAAATGGTTAAAGATAAACTTTATTAATAATATTTTATTCATATTGAAATTGTAAATGTGAATATTTTATTTTACTTAAGTTTTTACATGAGTATTTATGATAGGGATATTACATACTCCCCCCCTTAACAAGAACACCTTCCTCGGTGTTCATCTCTCGTTGGAACTTTAAATTTTATTCATGATATAACCATCTAAACCATACAAAAAGTGATCCTTCCTCTTTAAAATCAAAGATTTCATTCCAAGAAATGACAATAAACAAAAATTGTAATGTTATAACATAACAAAAATCAATAGTCAGAAAATTTATAATTGAAAAAATATGCAAGTTCTAATTTCCATCACTTGGCCCTTATTCAAATTTATAATATACAAAAACAAATCTCTATATCAACTTACCATTACTTACCAATTACTTTTGAAAATCATGAGCAATTTCACGTAAGCGTTTTAATAGTGATTGGACAATCCATCAACACTCCATGGTAAGTAACCTGTAATGTATGACTAACAAATTTAATCACATTAGTCACAATATTTTGAATCAAATGAAATACTTTTAACTATCAATCTATTGTGCAATGTTAGATGATATTTAAATCACAGTACTTTTACAAGTACTTAGAGAGCACTAACACTAATCATCAAAATGACAAATCACTACACCACATGCACATTGTATTAACTCTTGCTAAAGACATCCACACAGTACTTCTGTAAGTATTCAGAGAGCACCTAAATCTGTATTCATAAAAATGATCAATAAATGCACAAAGTGCTTACTGTCCTAACTCATGCTAAGACATTCAAAAGATTAGTAATACAATAAAGGAACTCCACTGCCCATAATTCCTTACCGAGCATAAGGCTCCTTTCCTGTTAAGATGTACATAACGTGTTCACACAATTATATATAAAATTCATTTTTAACATAACATATCGTTGATTAGTTAATTTCTTTAGCTATGAGAACCACAATAGGCTAAAGTATTCTCTTCCCAACCCATGGGAATTGCTTTCCACAACCAAATTGAGTCATTTTCACATCTAAATAATTATTTTACAAAAACAATACCAAGTCTAGTATGGAATTCCACTGGCCAACCAGCTCAAGAATTCCAATGACCACATAGGTTCCAATATAAGATTCCTCTTGGAAGCATCCTGCCTATTCCTCTGACAGCGTCCCGTCTATGAGGAATTTTGGGCCTCCTCCAACAAGCTCCAAATCAATAAAGTTGCCTCAGGCGTTTTACCCTCTGCACCATCTTGGCAAAATATTTTCCTTTACTAAGATCATTTATCTCTAAGGAGAGGAAATCTGGGCAGGGAAGTACCATCAAACCCTCCAGGTAGGTAACTGCCATCAACCCAAGGCATTCTAGCCTTTCCCATCTATCCAAAACTGTCTGACATGTTAAATTTCTCTTTCATCACCCTTCCCACAACAATTTACATAACAAACCATATGAACATTATCATTAACAAAATAAACTTGCATGTACACCATGCTTTTACACTTAACTTTCAACATGGTTCCACAATATCTAGATTGATAAGAAACATAACTAACATACATATTGTATGCATTCTGATTTTCCAGTAACACAATCATGCATATTATATAACATTATAATTTCTCATTTATGATTGCAATTCACATTGCAACATTTTAGCTTGATGAGTTTTCTTGTTGTCATTAAGCTACCACTACTTAATCCCATCAGCAAAATTAGTCATAAATATGCATTATTTAATAAGTATTCACTTTTCAAATCATTTTAGTTTCATTCATACAATACTGTCATGCATAAAAGTATATGCAAATATTGATTAATGTGTAAATGTCAATAATAGTTGAGTTAACAATCTAAACATTTCCAATTTCCCATAGTGTATTGTCATCAACAGACTCATTCATGAAGTAACTACCATAATCACGTGTTTATGAATTGTAATAAGTTTAAACCAAATTCAATTAATGCACATAATTGTTAGTAGCTAGTCATGCAACACTAACCAATAACAACTACCAACCATTTTAATGCGGCCATGACAAAACTTAATCAACAATTAGATATTACAATCAAGTCTCACTACTTGACTCATTGTTTATTTTCAATATCTAAAGGGGTTCTTCCAATGTATTTTCAAAACACTCTATTGTCCTATTCAAGGATGTTCCCTATATTTTACATTCATGCATTCACTCATTAAAAGTAGTGCATTGTAAATTCAACCATGTTCATTAAATATCTCATAAATATTTCCATACTTGCAATAGTTGGTAGTCTATTATTACTTTTCTTAGTGAGTGTTTAATATTGTTCGTAAATGTGACAAAAGTTTTATTGTATTTTATCCTCATCAAGAATCCAATGTCATGAACATAGTTTTGTAGCAGACTTTATTACTTACTACTCAATGCAATTATAAACATGAATCACACATATCATGTCAAAAGTAGTGTTTTGCATAAATGAATATGTAGATTGTTAGACTCATACCTGAGTTAGTGCCCACTGGTGGCATACCTCAATTTATTTTTTGCTTACCAATTCCCAAAGGCACGAGTGCTGCAACCTTTGGCCCTGATATCACTTGTAACATACCCCGGTAACCTCACATGTAAAAGCAGGGAGTTAGAATTTTTTACAGGAATTACCCACAAGTAATTATCCAAATCACTACTCCACATTCCTCATTAACCATTAGACATAATTTTCATTAGTACATAAAGTAAATTTCAATAGAGGACAATAAGTTGCATAACCATTGACACCCATTGTTGTAGTATATTAACATACATTGTCTCATGAACCTTGCATCCATTTCATGATTCCCTTAACCATATTAATTAATCACATACTTGACAATATTATTATCACATAAAATAAGGAATCAACATCATCAAACTGACACAATAAGCAATGACATCATTGAACACCGATATACCCTAGAAACCCCATAGGGTGAAAACCCATGAACGTTTAATTTTATTATTAAACGCTCGTAATGGTCTTCACCCCTCACTCAATGGCTTATAAGGGATTCCATCATTTATCCATTGTTATAAGATATTACAATGAAATTTCATTAAAATATCACATAAGTAGCTAAAAGCTATTACATTTTTCATGAAACCCTTTACATAAATATCACCACTCTCTACATCCTTGTGGCAAGATTTCTCTATCAATGTACGATCCTACAACTGGTACTCATGAGCATGGACCGTTAGTTCTTTATCTACCGCAATGTTTAATATAATTTTTCTTTGGCACAAACCACCATCGTTCCCTGTCATTGTTGTCATCAACAAGCTTTGGCAGCAAGATTAGATACAATATTAGTCAATCAATAATCAGTCTCTGAAAGTGATCTTTTAACATCTACACATGTGCATGAGTTGTAAATATAATATCACCACATGCTTCTTCTATCAACATTGTGCATGTATAAATAGATAATTATCAAGCATGTCATAATAATTACCACGATTCTATGATCATTCTCCCAACAACACATGTTCATATCGAAACGATACCACTGTAACCATTCCTTCCATTAAAGGATATTATCAACTTATCTTTGTTTTTCGTTCATGTAATTAGATAAAAACTTATTCAAAGAGAAGTAACCCCTTAGCTTCTTCTTTGTGCATGTAACTAAGTAATCATTCCAATACAATATATATTATTATAATACATAAAAATGCATATTTATTATAAGAAAGAACTAACATGATAGACATTATGCAATTACAAGACCCTTTTCGAAAAAAATCTTTCGTGAGATAGAGCTATTTACAAAATCTATTGTATGCACAAAGATATGCATTACTATAAACCATAACTAATGTGTTAGTCATTATTTCTTGCATGCGGATATATGTATTTTAGAAAGGAAAACTAGTACATTTATTCAAGTAAATACTTGTTTTACTTTCCACAATACTTGTTCACACCAATGCATATTTCTCTTTAAAAGATCTAACCCAATAGTTCTACAAATCCATGTTTCTCTTTAAAATATATAACACAATAGTTATATCTTCATACATGTAATAAACTAATGTTTCTATGCTTTTGCATATGTGTTCTTTTCACATAGTTATTTTTCAAGAACCCAACATAGTTTCTCTATCATTTATGTACAAAGTTATTATGCATCTGTTTCCATGAAAGTATCATAACAAAGTTCTCATGCATTTGTTTTCAAGAAAGTATCATAATCAACCTTTCTTTTGGGCATAAGAACTAAGATAACAATAATGGTAACCCTTTATGCATTAAACCATGCAATTAAATCAAACTATCCAATATGCAACACACAAATCATTTATCTTTTTTCTCACAACATGTAAGTCTTACAAACTCTTGCAAAGGAATTAACACAATTAACTTTTGCAAAGGAATTAACATAATTAACTTATCTTTTACGCACAAGAAAAACATATTCTTTCCAAAGAAGATTCCTATGACTTATATTATCTCTTTGCATTTCATCTATGCACAGGTTATTATATTTCTCATAACTAAGTATTCTTTTCAAAAGAACTCTCTTACCCATGAGAATATTTCACAAATTACCCTCTTTAATTTATATTCATTTCCAAGAAAATGACTTGGATTTGTTATTCCTTTTTAAGAAAAGAGCATACATACATCCTATCTTTTCTTAATAGGATGCATATGAAATGTTATATAAAGACAAGAAAGTTTACTTATCTTTTAATGCTGCAAATAACAATCTTTCTCTACCTGTAATAATATATTTTCTTTACTAAGGAAAATATATAATAACAATCTTTGTCTACATGTAGTAATATATTTTCTTTACCAAGAAGAATATATAATCTTTATCTACATGTAGTAATATATTAAATTACCCATACTAAGGTTATTTAAGTAAAAACCCTCTTTAGGTTATTCAAGTAAAAACCCTTCTCTTCTCTGCATTCTACGCATTCTACTCATCCATTAGAAGAGAAAACTAGAATTGGAAAGGGTAAAATACTCATTATTTAGTTTGCAATAGTTTAAACCATTAAAACTAAAAACATAAAAACTTACCTCTGCATCATAAATTGTCATAACTCTGCACCTCAAATTACAAGGCACCATTGAATCCAAGGCAATCGCCATTGTGAACATCCATTTCTCTGTGGTGTTTGTTGTTAGTCCCATGGTATTTGTTTACAGTCCCCCACGCAAACAGTCCCATGGACACGCCTGCCTGGTGTTTTTTTATTGCTCCCCACGCAACCAATCCACACAAACAGTCCCATTCCATTCCTGGTGTCCATGCTCAGCCCCATGCAAACCTCTTCCTCCCTAATTGTCGAGTGAATGATAGACATAAGTATCATTCTCCCACCATTTTTCCTCTTTTTTTCCCCCTCTACCGTCAGAGATCTCCAGTGAATAACAAATATTAAGGACGGTTATCAAGAAATGAAACCTAACTAAAACAATTAAAAATAAACTTTATTAATAATATTCTATTCATATTAAAATTGCAAATAAAAATATCTTATTTTACTTAAGTATTTATGATAGGGATATTAGAGTTGCAATTTCCCATTCCACTCCCAAAATATCAATGCTTTTACGACTTAGTGTTTCCGTTTTTTATAATATAAACTAAAAGTAGCTCTAACGCATATGTTAATTCATTACGTAATCAATATTATTTAAAATTTTCAATATCTACATTGAAAATGAATTTAATATTATAAATTTTTATTAATATATAGACCTTTAAACTCCTCCATAATAATAAAAATAAATAAATAAAATCAAATTTCCCTTTTCGCATACGCTATATTGATCCGACTCTACTTACACGTCTATTACTAAATCCACTGTGAAATAATTGTCGTAAATATTTGGGAAAGGCTTACACATTGGTTTGTGAGTTTATTTCTTCCATTTCTAACTCAATCTTCATTTGGGGATGCTTACACATTCGTTTATGAGTTTATTTCTTCCATTTCTAACGCAATCTTCACTTGATTTAAAATTTGCTCTTTTGCAGGGTCCATATCATGTCTCTATGTTACGTAATATCTTGGGAATAGTCATAGCTTTTCAGATTTTTTTCCCTTACGTTACTTTAAAATTTTCCAAAAAAAAAAATTGAAATATAATTTTATAAATATTAAAAAAAATATTATACAAATAGCCAAAATTGAATGAAAAAAGATAATTTTATACTTACTTATATTAATAAAATTAGTAATAGTAATTAATATTGGTAATAAGTTTTATATTATTAATATTAATATAAAGTTTGTAATGATGATGATGATGGTGGTTAACATCCACTGAGACCAAATTGATCTTTTGGACCTATAATTTCTTAATTTCTAATTGTCTGGCTCCTCGTCTTTCTTGGCGAGATTGGTTATGTAGCTTTCTTTTTCTTCTCTACAGTCTTCCAACTTTCTTTATCTTGTATCTCCTTCATCTCTTCTGGTTCTTGGGACATTGGTGTCTTAGCTTTGTGATCTATTGTGTTCGTCCTTTTCGAAATAGTCGAAGAATAAGTTTGGTCTAGGAGATCTACTTTGCTGTTAAATGAAGATTTATTTTGCGCGTTATTCAAAACCTCATAATTGTCGATGCTAGATGGGTTGTTGAGTTCACTTTTTTGTTGTTGGGCGGGGCTTTCCCCCTGCTTGTCTTCAAAGTTGTTTCTATCTTGCCCAATTTCTTGTAATTCAGAGTTTTCTTAAGAGTATTCTTCTTGGATGACAGTGTAGTGTTCTTTTTGTGCTCCTTCCCACCATGTAGATCTGTGGTGATTTTTTCTAGTAGAATTTTGCTGGGAGGCTTTTGGGCAATTTTTGGCTAGGTGGCCTGTCTCAAAGCAGGATCGACATCTGAAGAGGATACTTCCGTAAAATTAATTGTATAGTTTAAAGGGTTTATAATATTAATTTTATAAATTTAAAAAATTAATAAATCTAAAAAATTATTAGCAATACAAATTCAAGAGATTATAAATTAAAAGAATAATATTAAATCAAAAATATTAATTAATTCAAGGTATTAATATTGTAAATCTAAGAGATAATTTATATTATAAGATTAAAGAATTAATAAACATAAGGGATTATTAATATAATAAATCTGAAGGGTTAATATTATAAATGTAAGGGAATAATACTAAACCTAATGGAGTAATAAACTCAATTATAAACTCAAAAGATTAGTAATATTAATAAACTAGTGGGGTTAATCTTATAAACCCAAGGAATTAATAAATTCAAGGAATTATTGATATTTTAAACTCAATGGATTATTGATCTGATATTATAAACCCAGGTGATTAATAAACTCAAGGGATTATTGATATTATAAACCCAATGGATTATTAATATTATAAAACCAAGGGATTAATAAACCGAAGGAATTAAAATTATAAACTCAAGGAATTAATATTGTAAACCCAAGGAATAAATGTGTTTGACTATGTTAGGGTTTATAATATTTATACATTAACACATGTTAACTATGTTTGAATATTATCGACATGGCCAAGTATAGTCAAGATGAGCATCATAGTCAATAATAGTCAGCATGCTTACCATAGTAAACCATACTTACCTCGCGAATCATGGTATCTGAGAAATCATGCTCTATCTATAAGTGACCTATAATTAACAATAGTGGATGGTCATAGTTGACCATGGAGACTTATAGCAGATGGCTAGGGCTCAAAATATTAATTCTAAGGTTTATAATATTAATCCTAGAGTTTATAATGCTAGCGTATAATATATAAAACTTAGAGTTTATAATGTTAAGGTTTCTAATAACCATCTTAGGGCTTATTTTATTGGGTTTTGTAATGTTAGATTTATATTAGGGTTTAATATTGTGACATTGAAATGGTACAAAAATATGTCCAATGTCACATTACGACAAACATTATCTCTATGTGAAAATCAATCTAACAATCATTGTCGCAATGTTACATTACATTGCAATTTATTCAACATCATATTGCAACATTAAAAAATTTGGGTTTAATATTAGAGTTTAATATTTGGTTTATAAATTATAGTAGTAAGATTTAATATTGAAGTTTATAATACTAATATTAGGTTTTATTCTATTAGGTTTTTATAATATTACAGTTTCATACTACAATGTCACAATGGTATAAGAAAATACCAAATGTCCTATTATGACAAACATTGTCTTAATATAATGATCATTCTCACAATGATTGTCACAATTCTACATTACACTGTAATTTATTCAACATCACATTCATACGTTATATAATTGGGGTTGAATATTATGTTTATAATATTAGAGATTTTTAATATTATGTTTTTAATATTAATCCTAGGATTTAATACTATTTGTTTGTATTTATAATCCCTTGCATTTATAAAATTAATCCATTGGCTTTAATATTTTTTGTAATGTCACATTGTAACAAAATTGTATCAATGTGAAAATCAATGTAACAATTATTATCGTAATGTTACATTACATTACAATTTATTCAATATCACGTTGTGACATTACAAAATTGAGGTTTAATATTAGAGCTTATAATATTAAGGTTTAATATTGAACTTATGATTTATAATAGCGAGGTTTAATATTAGGGTTTAGAATATTAATCTTAGGGTTTATTAGATTAGGTTTTATAATGTTAGGGTTTTATATTACAATTTAATACTGTGACATCAGAATGGTAGAAAAATATATCTAAGATCACATTTTGACAAACATATTCTCAATAGGACAATCAATGTGACAACCATTGTCGCAATGTTACATTGAATTGCAGTTTATTCAACGTCGCATTGTTACATTACAAAATTGGGGTTTAATATTAGATTTATAATATTAGGCCTTTTAATATTAGGTTTTTAGTATTAATCCTAGGGTTAATATTATTCCCTTTGCTTTATAATATTAATTTTGTAGGTTTATAACATCAATAATCCCTTGGGTTTATTAATCCTTTGAACTTATAATATTATTAATTCCTTGGGCTTATAACATTATTTCCTAATATCTATAATTATATATTAGGGTTTATAATTTTAAACTTAGGTACAATATATTAATCTCAAGTATTATAATATTAATCATGGGGCTCATTATTAATTTTTTATTTTATAATCACTCGGGTTTATGATATCAATCCCTTAGTTTTATAATTTTTATAGATTATAATATCGATCTCGGGGTTTAATATTAATCCTAGGGTTTATAATATTAATATTAGGTTTTAATATTAATCACATGGGTTTAATATGAATCCCTTGGTTGAGCCATAATTTCCTCGAGAATCATAATATATCTATAAGTGACCTATAGTGAGCCATAATGGATGGACATGGTTGACCATGGACGTTCATAGTGGATGATTAGGGTTAAAAATATTAATCATGGGGTTTTAGGTTTATTATATTAGGGTTTATAATATTAATCTTAGGTTCTATAATATTAATCAATCTAACAATCATTGTCGCAATTTTTATAATCCTTTGGGTTTAAAATATTGATCTTGGGATTTATATTCCTAGGATTTAATATTAATCCTATAGTTTAGTATAAACCCCTTAATTTTATAATATTAATCCCTTGATTTTATTGATATATTAGGTTTATAATACTAATAATCCTCGGGGTTCGTAAATTCCTTGAATTTATAATATTAGTTTTACGGTTTATAATTTTAAGGTTTAGAATTATAGGATTTACAATATTAATGTTAGAGTTTATAATAAATTTGGTTGATAATGTTAACCCTAGGGTATATAATCCTTTGGGTTTTGTAATATTAATCCTAAAGTTGAATATTATTCCCTTGGGTTTACAATATCAATAATCCCTTAGGTTTATTAAACCTTTGATTTTATAATATTATTAATCCCTTGGGTTTACAATATTAATACCTTGGGTTTATAATATTATTAATCCATTGGTTTTATTAATCCCATGGGTTATAATATTAATATCTTATGTTTATAATTGATTGGGATAATAATATTAATGTTAGGGTTTATATTCTTAGGGTTTAATATTTATCCCTTTGGTGTAATATTAATCTCTTGTGTTTTTAATATTAATAATCCTTTCCCCGGATGCGGGTGGTTGAAGATGAGTTAATGCGGATATGATGCCAGTCTAGCAGGTGGTCAAGCCACATGACCTTCTGCGCTCTCACCTGTGGGAATTTGAGGCAAGCCTCTGCCTCTCGGCCGACTCCATTAATTTTCTGCACGGATCGAGACCTTCCCTCTAAGCTTAATATCATGGCTCCAAGCCCTCAACAGACCCCCGTTCTGCCTCCCTCAATAGACCGCCATTCTACCTCTGAACTGCTCTTGCCACCCAGCTGCAGCAGAGCCAAGCTCTCACACCCCAACAGGGCAGCGTTGTAGGATTCTCAGCTTTGTCGACCTAGGAAATGGTATTCACTTCTCCCACTCTATTTACTGCACCTTGCATTTTGATGCCTCGGCCCCTGCCTCTGTCCCTGATTTGAATCCCCCTATCATTCACAGTGTTAACTCTGCTACCCTCGTCCAGCTCCCAGTCTGTAACTTGACCATTTCAGCTCACTCCTCGTTGCAGCACCCCACTCAGAGCAATATGACGCGACATCGTCACCACATGTGAAGCAGGCGCGGAGGTAGCCGCAGAAGAGCCATCTGCCCCCCTTCGCCACTTCCCTCTGCATCGACTTCCCCTTCGCCCTCCCCGCCCCCCAGCCCATCCACTTCCCATTTCCATGGCAGTCATCTGGTAACCTGTAGCGGAGGAGGACGAGCTCGTCCTGGTGCGACTCATCGGGCTGATGGGGCCACCCAGATGCCCATTCTAAGTGCTGCCACCCAGTCTGCTCAATTTCGTTTCCTTTGCTCCATGGACAGACCTGTCGTTATAGCCACCATTTTGGTGGATTTCAGGGAGGAAGCTGGTATGCACAATGATCCAGAACACAGCCCAGCGAAGAACCTAGTTCATCCGCCCCCCGACCATGTACAGAAGATGTCGAGCGCCAGCAAATAGCAGGAGGCCAAGGATCAACCAACCACCAACAGACCGAAGGCTTCGAGCGGCAAAGCCACCAGCACAGCCAAAGGAGGTCAGGCTGAAGCCAGAGAGACACATGACAATATGGGTGGCAAGCAGGCAGAGGATACTGATTCAAGCGAGTATGGGTGTCCGATTGTGGAGGAGAAGCCACCGTCATAAGACACCTAACACTTGCATGCAGACAGGTCACGTGTCCAGCTCGGTCTTTTTAGTAGTTTGTCTTTTACTGCTGTTAATTTTGACAGTTAATTTTGAAATTCACCATGACAGTTAATTTTGAGTTTTGGAGATGTAGCCCCTGTGTGGGCAAATGGCTTTTTCTTTCTCTCATCTTCGGACTAGTTTCCCCTCCCAGGGCAGTCTCGTTTTTAGTTTTGATGTTTAAACTAGTCATATGGTTGTTCTAGACCTGCAAAGGCCTCACTGTAAATTATGTTTCCATTAATAGATTTAGTCTTACTTAGAAAAAGAAAAATATTAATAATCCTTTGTATTTAATAAACCCTTATGTTTATAGTATTAATTCCTTGGGTTTTTAATAATAACTTATTGGGTTTATTAATTCCTTGGTTTTATAAAACTAATCCTATGGTTTAATATTAATCCCTTGGGGTTTATTGATCCCTTGGATTTATAATATTAATCTTAAGGTTTATATTCCAAGGGTTTAATATTAATCGTTTGGGTTTATTAATCCTTTGAATTTATAATATTAATCTTAGGGTTTATATTCGTAGGTTTTAATATTAACATGTTGGGTTTATAATATTAATATTAGGGTTTAATATTAATCCCTTGAATTTGAAATATTAATAATCTCTTAGGATTATTAATCCAATAATTTTATAATATTAATCCCAAGGATTTATAATATTAATCCCTAACATATTAATAAAAAATCTAAATGTTAGGGTTTTATAATTTCATGGTTATATATTAAGGATTAATATTGTCATATTGGAATTATCACAATGTTACATTACTGCAATTTTATTTGATGTCATATTGGTACATTGCAAAACTGGGGTTTTATATTAGCTTTATAATATTGTGTATTTTTAATATTGGGTTTATAATATCAATTATCCCTTGGGTTTTCAATATTAAAATTCCATTGAGTTTATTAATCTTTTGAACTTGAAATATTATTTATTATAATTATTACAATTATTAGTATTATTATCATTAATAATAATATTATTATTATTATAAAACTCATATACATGAGTGCAAAGTTGGAATTTGACATGATTTTTTCCGTCACAGGGCATTTAACCTATATTTTACGGCTAAATTTTTTAATCGATCTGTTGAGATTTTTTCTGTTTCACAAAGTAGACAAAAATCTCTAATGTGTGACAACAATAGGAATTTGTTGTTAGATTAGCTCCAGGTTGTTGGGAATGGGTTAATGCATCCTATATTTGTTGTAGGAGGATTTATGAGGCAGTTAGATCCTCCTAGCTATAAAACAGGTGTCCAGACGGATTGGGTTGTGTGTGTGAGCGTTTGAGAGGAAATTAATTCTCTTGTAATCTCCTATTTTGATAATAAGATTGCCGATGCCTATGTTTGGTGGACGTAGCCCAGAATGGTTGGGTGAACCACGTTAAACCCTGTGTCTCTTTTTGTGATGTTTGTGATCTGCTATTGCTTATATTTTGTTTAGCTGCACTGACTGCTCCAACAATTGGTATCAGAGCATGTTGGAGGAGCGCTCAGTGGAGGAGGTGCGTATTGCTGCGTGGAGGTGCGTATGCCGTCCAACGGAACTGCGTGATTGAGCTGTGTAAACCTGCGTGGAGGTGAATCGGCCAACAGACCAGAGAAGCTGCGTGGAGGTATTACAAACCGTTACTGCGTAGGTGAATGCATTGAATGGTGGTGCATGGACCTGCGTGGAGGTATTACCATCGTCTGCGTGGAGGTATTACAAATTGGTGCTGCATAGGTGAATGCGTTGAATGGTGGTGCGTGGACCTGCGTGGAGGTATTACCAGCGTCTGCGTGGAGGTATTTTACTGTATACACAGTCACGCGCCGTCAACAATGGACAGTGCAGTGTTGGTTTTAACATTACTTTTTTGAGAATCTATTGCAAAGGAAGTGTATACGGGTGGGACTTTGACATAGTTGCGACCTTGAAGTGTTGGAAAGGCCATGGCAATACGTCTCAATTCCAACCACAAGAAAACCTGTATGTGATGGTCTCGCAGGATACGTCTCAATTCCATCCACCAGAAAACTTGTATGTGATTGTCTGACGAACCCAATAATCCTACAGAGTATGTTGCGGTGACCATGCAGGTACTTGTTTAAGTCCTGCGAAATCTCATCGCATGACCGACGATGCCATGGAAGTGTGTCCTTTTTGTTGTTCAGGTTGATGGCTATTATAAGTCAACGTTGTAATCGAATATCATAGGAATTCATGAATTTTGTTCTTTCGTTCTCAGTTTTGGCATTGGCGCGGATTATTCCACAACAGTAGCGCCAACCAACTGACATGGCACGGAAACGAGTTTATTAAGTGCGCCAATGCGCCCATTTCATCATTAGCGCGGATCCGAAGGTGAAAATCGCGCCAAGTTTTTTGCCTTACACCGATTTTTTATTGGCGCGGATCGTCAGTTGATCTGCAAGCGCCAAGTTTATTTTATGTTTTTTGTTGCGCGCCAGTCCGGTTACACTGTTTGTCAATTGTAATTTGAAATACAAACAGCAAAGGGTTTTTTAATATAAAGTAGAGGCATTGTACAATAAGGCATAGGCGGTGTGTTATTTATTAACTTCTTTGAAATTGGAGATTCTTTGTTTTAGACAAGATGGCGAAAACTCAGAGTGCCCGATTTGAAATCAAGGAATTTAATGGCAAAAATAATTTCAAGATCTAGAAGGTAAAGATGCATGATCTGCTGATACAGCAAGGCATGGCAAAGGCATTGTTGGGCAGATCCAAACTGCCTTACCCCGTGACAGATGATGAGTGGAATGAATTGGATGGAAGAGCCTTGAGTGGAATTCGATTGTGTTTGGCTGACGATGTTTTATTTAACATCGTGTCAGAGAAGAGTGCGGCTGGTTTGTGGACAAAGTTGGAGAAGCTGTATATGACAAAATCTTTGACAAATCGGATTCTCCTAAAGCAGCAGTTGTACAGTTTGCGAATGAAGGAAGGTACTTCCATTACTGATCATTTGAATGTTTTTAATACTTTAATGGTGCAATTAGAAAGTATAGAAGTAAAAATTGAAGCCGAGGATAAAGCCATAACTTTATTGTGCTCGTTGCCTGAGTCGTGGGATCATTTTGTTACTTCTATAAGTCTTAGTTCATCCGAAACCATTGAATTTGATGATGTCGTCAGATCTTTGTTGTCCGAGGAGACCAGGAAGCGGTCGAATGCTGACACCTCTACATCAGAGGCAATGATGGTTAGAGGTTGTTCTAGAGAAAGATGCTCTGGTAAGTGCAACGATTCGCGTTCAAAGTCCAAGGGGAAGAAGAGTAAAGTCAAGCGCTGGTTCTGCGGCAAATCAGGGCATTTGAAGAAGGATTGCTGGAAGCGACAACAAACTTCTAAAGAAGCTTCATCGATAGAAAAGAAGGAAGCGAACACGATTGATACAGGTTCAGCATCTGGTTCAGGTATGAGCGACGAAGTCTTATCAGTTAATTTGTCAAATCATGATCAACATTGGTTGCTAGATTCCGGTGCATCAAACCACATGTGTATTCATAGAGACTGGTTTAAGACATATAGATCAGTGAATGATGGAGTCGTGTACATGGGTAATGATGTCACATCTAATATTGTGGGAATAGGCAGTATACAGCTGCAAATGTTTGATGGGACAACCAAAATGTTAACTGATGTAAGACATGTACCAGATTTAAGAAAAAATCTGATTTCACTAGGGGCACTTGATACAAATGGATATAAATTTTTCATTCAAGGTGGAGTCATGAAAATCTACAAAGGTATTTTACTGGTAATGAAAGCTAAGAAAGTAGGAAATCTGTTTCAGTTAGAAGGAAGAACAGGGTCAGTTCATGTGTCTACCGTGTCTGAACATGACAGTAGTTCCATTCGCCTATGGCATCAGAGGTTGGGCCATATGAGCAAAAGAGGGTTAAAGATTTTGGCTAATCGCAAGTTACTTCCTAATCTAAGGTCTGGAAAGTTAGAATTTTGTAAACATTGTCTGTTTGGCAAACAAAGTAAACAAAAGTTTAAAACAGGCAAACATACTAGTAAAGGAATACTTGATTATATCCATTCAGATGTTTGGGATCCAACACCTACAACCTCGTATGGTGGCTCGTCGTATTTTGTCTCGTTCATTGATGACTTTTCTAGGAAAGTGTGGGTCTACATGTTGAAAAGGAAGTCTAATGTTTTTACAGTTTTCAAGCAGTTTAGAGCATTGGTAGAAAACATCACTGGTAGAACTATAAAATGTTTAAGAACTGACAATGGTGGTGATTTTACTTCCAAGGAGTTTGACAACTATTGAAAGGATGCAGGGATCGAGAGACATAAGACTACTATGTATACTCCTCAGCAAAATGGAGTTGTTGAATGCATGAACAAGACTCTTTTGGAGAGAGCAAGGAGTATGCTGAGTAACGTTGGTTTGCAGAAGGAGTTGTGGACAGAAGCAGTCGCTATAGCTTGTTATGTGATAAATCGGTCGCCATCGACAGCGATAGGTTGCAAGATTCCTCAAGAGGTATGGAAAGGTCACCCTTGTGATTATTCTAAACTCAGAGTGTTTGGTTGTGATGCATATGCTCTAGTGCCTAAACATCAGCGAACTAAATTAGATCTGAAATCGAAAAGGTATGTCTTTGTTGGGTATGGTGATGGAACAAAGGGATTTAGATTGTGGGATCCTACTACCCGCAAAATCATCATCAACAGAGATGTAAAGTTTGATGAATCCTCTCTTGTACAGTTAGATGTAGATAATGAATTGAAACAGGATGATGTATCTGATTTTCAGCACATTCAGTTTGACAACACTTCTGATGATAGTCATGATGACCATAGTTCAGATTCTAGTCATGAACAGGTTTCAGAGTCAGATTATGAACAAGGTTCAGATGGAGGTCATGAACAGGTCTCAGATGGCAATCATGAAGAAGTTCCTACAGATGGTAGACAGCCAATTGTGGAAGCACCAGAAACATCCTTAAGGAGGTCTACAAGGATCAAACGTCCTCCGAGAAGGTATGATGATTATGTTACTTCAGTTGCTTTGACCGCTAATGATGATGAACCTTTGTGTTATCAGGAAGATGTAGAAGGTTCAAAGAGTGACAAATGGAAAGCAGCCATGAAGGAAGAAATTATGGCCTTAGGTAAGAATGGAACATGGGATCTGGTTGAACTTCCCAAAGGCAGGAAAATTGTGGGATGTAAATGGGTTTTCAAGGTAAAACGGGGTGTGAATGATTCAGAGGACAGATACAAAGCAAGCCTGGTTGCAAAAGGGTTTTCTCAGAAAGCTGGCATAGACTTTCATGAGATATTTTCACCAGTTGTTAAAATTGTTTCAATTAGAATTGTGTTAGGGTTAGTTGCTTTGCTTGATTTAGAATTACAGCAACTAGATGTTAAGACTGCGTTTTTACATGGTGATTTAGATGAGGAAATTTATATGGAACAATCGGAAGGGTTTGTTCAGCATCGCAATAAGAAATTTGTCTGCAGGCTCAAGAAGTCATTGTATGGTCTAAAGCAGTCGCCTCGACAGTGGTACAAGAAATTTGATTCTTTCATGTTGAGTCAAAAATATATAAGAAGTGAATATGATCATTGTGTTTACTTTAAGCAGTTAAGTAATGGCATGTTCATTATCTTAGTGTTGTATGTTGACGATATGCTTTTAGCAAGCAAAAGCATTGAAGAAATCAACAGGTTGAAGACTCAGATGGCAAGGACCTTTTATATGAAAGATCTAGGAGTAGCAAGACAGATTTTGGGCATGGAGATTTTCAGAGACAAGGGCAATGGTAAGTTGTGGCTATCACAACAGAAGTATGTTGAGAAAATACTTTTGAGGTTTGGTATGAACAATGTGAAGCCTGTTTCAGTCCCTTTAGCTTCCCATTTTAAGCTTTCTTCCAGTTTATGTCCTAATACAGATGAAGAAAATGATTATATGTCTCGAATTCCATATACCAATCTAGTAGGATGTTTGATGTATGCGATGGTTTGTACGCGACCAGATATTTCACATGCAGTTGGGGTTGTCAGTAGATATATGGAAAATCCGGGTAAAGAACACTGGTCAGCAGTGAAATGGGTGCTTCAGTATCTGAGAACCACAAGTAGTTATTGTATTACTTACAATAAGAGTAGTGAATCTGTTTGCGGGTATGTTGATTCTGATTTTGCAGGTGATTTGGATAAGAGAAGGTCAACTTTAGGGTATGTCTTTACTCTTGCAGGTGGAGATATTAGCTGGATGTCAAAGCTACAAAACATTGTTGCTTTATCCACTACTGAAGCAGAATACATTGCTGCTTCGCATGCTTGCAAAGAGGCGGTTTGGTTGAAAGGTTTGCTTGGTGAGTTTGGTAGGTTACAGGACAACATCAGGTTACTTTGTGATAGTCAAAGTGCAATACATTTGGCTAAGAATCCGGCCTATCACAGTAAATCAAAACATATTCCAATTAAGCACCATTTTGTAAGACAGGTTATCACTGAAAGGGGAGTCTCTCTTGAAAAGGTGCAAACAAAGGAAAACTATGTAGACATGTTCACGAAACCAGTTTTGATGGAGAAGCTGCGTTGGTGTTTGGCTTCTCTTGGCTTGCATAAAAGATAAAAAAAAATAATAAACAAACAGGGTATCAGGTTAATTGTTGTCAAGGTGGAGATTGTTGAGATTTTTTCTGTTTCACAAAGTAGGCAAAAATCTCTAATGTGTGACAACAATAGGAATTTGTTGCTAGATTAGCTCCAGGTTGTTGGGAGTGGGTTAATGCATCCTATATTTGCTGTAGGAGGATTTATGAGGTAGTTAGATCCTCCTAGCTATAAAACAGGTGTCCAGACGGATTGGGTTGTGTGTGTGAGCGTTTGAGAGGAAATTAATTCTCTTGTAATCTCCTATTTTGATAATAAGATTGCCGATACCTATGTTTGGTGGACGTAGCCCAGAATGGTTGGGTGAACCACGTTAAGCCCTGTGTCTCTTTTTTTTGTGATGTTTGTGATCTGCTGTTGCTTATATTTTGTTTAGCTGCACTGACTGCTCCAACACGATCGTCTTTCAGGATACCTGATGAAACCTACCAAACGTATTTTTCACAGTCTATTTTTTTCTAAAAAACGTTATTATGACATGTTAAAGAATGCCAATTTTTGGTTCCTTCTGTCCAGGCATGTGGAATGTATTTGATTTGAGGGTGAGGAAATTTTTTGAAACGTTACTCTTAAACAAAATTTTAAACCAAAAATGTGATGGGTAAGTATTTAGTTGCCCCAGTGAGATTTAGAGGGGTTAATTTAGACAATTTATTTAATTTCACTACTTATTTTTTTCACTATAGTTTGGTGGATGTCCGAATATGAGATTTTTATGAGGAAGATTGGAACAGTAGCATTTTGTAATTTAAGACAGTTGGCATAAAAAAATTTGGTGTTATATTTAGAAAATTATTTTTCTAAGTATAACTATTTCTAAGTCTCTCTTACAAATCAAGAAATCTTATAAATCAAGAAATTATATAAAAATTAAAGGAAAAAAAATAACCATCATCAAATTTTCACAAGACAAATCAGATCAATTTGAAATTCCAAGTTTATTTCGATCCTTTTCGAAAGAAAGATCCCATCTGGAATCTGCCTCCCTTCCCTTCCAAGATACTAACCCACGACCTCCCAGAGTTGTTCAAGTTATCTGTTAACAACCAAGAAAGATTGTTAAATCTAAAGTGAATCTCATTCGACAGCTTTGTCCATAATAGATCCCAAGTTTAAAACCCCTAAAGCTCCAAACACATACTAGAGCAACCTCATACACACTGTGAGCAGTCTTTTTCTAAAAAGAACATACACAAATGAAGTCTAACAACTACAATGATTCCGGCAAAAGAGTTATGATAGATAGCTCGAGTTATGATTGATAGCTCATCAATATCTCGAGATTGTTAATGTTTGGAGTTTTTTTTTTTCAATTTTTTTTAAAGCATGATTGGTGAAGGGTTAATTTATTACTGAAACATTATTCATGAAGGGTAAAATTTTAGGTATAACTACCAAAAATTTGATTAAAAGTAAAATTTTAAGCATGACAAGAGAAAATTTGCTTACCCTTAAAAAAAATGAAATTTAATATTCTTATCTAGCTATATTTATAAGAATTTTACTATTACCAAAATCAATACAGCCAAAAATTACTACCATGATATTTATAAATTATATTTATCGCATTATAAATAATATTATATTTATACAAATAAATAATATCATCTTTATACAAACATCTTTGAGAAAAATGGAAGTATCATACGTTTCGCTATGGTTGAGTGCAAACAATGATTTATTAATACCACAGAACCTGAAAATTTATGGGTATTATGATAATGTACCTCTCATTATTTATCAGGATAGGTACAGGAAAAAACAAAATAATCGAATTCAGAAATGGTCCGCAAAACTTCCTCAGTTGATCCGTTGTTAAGTCCATCAGAAGCCCATTGTTTTATTCCGACCTTTACAGAGCTGAACACATAGGTGATCCTTCTAAGGAACGAATTTTGAATTTATCGCGTGATCTTTGACTTCTGAACTAAAAGGGGTTTTACCATATCATCTGGGAACACAGTTTCATGACAAACCTCGATTTTTCAAATAGTTTCCTCGTTTTCATCACAAGAGATTGCCTGCAAAAGAAGTGTCGCATTCAGATTAACGACTTTTTTTAAGGCAGCGGCTAACCAGCTTGCCATAGGGCATTAAATGTCCGGGGAGATGCAGGTTGGATACGCGAATTCGGAAACTGGGCACTAAATAAGAAATGTGAATTCACGTGTTAGCGGGTTATCCAGCGCATCTCCCCAAGCATTTAATGCCCTATGACAAGCTCGTTAGCCGCTGCTTTTTTTTAATAAACCATATTTCCTGAAAATTCCAACCCCGAAAGGCCAAGTTGTGAGTAAATTCTAGAGCCAACTCTTTCCATCAGGTGCTGCTTCAATCCACAATGATGAGAGATTGGGATAAGTCTCTAATTTGAATGAGATTGAAAATGGATGTACGTGCACCTACTCCTTTTGAAGCAAAGTGTAAGTCTATGGTTTTGGAATGTTCAACGAATGTAATCAAAGGCACTGACGATAACATTAAGAAACAGCATCCAGTAGCCGAAACAGCATCCAGTAGCCGGTACCAGATCGGTATAGTGAATCACATTTAAAAAAAAAAAAAAATTTAAGATAGTTTTATATTTAATTTTTTTTTTTTTTTATGGTTTGATTGATGGTCAGCATTAAAAAGATTATTTTGTAGTGTATTTGTTATATATTTTGGATTGTTTTTAATATATTTTTTATCGGAATTTATTGAAACTTTAATAGAGATTTATTAGAATTACAAGTTTGAATTGTAAATCATTTTCAATTAAAGTACTTAAATTTTTTAGGGCGCCAAATTTATATATACAATAAAAAACACATTTTAAATAACAAAAATTCTGAATTTAACTATTATATATCTATATATATGTGAGAGATAAATTTCAAAAAAACCCCAAAACATCACATATAATAGTTAATTGAGCAGATAGACTCATTTTACAGCCCAGTAAAATAGGTAACCTTGTTCTTCATCAAAATTCATATTTTACTTATACAAAAATTTACACATTAAAAAAAATTTCTTTTTAGGCTCATGTTAAATTCATATTTAAAATAAATCTGTACGAGTAATTAAAAGAATCCGGCCAAAAAAGTTCCTATTCCATCCAAAGGTCTTCCGAATAACACTCTCTGTTGTGGGCCAAAATAAAGACATTGTGGATGTACGGAAAATATCTTACGTTGCATTAGAGAGGGGTCCGGCTGGGCCCGGTAGAGCGCTACACCTTTTCCAACGATTGCGAATTTGACTGATTTGTCTGCATTTGGTAATGAGAAAATGGCCAGTGTGTATGTTTTCAAGGAAAATGGATAAAATAGCAGCAACCTTTAAAGAGTTCGAATAGCATCAAGACATTAATGTATTGGGCATTGTTGTTATTGTATTCTGATGAACGTTTAACATTTTCGAACAAGTTAGGAATCATTAATCAAACATTAAATTTCTTCGTGTATTATGGTTTTGTTGACGATCTGTCGTTATGTATATCATGACTTAATAATCGTTTTATTTAATTTTGATTTTCGAGGAAATATTTGTTGTTTAAGTTTTGGGTACTTTGATTTTAGTATAGTTTTGGAGAAAAACATCTTCCAAAAACATTTCTTTTAGCTAGTGGAAAGGTTGAACACTATTCATAATTACAATAATAGAGATTATAAAGTTAATAGGTTTGACCATTTCTATTATAAATTAAATTATATAATTATATAATTTTAAGCAAACATAATAAATATTGAAAAGTTAATAGGTTTGACCATTTCTATTATAAATTAAATTATATAATTATATAATTTTAAACAAACATAATAAATATTGAAGAAGCGTACTTCTATTAACAAATGGAAAGAGAAAAAAAAAAAAAAAGGCTTTTATACGACATTGAGAAGTGGCTAATAAGTTAGTTCTATTTCTCATGAAGGGTTTAGTTGATCTTTTATTCGTTCGTTCTTTTTTTTCTTTAACGTGGTGTAAATGTGGCTCTCATGGTAGTGGCTTTCAAGATTAAATCGTCTAGCCATTTTTCTCATAAGTTTCCACTCTCGTTTGAATGTGATCCATGGTTTTTTTTTTTTTATATGGTGGGGATTTAGTATCAACAATGGTATAGGTTCATATACTAGAGACCTGTTGATTTTGGTAACAAAAGATTGAGTTGGATAGAGCGAACTCATTCTTTTTTGTGATTTTTAGTCTGCTAATATTGTGAATTGATGTTTTTCTTGAACCTCTATTTGCACAATGGTGGATAGTTTTTCTCAAAATAAAAATAGTTTTTTGTTGTGTATTTCTTTTTTTTGGCTTGTGTAACTATATTTTGCACAATTTACATGGGCTCTTTAAAGGAAATTCACACAATTCCACAAAAGCATAGGCTCCACCGTTGTTTGCAATTTTTTTATGGATATATTAATATCAATGTTCATTCCTTATGATGACTTTAGTAATCACGTATATGGTTGTGAACTATTTTTAAATTATCACAACTTCCCTTTGGACGTGTGAGGTTAGCAGCAATTTTATAGCTAAAATACATCATCGTTTTGTCATGGGAATTGATAATTTTTGAACTATTAGTATACATATAGAGAGAGGGGCAAAAGGATCTTAAGGATAGCCCAAGGAAAAAGATAAGAACCTACTTGCACAACAATAATTTCTTCACCAAATATCAATGCCTTTTATACAAATGAGGCGGGCATATCCCATGCTCATGATATTTCCAAAATAGGACTTACAATAGAAGGAAAAATGTGAAAGGACCGCCAATCTACAAATTGTCTCAAAATATGTTTTATGTTTTGATGTCACTAAAAATCCAATCATCTTGATATTTGTATCATCAATCAAGGGTGCTATAGGAAAAAATTTCTTTGAAATGAACAATCCCAAAAATATGTTGCAAGCATAATTGAAAGAGTGTTTAAATAAATAAAAAATGATGGCCTAATAAATCTCATGGGTCTTCCACTAAAACTATGACTACAACTATTTCTAGCTATGACTTAATTTGATCTGAAGCTTATGCTAAAGGCGAATATGCAGTAAGTCAATGGAAGCAAGGAGCAATGTTGACTCTCTATATCCCATTCGAGTTATCATTGTTATGGAAATGATAACCAATATATCACCATATTCTTAGAATGGGTGAGCCAATGTGTACAGGAATGAAGGCATGAATTTCAAGAATAAGAGGTGTTCTTTGAAATCAATAATAACCTAATTAAACAACAACTGTTTTGAGATATGACTATCTTTTCTTTTTTTCTCATCGAGATGGGGTGCATGAGTGGCAGTGATCCAAATTTATGAAGGGAATGAAATGATATACAAATTTATAATCAAAACACAGAGATACAATGAAATTTGACTTATATTAATAAATGGAAAATGTTGAAACTATATAAATGCATATTGAAATGAAACTAGATCGAATGGTGGTCATTTATCTCTGAGAAGAGATGTGACACCTACGTGTCTTCATTGAATTGTCTTAAAATGAGGGTTGGAGGCATTTTTATCATAAAGAAGTAATGAGAAACCATAAAAATCCAAAAACCTAACCCTAGGAGATGAAGCACCAAAGGCTTGTGGGCCCTGATTGAGTAAGTTGGAACGTCAAATTCTCGGGGTCATAACCTTGGTATACAATCTTTGTTTGCTATGCATGATAGAATATTGGAATGGTCTATCCAAGATGTTCAATTTCTTACTTTCGACAAAAGACTATGACCACAATCGACCTGTTTCCCCAAAACCATTCAGAACCTCAAGATGGATCTCGAAGTTCAGTAACTAAAATCTATTAAAAGAAAATGGCCAAAATAGAAAAAAATTTGTGAGTCAATGGAATAGGTGGGTGGCCATCGATATCCACTTGGATCAGAACTCCCCCCTTTAGGAAGCAATGGTATCCATTACATTGAGTTCCTCCATGAGATTATGAAACCTCTATTTAACTTGGCCCTTAGTAAGCCACTTTCCTTGGTGCAGTTGGCCTACTTTGACAACCTAATACAGCTAGATCCTTTGTTAATGAGTGTTATTAATATGTGTGTATAGGATTTGATCAATTGCAGCATGTTCAATGAAATATAGTTTGATTTCTATCAGTGTTAGTTTCTCTATGATTTCTGATGTGTCCAACAATGACGGAAACTATAGTTGAAGGTGTTCCATAATGAACATTGGGTGCAGGCCAAGGAAAGGGGGGATACTTAACTCAAAAGCATTGTCACCCATACCCTTGGTGATGGTGTAAGGTCCATAGTGAACCAAATGAAGCTTCTGATGGGTCCTTGCAAGGAATTTCTTCTAGAAATGCAACCAAACCTTGTCTCCCACTTGAAACTTGTGTGGCACCTCATGTTAATCATGGTGTTGCTTATACATAGTATTTGATTTTTGCAAGATATCATGGAATAATCGGCAGATGTTTTGAATTTGGTCAATAGACTTGGTAGCTTTTTCAGATTCATATTGAACATGTGTATATTCTTCCTATGTAGTTACCAGGGGAAGTGTGACATCTATGAGACCCAATGGTTGAAATCGTAGTCCCACTTAAAAGGAATTATGGTCATTTGACCTATGGAGATCCTTGTTGTAGTTGTGTTGAATATAGGGAATACTCTCATCCCATGTGCATGGATTCTTGGAGTTTCACATGTGGAAAATGTGCCTGAACATCTTGTTGATGACCTCTATTAGGCATCCATTTGGGGGTGGAAGGAAGTTGATTTGGTGAGCTTAGTGTCTAATAATCACTACAAGCTTCACTATAATGCACCGAGGAAACTAATATCCTGATTTGATATGATGTTAAGTGGGTTCCGAAAATGTACCCACACCCATTCAATGAAGAGCTTGGTAGTGGCTTCTATTTTGATACCCTTCTTACACATAGTCATAATGGTCATGTTAGAAAATCTATCAACAATTACAAACACATAGTCATTACCATGCTTAGTACAAACAAGGCAATGGATTCCCAAGGTTGTTTAGGGAAAGGTATAAGGTTCTTTAATTATTTCTTCTTAATGGTTGGTTTGGAAATCGAGCAGGCAGTCAAGACCTAATATACTTAACAACATCATGTACAATTTAAGATAATAAATATAATTATATAATAAGTATTGTCACTCGCTTATCCGTACTAAAGTTCCCTACTAACGAGTTGTATTATTCCTCTTATATCATTTTGGCACGCTTGCTTGAAGGAATACAAGGGTGTCACAGATAGAACAACAGTGCAACCTAGAGGTGGAAGTCTATAATTTTTTGCCATCCATTAAAATGTTGAATGTGGAAATGAATTCCTAATCATTATTGTATAAATGTGGTCACCCATAGGTATCACACCCACAAGAGTTGAGAACTATGGTTAGTTCCACAATCGGGGGCCGACTAAGGAAATTTATGACATGATTGGTGCTACCCTTCTTTTATTTCATGTTCAAAATGAATTTTTGTGGGTATGACAATCATTTTTTATGGTGATTACTCTATAACTTCCCTTGGTTCTGCATAAATTGAAGAGGTCTATGGTAAATGTAGATGATCATTTACTGCCTCATAATATAATGTTTCCATTTCTAGTAGGCTTGCATAATGGAATACATCTAATAAAAGGTGGGGTCTCTTTGTATACTGTCATAGAGCATTTCACTGTGATAGAACATGAAATGTTTGTGCTTAATGAGGACTGCACAAATAACATTGTCAATGGCCTATCTTACTATCAAATGGATTTTTTAGGTATGGTAGGGTGAGGATTAGTACAGAGTAAAGGTTTTGGTTTAGGTCATCAAAAGACTTATGTTGCGACTCATTCCAAAAAAAAAAAACCCTTGGTCACTTAGCTTAAGGGTCAACAAATTTAAGAGAGCTTTAACAAGAATCTCTGTTAGAATTTATCAAGGCCGAAAATGCCACGACTCTCTGTTAGAATTGTCACATTCGACGGATTTTGAATGACTTGGATCTTGGATGAATGTACATGCATATCTTGCTGATCAATAATGTAGCCTAGGTAT
This sequence comes from Pinus tabuliformis, assembly GCA_031772625.1. Taxonomy (NCBI): domain Eukaryota; kingdom Viridiplantae; phylum Streptophyta; class Pinopsida; order Pinales; family Pinaceae; genus Pinus; species Pinus tabuliformis. Next base: position 952,486,731 of record CM062808.1, on the reverse strand, counting down.
TGAACCTTATCCACGGTAAAGGAGAATTTTTCCATTTAGCACCTTGTACTTCTGTAGAGTGTGAACGAAATTGAATATGTCGTACATTTTCTTCCCAAATATTTTTGAAGATGAGGATATCATCCAAATATACAACCGCAAAAGAGTTTACCAAAGTTCGCAAGATATCATCCATCAACCTCATGAATTTTTTTGGGGCATTTTTCAAACTAAGTGGCTTGACCAACCATTTAAAAGGACCCTCCTTAGACTTGAAAGTAGTCTTCCGCACATTAGTTAGTTCTATTGGGAATTGGTGGTAGTCAAACTTCAAATAAAAATTACTCAAGCACTTCGCCCCCTTGAGTTGTTCAAGAAGGCAGTCAATATATGGAAATTGGTATGAATTCTCAATTTTGATTGTTTTCATAGCCTGATAATCAATCCATATTCACCATGTCCCATCTTTATTCTTCACGAGTACAACTTGGTTTCCACAAGGTGAGGAGCTCGATTAGAAGTGCCCTTTTTGGAGCATCCCTTAGATTTTTTCTTGATTTCCTCATTTTCCATAAGATATTTTTGGTACATTAGCCCATTAGGTAGAGCTACGACGGGGGTCAAATTGATTGAATGCTTGACCTAATAGTGCAAAGGTAACCTAGTGGGTGAGGAGAATATTTCCTTGTACTCTTCCATGATCTTATCCATTTTCGTTTGTTGCATGGAGGAGCCATCTATAGAGGCCATGGATGTGGCAAAAATCTTCTCCTTACTTTGAGAGTGAATCAGGAAGACAAATTTTCCAATCTAGAAGATGACCTTGCTGCATTTCTCAGTATAGATCAAAGAAATGATATTAGGCATGGCTACCTTTGGAATCTTATATAATTTTCTACTCAAACTAATAATAACACTACAGGGTCTAGAATCGTATACAATATGAATACTCACAAGTATGGTTGGACTAACAAAACATCATAAACTTAAAGGAGAGAAAGATCACACAATACCTCATCCTTGAAAGGATTGAAGTTGTATGGTAGGTAGCACTATTGGCTGATGTGAATATTTCACCCTTGTGGAGCCACTCAATGGTTTATGGTTATAGATTTTGTGTTGTTGGTAGGCCCAAGTTATTAATAACCTCTACTAATATTAGGCTATTTTGACTCCCGCTATTGAAAATTAAACACATTGGAGAACCCTTCACCAACTTTTATGAGTGAAAGATGTGTTCACCTTCCTTTGAATCTTCAAGCTCACTTTGTTGAACCATGGTGGTAGTAACGATGACACTAGGTTCCACATCAATGATATGTCTCACATTGCCTAGGTATGGTTCAAAGTCAATACCTACATTTGACTCTGAGGTTTTTAGGTTAAAAATCAATCATGTCTTTGTATGAGATTCATTGGTGTTATGAGAGGATCTCTTGCGGAACTCGCACCACTTTCCCATGTCTTTCTTCATCTTCACATTATTATTCTTTATTTTTTGCTTAGGCGGGTTGTCTTGGGGAGATACACCTTGTCTTTCTCCTTTGTTCTGTGATTTGGGGATGCCCTTGCACCACTTCTAATATGAAGGATTCACAGATCTAATGTATTGCCTCTTATATTTAAATTCTTTCTTTATCTTTGACAACATATTGGTATATCACGTCAAATGAGGAGATGTCTAGGAACTCCATTTCTATCTATATGCATTTGTGTAGATATCCATGATACTTGATCACCGATTTTCACTCAGAGTCTTTGATACCTAGCTAAGTGCACAAGGTACAAAAGATAGTTGTGAACTCTGACACTACTTGGTCCCTTTCCTTTTGTAATGTAGTCCATCTCATGTACTAGTCTTCATATCTTCAAAGAGGGTAGTATTTTTCCTTAATATCATCCCTATAAGAGTCCTATGTGGGTGCAACTAAAAAAATGTGGATTCCTCCATGGCCCTATGCTCACATTAAGCTTCCCACCAATCCTTGACATGAGACTAGCTCTAAGGAGTGCAAAGATAATATTTTCTCTTTCAGAAAATTATGCATTCAAATCTACCTTTCCTTCATATATAGGAATATAAAAATTAACTTTTACCTTAAAAGGGTTGGTGCCTCTAAAGTAGCCATTTGGATGAAGATCTGTCAAATATTGGAATTCGCCAAAGGATCTAGGAAAAATTATCTAACATCTCATTCATTTGTCACTCAAGGAATTATTTAAGAAACAGTTTAATTAGAACTCCTTCTCCCTCATATTTCTTTTATGTCACCATGGGAGACCATCGACGTCAACAAGGATGGTTCTGCAAGGGATCAGTATATTCAAGTCCCATATTCTTATAGCCAAACCTCATTAGGGACATGCACAAAAAAGGAGATAAAAATCATAGTGCTCTGATACCATTGATCTGAATTTATGAAGGGATTGGAATGATATAGAGAGTTATAATAAAAAACAGAGATATACTGAAACTTAAATTCTATTAATAAATCGAAAAATGTTGAAACTATATAAATACATAATGAAAAGAAACTAGCTCAAATGGTGGTAGCATATCTCTATGAAGAGATGTGACAACTAAGTGTCTTTGTCAAAATATCTTAAAATGTGGTTCAATATAATTTTTATCATAAAGAAGCAATGAGAAACCCTAAACATCCAAAAACCTATCTATGGGAGATGAAGCACGAAAGATTTGTGGGCCTCGATGGGGTAAGATGGAACATCAACTTTCTGTGGTTGTAACTTTTGCATATGATCTCCATTTGGTGCACATGGTAGCCCATTTAAAAGGTATATCCAATATGAACAATTTCTTTTACCACCAAAGTCAACAATTTCCATTGGCATGTTTCCCCAAAAAATGTTGACAACTCCATACGTTTAGGATCTAAAAAATGTAAAAAAACTACCAAAATAGAAAATTGTGTTGTGAGCGAGTGGAATAGGTGAGTGGCCACTTATATCCACTTAGATTATGAATAAATGATGAAAAATGTATTAAATGGAACTTCCCTTAATCAAAGAAACAATTATGGCTTACATATGTGGAAATCAAGAAACCAACTTCATAGGAGATGATTTATATTGTCATAAGAACAAAAGGATGTAGTCACTATAGATGGTATAGGTAATACTGACATTATTGTAAAATATAAAAAGATAATATGGGATGCTTATGATCAGTAAAAACCGTGTAGGCGTGGGTCACTCATTGTAGAGTTCCAAACCAAGGGTGATTGGGATTGCCACCAAGTAAAAGAATGGAAATAAAAAGGGAGATGGTAAATCATGCTTCAAGAATGATGGATTTGTGTTTTTATCAAATAACCAAAGAATAATTGGGTTAAGTGTACAAACACGGAGATGTTCCCCCTGTTATCAAAATGGCTGATTCTTGAGATTAGGGTAATGATAGAAAAAAATTGGGAAGGTTCCTTCACCAACCTTTTAATTTCCTTTATAATTATTAGGATAGGTAATAAAATGGCCTTGTTGTTCTCAAATCTGGCCCTCCTCAAAAAAATGGACCTCCACAAGACTTTTCCTATTTCTCCTAGCCTTATTCAACTTCATAGAATCGTATTTCACTCCTTATGACTTGCTCCTAGTCATACAAAAAAAACAGTAAAATAGATTAAAATGAAATTTAAAGAATGGGGAATGAGGTTAATGAATAATTTACACCATTTAAGGAATGCCACAATCCATATATGTGCATATGTATTATTTTATTATGGTTTTAGTTGTATTAATCTCACATGAATGAAAAAAACAATAATTAAATGTTAACATCACTAGCTAATACATATCACTAAATATGATTAACATTTGTATTCCTAACTAGGAACTCCACAAAAAAATAAAAAAATTGTCAACAAAAAGGAAAAAAGTAAAACATATTTGCAAAAAGTAAATACAACTACAATGTGAGAGTTTATTATCAAGTGTGATTAAAATTATTAATTTAACAAATATTTCATTTAAACCGAATAAAACATTATTACATGGGCAACCTCACTCTTCAGAATGCATGTAAAATCATGTTATGATAATTGAAAACTAAATTTTAAAATATTTAAAAAAATATAAAAAATAAACACAGGTTGAATCCTATTTCTATGAAGAATGAAATATCTGACTCATATTAAAAACCTTTCCTGGAAAATGTGGAGCCTTTCTCCACCAAAAAATTAAAATGTGCTATTATTTTCCCTAAATTTTATTCTCATTTACAACGAATTTATTAAATTATAATGCATTTCCTCCCATGTTTTCACAATAAATGTATTTATTGCTTTTGGCGAGGATTCATTTTTCTTTGTAGAATATTTATTCATCCACATAAGTACATTTGCTCCAGGCTCGTTTATATTATGATCAACTATGGAAAGGATTTAAGGTTTTAGGTGTTTTTGTTTTAACATTTACGAGAGGAAAAAATTATTTGGAAAAAAAACAGTATTAGAATATTATTTCATTTCATCCCATGAAAACCATTTTTATGAACCTCACACGACTCTTATAAGTTTAATGCTTTTGCATAACACAGAGTAAAAAATTTAAAATCACCTATTAAAAAGAGCGTGTAGAAAATATATAAAGACATTTATTCAAAAATTATAGCATTATATTGAATTCATTCACAAATACGCTAAACATATTTAAACGGAGTCGTATATTGAGGTGGAGGAATTGTCTTGACGACCAAAAGTGGCTGGAATTCAGGTAAAAGAAGTAATTTTTTTGTAAAGGCGATATTTGAATCATGTTTTGATGGTGGAAATAGATTCAGCACCATCAAAAACAATTCAAACACCTAAAATTTTGAAATTTAACAATTATAATTTACATCTATAAATATTCTTATAAAATTTTCTCTAAATATAATTGAAATTTCCATAACTTCGGAACAACTCATCCTACCGTTAGACTACCGCTGTCTAAACTGAGCCTAAAAAGGATAAACATTAAGATATCAAACCATATGAAAATAAAATATTATAAGGCCCCAACTCACCTGACATGACACGTGTGCTGGTCGTCGTGTTGGAGGAGGAGGTTTATACACCCTCTAACACTCCACCCGATATCAAACCATAACCGTTCATTAAGAATAATATCAACGGTTTGGATGCATCAAGTCAACAAAGGCTCGTTAAACCGCCTCTAATTTTCCATGTGGTATGACATCACAACTGTCGGTTAAAAGTAACTCCCATATCTAGATTTCATCAAACCTACAACTTAGCTAGAAAATTCAGAGCCTTTATGTTCAACGATTAATATAAATATAATTCATTTAAATTCCATTCAACTTCAGAAAGGTTATAAAATTGTGTAGAACATTTTGGGTTGGTAATTTAAGATATGTTCACCTATGCGAATTCTCCTATGTGATATTTTCATATAGTTTGAAAGTATTTACTTTGGTTTACTGCATAGGTTGAATGCATTCCATAATTTAAAATTTCTATTGAAATTTGGATTTAATAAGGTTTATTACAGAGATGAAATCTAAATCAAATTTAAAATTTCTATTGAAATTTGGATTTAATAAGGTCTATTACAGAGATGAAATCTAAATCAATTCGTGAGAAAAGAAGGTAGGTAAATTTCAGTTTTTGAGAGTGTTTAGAAGAAAAGTTATAACAAAAATGTTAGCTTGACTTATTTGAGGCATGATTTTAGGAGCATTCAGAAGGCTCGACTCTCTTTACTTATATATCCTAAAATATTGCACTCCAATATCTGAAATTTCTACTACATAATCAGTGGTTTGTCCCATGAATGTGGACAATTTTTCTACTTTTGAAAGCCTACAGAAGATGAGTTATTGCAAAAATTCCAACATGACCTGTTTGAAGGTGCATTCAGGAAGGTCATCTTCCGTAGATCATAATTCCTAAAGTATTGTGAACAAATATCTAAAATTTTGACCACATTATCAATGGGATTTACCTTCAATATGGACAATTTTTCAACTTATAATATGCCACAAAAGATAGTAATAACAGATATGAAAGAAAGGTATAAAATTTAAACCTTTATTCTTCATTTCACTTATGATAGATCCCATTCAGTCCAAGTGTTTGAACCATGCTCTGATACCACTCTGTAACACCTTCCAAGGTAAATGTGCATATAAAAAACACAATAGGAACAAAAATACAATAAACATATCATCCATCGAAATCCATATATACATCAAGACATTTGCACATGAAAATCAAGGGAATGAATTTTTTCATTAATAAATGTAATGAACCAATCAGAGATGAGACTACCACGTTCCACTCGACCATAGAATAGATGAGCCAAATCTCTCTTCATCCATTCACCCACGTGCCATATTCCAAGCATGAATGTGGGATCTCACAGAACACATCAATCAAAACTCATCTAAGGCTTCGAGAGGCCACCCACCTCAACCCATTAAACAATGATTCCACCTTATGGTTGGACATCACCAAAAACCATCATCAGATTGGTCTCCATCCAAGCCTTCTAGGGCTTCCAAAGCGTTTTTCGAACTAAGGGTTCCAGAACTAGTAACTCAACCCATAACTTATATAGGACTTCCAGAGCATTTGTCCAACCAAGGCTTCCAGAACTAGTAACTCCACCCACAACTTATACAGGGCTTCCAGAGCTTTTTTCCAACCAAGGTTTCAAGGACTAGTAACTCAACCCGCCAAGGGCTTCCAGAGCATTTTTCCAACCAGGGCTTCCAGTGCTAATAACTCAACCCAAGCTGTTAGAGGGCTTTCAGAGAGTTTGTTTAAACAAGGCTTCCAGAACTAATAACTCAACCCAAGTTGTTACAGGGCTTCTAGAGCATTTGTTCAACTAAGGCTTCCAGGACTAATAACTCAACCCAAGCTAAAGAAACATGAGAACTAACCAAAATAAATAAATGAAAGTAAACCCACAATCACCATGGCTATCTAGGAGATGGCAAGGCTAGGCAATCCACTGTCAATCCGGCCATCCTCCATGCCAATTAAAAATCATAACCAAGAAACCACATGCATGTGCCATGCATGCCAAAACTAGTGAAGAAATCATACATCCAACTCGGTTCCTGCAAGTAATCTAATGTAGTTACTGACATTGATGACCTCTTGTGCTTTCTTGCTCTTCCTTTGCCTTCTTGATCCAAGAATCCAAGTATGGCACACCCTCCAAGAGTGCTCCAAGAAAACTCTAAGTATCCAAGAGTATGAGAGAGAGAGAGAGAAAAATGAGAGAGCTCCAAAACTGAACTAACAAAAGGTTCACTCTGAAAGGAAGAAGCTTGCCAATTGATCCTTAGAAGGATTTTTATGAATGAGACCTCAATTTTCTTCATTTTCCATTATTTTCCTTCAATTTCCTCCTCACATGCAACATGTGACATTTCACCTTCTTTTTCTCCTAATTTCCATTATTTTCCTTCATTTTCCTCCTCACATGCAACTTGTGACCTTTCACCTCCTTTTTCTCCTAATTTCCATTATTTTCGTAAATAAATATGCCAAAATACCTTTTTGCCTCTTTAATTCCTTAGTCATTGCCTTTGCTAATTTCCTTAACCATAAACAACCAAATGAACACCCACTAGGATGTCTTGCCCGCCATTCATCTTGGAATACGTGTCCCATCATCTGTGGTATTTATATATTTTTACATGGAATTTCACAAGGGCTGTTATAACTACTGCTCCCCCTGAACCTGTGCTACCTGATCATATTCAACAACTCATTCATCAAAGAATCTTCATCAACCATAGAAATATTAATGAGAAAAAAATAACTCAATACCATATCCTCATATTGTACCCATCATCATTAGACCAAGAGAAATCAAATCATAGTTGTCAGAAGCATGTCATAGGTTGATTTTGAGTCCGTCCCACTATTTTTCTATTAGAGAAAAACATTAGCGATTTTATGTAAGGAAACGTGTGTATATACGCAACTATACTTCATGAAACTCACGTATATCTAGTAACCTTCTAAATTTTCACCTGTAGACTAAGTAAACTTATTTAGCAACAAAGTGAGACAAAGACATCTCCCAGTTTTTGTCTGAGATATTCAAATTATTCTCTAGGAAGGGGTTTAGTAAATATATCAACAACTTGTTCTTTGGAGGGAACATACTCCAATTTAACCTTTTTCTCAAGCACTTGTTCTCGTAGAAACTGATACTTAATAGGAGTATGCCTAGTCATGGAGTGCATAACAAGATTTTTCAGAATACTAATAGCACTTGTTTTATCACATAGGATGGAGATGGGTGGAAAACATTTGATTTGTATATCCTGTAACGTTTGCATCATCTAGAGAAGTTGTGTGCAACAATATGCAAAAGCTACACATTCTTCTTTTGTTGTAGGTAAGTCAATGAAACTTTGTTTCTTATTGAACCAAAATACCAATCGGGGCCCCATGTAAAATGCACCTCCGCTAATGGTTTTCCAGTCATCAACATTTCCAGCCCAATCTACATCTGTGTATGCATGAAGGATAAGATATGCATCTTTAGGATACCATAGACCAAAATCTTGGGTTCCTTAAAGATATTTTAATATTCTCTTAACTACCTGAAGATGTGATTCCTTTGGGTTGGCTTGGAAATGTCCAACAATCCCAACTACATGCATGATGTCTGGTCTAGTACCTGTTAGATAAAGTAGACTTCTAATCATAGACCTATACACTGATTGGTTTACTGCAAGAGAATCATTATTAGAACTGATGCTACATCCTGGTATCATGGGAGTACATACAGGCTTGCATTCTTCCATCCCATACTTCTTAAAAATTTGATTGAGATATTTTGTTTGTGGGAGAAAGATGCCATCTTTTACTTGTTGTACTTGTAGACCAAGAAAATAGGTTAGTTCCCCAAGTAAAGACATTTCAAATTCTTGCTGCATAACAGAAGCAAAGTTTTTACTCATAGATTCTTCATTACTACCAAAAATGATATCGTCAACATAAACCACAATAATTAGCATTTTATCACCCTTAATTTTTGTGTAAAAGTTGTTTTTTGTGGATACTTTTGTGAAACCTTGTTATTGAAGATATTTGTCAATACGATAATACCATGCCTGTGGAGCTTGTTTTAGGCAATATAAATCCTTTTTGATTTTGCATACAAGGTTTTCATCATTCCCCAAAATGAATCCTTCTGGTTTTTCAATATATACTTCTTCTTCTAGATTTGCATTAAGGAAGGTAGATTTTAGATCGATTTGATAAACTTTGAAATTTCAAAAACTTGAAAATGCAACAAACATTCTTATCACTTCAGGTCTGGCTACTAGTGAAAATGTTGCTTTAAATTATATACCTTCTTGTTGAGCATAACCTTTACAAACAAGTCTATCTCTGTTCCTAATGACTTGTCCATTTTCATTCAACTTATTTTTGAATATCCATTTTCTCCCTATAACATTTTTATCATGATGCCTTGGAACCAATTCCCAAGTATCATTCTTTTCAATTTGATCAAGCTCTTCATTCATGACCTTAACCCAACATTCATCTTTACTAGCTTGATTTAAATTTTGTGGTTCAATGGTGGATAATAAACCTAGATAACTAGAAGATCCTACAAGAGTTCTTCTTCTTTGTACCCCAGATTCCTTTTCTCCCAGAATTTTAGCTTCTTGATGATTCTTTTGAACATACTTGGATGGATCATTTTCTTTGTCTGATGTATCTTCTTTTGTTGTTTCAATTTCTTCTTCTATATAATTGCGACTTGATGTGGGAAATAATTCATCGTCATCATCCTCTTTTGCGGATGTCACCTATTTGGGCCCTGTGTGTGTTTCGTTAATCACAACATCAATGCATTCAACAATTTTCTGAAGTCTCTTATTGTAACATTTGTATCCTTTACTTATAGATGAGTAACCAAGAAGTATTCCTTCATCTTCTCTAGCTTCAAATTTACCAAGTTTTTCATCATTACTTTTTATGAAACATTTGCTTCCAAAAACTCTAAAATGATTTACAGTGGGAGGCTTACCATACCAAATTTCATATGGAGTTCTATCACTATTCACATGAAAATGAGCCTTGTTGAGAATATTTATTGTAGTATGTGCAACTTCACCCCAAAAGGTGTTTGGAGTTCCAGACTCATCAAGCATGGCACAAGCCATTTGTTGAACATTTCTATTCGTTCTTTCTGCCACAATATTTTGTTGAGGAGTTTTAGGTACAGAAAATTGTCTTTTATGCCATGGTGTTCATGGAAATAAAAGAATTCATTTGATACATACTCTACTCCTTGATCAGATCTGAGAGATTTGATTTTTAGATCTACTTCATTTTCAACTAATTCCTTTAAGACTTTAAATTTATGAAATGCTTCATCTTTGTGTTTCAAAAGATCAATCCAGCACATTCTAGAAAAGTAATCAATGAATAATATATAGTATTGTTCTCCATGAGGTGACTTTTTCTTTACTGGTCCACACAAATTAATATGTACAAATTCAAGAGGCTTAATTGTTGATCCTTCTTTGGCATTGAGTTGAACTCTAGTTTTTTTAGCAAATTGGCATGACTTACATATGGAACTTTCTGGTATGGTGATGTAGGGTAGATCATGAATAGCTTTGAGCCTACTTGATTTGCTTAGTTGAGAGAATCTTAGAAGCTTAGATGTCCCAACCTTCTGTGCCATAACTAGTTCTCTTCTGCCTTGCCTAGGTAACATTTTTCTTGGCCACCTTTCAATATATATTATGGTCTTTCTTGTATCAAGTTCATGAACCACACATTCTTGTGATCGAAATAACAACTCATTTCCTTGATCACACATTTGGCTAACACTCAACAAGTTATGCTTTAATCCATCAACATACATAACATTAATAGCTTTAAAATTTTCTTTTAGAAAAATAGAACCTTTACCCTTAATGACAACTGGAGAGTCATTTCGAAAAGTGACATTCTTTTCTTTCTCTAAAGCATTGTATGAAATAAGTTTATCTTTATCACCTATCATGTGTTTTGAGCATTCGCTATCAATGTACCATTGAATTTATTGTCCTTCTGCAAATAATGTTATGCCACAACTTTCAGACTCTACCTCCTTCATTTTCCATACCTTGGAATTTGTTGATAGTTGCTCCTTTTGAGATGTTGGTTGTAATTTGCTCCTACATTCAGATTCTTCATGACCAAATTTATTTCAAACTGAGCATTCAATTTCATCTCTAAGAGGTGAGAGGATATTATAGAAGTTTTTATTAACTGATGTCTCATTCCTTTTTTTCTTTCTTCTCTAGTCATGATAGTTTTGTATGCAACAGATTGAACAACCTTATGAGCAAAATTATGACATGAGAAACATTGTCCATTAAAGAAGAAAAATATTGTGACCATAAACTATTTTGGTGTTGTTTACCTTTTTACTGGAGCTTCTGTTTTTGTTCATCCTTGGATTGGAGTGAACATGATTTGCCTATGGAATTCCTTTATTATTTTGTTGAGGACTGGGTTTTTCTGCATTACTGAAGCTTTGCTCACTGATTTTTGTTGTATTACAAAATATTTTCTAGTTGGTTTTTGCTGCATTTAGATAACTTCTAGTGGTGGCTGAAGACTTTTCTGGTTGAGATGTTTCTCCAGTGTATCCAAGACCTATCTTCATAAGAGGAGAGTGTTGACCTTGATAATTTCATCTAAGGTTTCAAATCCTTTAGCAAATCTAAGATTCAAAGTTTTTATTTTCTCAAGTTCGTTACTTAGAATTACTGCTTCACATTCTAACTTCTCATTATGCTTTTCTTCTTCTATGAGTTGATGCTTTAAAGTATCTATGTCTACTTTGTTTTCTTCCAAGAAAATTTTAAGTTGACTAATTTACTCAAAGAAATCTTTTTCTTCTAATGCATCCACAAATTTATCATTAGACTCATTATCATTTTTCTCAAAGGTCATGAGTAATTTAAGATCTTGATCAGATTCACCTTCTTCACTATTTGACAATCCATTACTATCTTCATGAGTATAATAACTTTTTCTACTGTGAAATCATATCCTATTAATTTTTTAGAATCCTTCCCCTTGTCATGGTTGTCTTTATGAGGACATTTAGCAGCATAATGACAAACTCTACCATAATTAAAACATTTGAAGGGAAGCTTACCTCTTAACCTTTTGGTGCCTAGTTGAAGTTTCTTTACGAAGTTCACCTCATCTTCTTCTGATATGTATCCTGATTACTTACGTTCCTCCTTTTCTTTTCCCTTTGCAGATGCTTTAAATGTGGCTTCTCTAACTTCTAAGGGACCTCCTTTCCTTGTTTCAAAAGTAGTCAGCATCCCATGAAGTTGAACAATCGTAAGGGTCTGAAGATCCTACTTCTCTTCAATGGTAGACACTTTTGATTCAAATTTAGGAGTTAGAGATCTTAATATTTTCTCTACTAAAGTAGTGTCGTTTATTTCTTCACCAAGATTTTTCATGTGATTTACAATCTCATATATATGAATAAAGAAACTAGCAATAATTTCATCATTATGCATTCTAAGAGTTTGAAATGGAATTAGGAGAGTTTGGAGTTTAGCACATTTTACCTTGGTATCGCCTTCATAACTTTGAATGATTATGTCCCATATTTCTTTTGTTGTGTTTAGCTACATAACTTTGGCAAATTTTGATTATGTCAGACTTCCCAATACATCATTGACAACTTTGGCATCGGTTTCATACGTCTTCTTTTCTGTTGCATCTATTGGAATTACAGCTCGTTATCAGTAACCTCCTTCGACAATTGCCCAAACATCTATGCCAAGAGACTGAAGATAGGATCTGGTTCTTTTTTTCCAATATATAAAATTATTTTCGTTGAAAAGTGGTGGTATGATAGATGTCGATCCTTCTTGATTGCTCATCTTGTGGGATCTTCCTTCAAGCGATTAAGCTTCGTTCGAAGGACCTCTCTCTAACACCAATTGTTGGGAGAAAAAATGCGAGGAGGGTGAATTAGTATTTTTCAAAAAGTCACAATAATAATTTTTCTTTTCTGAAATGTATACACGACTTTACTGAACCAAAATAAAATATATACACGCCCGTTGTAACAGAGACTAGCATATTCCAAATAAACTTTGTAAAACATCTAATTCTTTATATTTTAAACTTTGAACCAGGGTCTAAGAGATTTATCAGACATTTGATAATTAGTAAACAAGTGCGGTAATAATAGAATAAAGTATCACACATAAAAGACACATGAACACCGGGATTTAAGGTAGAAACCCAATGTGGGAGAAAACCACCGTTGATGTCATCTCAATCTTCAAAACTTATTAATATAAAAAATTGCTTACATTCTTGTACTGGTGCATATTCATACTAGTACGAAGTCACCCACCTGCTGAAGGGTACAACCTTCACTCGTTCTCCAGTTTCTACTAGAAGGGAGCTCCAACCCCGTAATCTGATCACCAACTACTACTAGCAGGAAGCTTCAACTTCCTCACTAAAGGCTCGAATCCTCAGAAACATCCATCGACCAAGTTTCATCAAATTTTCAGACAAGATCGAATATCAACACTTATGCTCAATCATCACTGTAAAACAATCATTAATCTCTTACACAACTAATCATTGAAACCCAAACAACTGATACATAATCAAAACTTAACCAATCAACTGGAGCAGTTAGATCATTGTGATCAGTACACAGAACTGAACTTAGAATGCTACATCAACACAGAGAAGTAACTGTAACCCTGATCATTCATTTTCAAAAATGTATACGCTACTTCACTTAAGGCAACCCGTGAGCATATGCGCTTTTTGGGAGAGAAACCCACGTATAGATCTTAATATGCTGAAAACTAAAAATTTGGCCACTGCAGTTTTTGAAAAGAACACTGAATCACACTCAGATCTACTACAACACTCTAAACCAATCACAGAACTGTATCTGAACTTTAATCACAATCAGAATGTAATCTTAACCTTCATCAATCAATTAATACCCAAATTCAACTTCATCATTCAATTAGATCTACTTCACACATTATCACTCAACCCAAATCAATATGAGGACATCATTGATAGACAACAGAGAAACAACAACACTGATCAGGTTGATTAGTCATTTATGAACATAAACTCCTTACTTTATAAATGCGAATTTACAGAAGTAAAATCGCGTGTATACACACTTTTCCCAAGACCAACCAGCATATAGATCTCTAAATTTTGGCCTAAATTTGCACAGCTCTTAAGAGCTTCAAAAAGACTCATATCATAATAATCAAAGATAAAAACATGTGTCAATACTTAGATCCAATTAATCCTTGAATAGATCATACAATGAATAGTCATTTTAGGTCTCATGATCTTGATCCATCATTGTATTCATCGATGCATAATTATTTTAGATCAACGTAATAATTATGGCCCTTACAATGCAAATATACTTCAAATTAAAGTATTCATCAAATACTCTTTCTCTTGAACACTTAGCCCTTTGATATTCACTTCTTTATATAGTTTATCCCTCATCCAATACCATGGGTCAAAACAAAATTAGTACCAGTGGTAATCTTTGATAGGATCAATATTCATTGTCGTGCTCATTATTATGTGCCAATACAATGGTAAGGACCCCTGGTATTTAGATTACCATGGTAGAGAAACCATATGCTACTTGTCTTCACTGAACTCATGTGCATACGCGGCTTGAATTAACAGATCCCGCATATAGTTCTTGAACTTCCAACTTTATCATTCTTTTGAACTGATTCCTCTAAATTGTCATGCATTCTGTCACATCTATATTCATTCTGGTATTCTATTGTATTCATTATGTCACCTCTGAACTGACCTGTGAATTCTATTATAAGTGAGTTTCCATCAAGGAAAACACATGTATCATAATTCCAACACCAGAGTCCCAGTAGAAGATTTATTATACACAAAGTTAGCACAAGGAATTGAGAAAATACTTTCACATTTGGTCAAAAATTTCTCTATCAATTAATATGTTCTTGTATTCATGTGTGTCAAGTATTTAGCTCTGAATACAATTGCAAATATACAAGCAAAAGTTATCATATTGTTTTTCTAACAAAGTAGGTCTTTGAAAAACATATGTTATTTCTTCAGCTCGATTAGTGTTCATGAAAATTGTACTTCGAGCAACTGAAAACAAATACAAACACAATGTGCATTTCTTGTCCACTTAACATTTTTTTGTATATTTCGCGATATATTTCCAAGTTTGTCAATAGCTTCAACTTTGTTTTCTCAATAAAGCATACGATTGTTTGCTGAATTTGTTTAAATGCAATTGTAATGGGGCATTCCATTTTTGTCATATAAGACCTATAATATGTTACTACATGATAGAGGTCTAAAATATATTGAGCATATGTGTTTCCTCACTACATTGTGTTCTTGCATTCAATTGCCTCAGGTGTTTTTCTCTGAATATGATTGTAACTAGATATAAATGTAAACACAATCAGACAAGGAATACAGTGTTTCATTAACTGTTACTGAAATTTAAAAAAAAATTGTAGTGTAATATACCATATAGACTTGTGATATCAATAACAAAGCTGAGAGTCCAGAAAAGAATTGCCAATGTGCACACAGTAAACTGTTTTCATAGTTTATTAGATAGAGGCAAATCCAATTTTCTATATTTTTTTGTTCTGTAATTATTTGGTATGAAACTTATAATCTAAATATTCACTAAATAATTTGCATTCTTGTTGTCATTTTTACAACAATTTTATTTTCCCTTTGTGTGTCACAAACACAATAAAAACAAAAGCCTTAAAGAATGTTTTTTTTTTAATACTTAAGTCACAGGTCACATTAAGGAAAAATTTGTAAAAAAAATACAAGCTCTTGAATACCAACCTTCCGACCACATGACTATGAACTTGAACTGACCATATTTTTTTTATAAATAATTAGGCTGACCTACCGACCTCGACATTTCGGGACTTTTGGTCGACCTACCGACCTCGTCATTGCCGGACTGTCAAACTACAAAACCTAGTGAGTTTGTTGGCTTTATGATACAGGTGGTGTCCTTGATGGCAACTAATTCATAGATCAGCTCAGATTTGATAAAAGGAAACTCACATTGTAACAAGTCAATTCAGAGGTAATAGGGCATTGGTACATAAGAACAGGAAGTTGGAACCAAGGTCTACTGATCAGAATCAAGAAGTTGAAGGAAAAGGATGTTGTAAAGTAGTTTAATCTGTATACGCAGGTTCACCTTGACAAAGCAGCGTATTCACGTGGGTTAACAGCACAAAAAGAGTGTATACATATGCACGCACTTTCACAAGAGGAAAAGTGAATATGGGTTGGAAAATGAAGGAAATTCAAGATTAAATAATACCAAGGTTCAATACCATGGTATTAGCCCACAATATTGAGTGGAGTAATGACTATTTGATTTCGTCCAAGAATACCATAGGTTCTAAGTGGTTTTTTGGTTCGAGGTATTCAGAAAGGCCAAAAAATATATAAGAAGGAGAAGATCAAAGGGCCAAGTGTGCAAGTGAAAGGGTTTCTTAGAAATACTTCTATCTGAAGTATATTTTATGTTGCAGGGGCTATGATTATGATATGATTTGAAATATTTTGTGCACCTTGAATTCAATGTTGGATCAGGATCATGAGACCTGAAATGACTTATCATTGAATGATCTGGTATTGGTTGGACTAGATCTTATTGCTTACACATGTTTTATTCTTCAAATGTCATGATCTGGGTATGTCTAAAGTATAGAATAGCAACAAACTTGTAAGTTAATATTTTCAGATCTCTACGTTGGTTTGCCTTGGTAAAGGCACGTATACACGCAAGTTCGACTCTTCCAAGTAGCATATACAAAAGAAAGGCCTATTATTTAGAAATGATTGATCTATCTAATTAGCGTTGCTGCTTTACTACTGTCTGTCAATGGTGTCTTCTTAGATATGAAAGTAGAACTCAATGCATAAGGATTGAGTCTGATTGATTGATTGTTTAAGTGAGAAGGGTGATCTTTACTACTGACTGTCTAGATCTCTGTAATTTGATAGTAGAGGTTCATAATATTACTGGTTGGTATAGTTTTGATTCAAAAATTTTATGTTTTAGTAGTTTTGAAGGTATACGCAGGTTTGGTTAAAGGAAGTAGTGTATATAGGCAGGTTGGGTTCAGTAAAGTAGCATATACATTCTGATGTATGATTTTTGAGGTTGCAGCTAGTTCTGAATGATGAGGTAGGTTTCTGGGTTCAGCACAATGTTCTGGTGACAGTGATCTGACTGTTCAAATTAATTTATTATTGGTTGATGCAGTTTGAGTTTCAAAGTTCGAATGGGTCTAGTGTGAAAATTTGATGAAACGAGGCCTTCATATTGTGTTGTTGTGTACCGGGAGCATCCAGTCTAAAAATTAATGAACCGTGGTCCCTGGAGGGAGAGAGAAGGTCGTAGCCTTCTGTAGATCGTTGCCTACATACTAATAAACGCATTGGCTAGTACAAGAGCTAGGGGGTTGTAGCTTCCTTCTAGTAGAAGTTGGAGAACGAGAGAAGGTTGTAGCCTTCTGCAGGTGGGTGCCTGCGTACTGATATGAGTCTACACCAGTACAAGATTTTAAACATATTTTCTTTATATTAAAAGAAGACAAAAATGACAGTAGTAGGTGGCTTTTCTCCCGCATTAGGTTTCCACCTTAAATCTTGGCGTTCATGTGTGTTGTTTATTTGTGATGGTTTATTATGTTATTACTACATATAGTTACTGTATAATAATATATTGATGCACTGATCAAAGATCAACACATGATAAATTGACTAAATCATTAGTTCTCTGGGTATATGCTGGTTTCTTTAATCACAGTAGCGTACATTCGCAACTTCACTTCATTGAAGTAGCATATATAAATCTGATTGGGAATTGATAAATTATTGAATTGTAAATACTAATTCACTCCCCTTCTCATTATTATTTCCAATAGAGTTCACACGACTATGGTATACTCCAGGTTAGGATAGAATAAACGAATCATAAAACAAAAGTAACACTCGACTGTGTGGCTTCCCGAATGTACGTTCAACTTACAAAAAAAAACGTGGCAATCAAAATAATGATCTTGTACTTTTTGTTGTTTTGGAGTCAGTTACTGAAACTCTAGTTTCATTTATTTGTCTATTTTGCAATTTCTTCTTTTGTTCATCACAAAATGCATAAAAAGAAAGAGCATTATATATATATATATATATATATATATATATATATATATCTATATATATATATATATATATATATATATATATATATATATATATATATATATTAACTTATGTTGCAACTCAAATCCAAAAACATTTTGTAAAAAGAAATACGACCTTCTGACTACCCGACCTTTCAACCACCTGACTACCAACAGGGAGTAGATACGAAATGTTTTATAAATAATCAGCCCGACCTACGACTTCAACATTGCCTACTGTCAAACTACTGACCTACCGAATTCAACAATGCCAGATTATGAAACTACCAAAATATTGAAACCACTCAGTTATCAAACAACTCGACCTTCCATCCACCCGACTTAGAACACTGAGTGACTACGAGTTTTATAAATAATCAAAACGAACTCCTGACCTCAGTTATAACACTCATCCATTGTATGTAACACTCTACTAACCTAAGCTAAGAGAATCTAGGTCCAAGGTGTAACAATGAAAGTAAATACTTTATTTTTAAATAAATAAAGATAATGTAAAATGCTTGGAAAACGAGACACCAAGAAATGAGGTTCTTGCCAAACAAAATCCTATTGGTAAAAGGGAATGGATAATTATTTCATGATAAGACTTCTAGATCTATTTCTAGATAAGATTAATGGATTTGGAGATAAATATCCATTAAGCTACATAGCTGGAAAAAGTGTTAAGTTAAGAAAAATGTAAAAGCCTTGTGAGAGAGAAAGGAAAGATTTTATTAGCAAAATGCTCGCAGGAGAGAAATTAGAGCTTTTCTTGGACAAGCATAGGAAAATGGATAAAAAAGATCCATAAAAGTGGGACACCACTAGTGGAAACCATATCATGAAAGAGGGTATTAAATAATCATTGAAGAGATCAAAATGAGGTAGTTGATGCATGGAAAGAACTCTCAGCTTGGGGGTGAACTGGAGGAAGTCAGTTCTAGGTTGGGTGGTTGTGCTTAGTTTTCCAAGTGACATTCTCTCTTCTACTTTGGTTTGATTTAATTGCTTGGATGTATTGTATGTGACCCCTTACTCTTTATGTTGTCACATCTTTAAACTTATGTGCTATCTCTGTTTTTAAGGTGGTGAATATTTATGCATGAGACAACTATGAGGAATAATTATGTTTTCAAGGTGTGAAATTGTATAGCCTATGGTTCAAGTTGTTTATGCTATGCATTATGCATCATGAGGCTTGTTTTAGCTATTTATTCATATTGCATAAGATATATGTCAGCAATACTTTTGACTATGCCAGTAGGACTATGATCATATGGAAATGCTAGCTACAATGTATTCATGATAACACTCCATTAATGCTTGTGTTGGGTCATCAAAGGAATGAAATCTGAATGCAAGAAATTTTATTATGTTAAATGCACATGATTGATTCTTTTCTCCAAGTTGTAATGTATGCATAAGGGTCGATTTGGAATCTAAGGTTATTAATCATATCATGGATCCAGTAGAGCATAGTAGGGAATTGGTAGTATTGTGTCTAGGGGGAATGTGACAAATGGTATCAAAGCACTAAGTTCAAATATTGTGGCCCAAGGGTCACCCCACATCTGCAAGATATGAAGGAGTTGTAGGGTTCAGTTATAAATAACTATAAGGAAAATATTCCAGAATCCATCAAGGGTGAAATTAAATCTTAAAATGATTTATGGAAGGAGAATTTTGTAGCAAGAACATATATAATATAGTATATATTGTATATATATTAATTTCTTGCAAGAAAAGGTAATTTGATTAAGGTTGTTTGAAATAATGGATATTGAATAAAGAGTGAAGTCTTCCATGTTGCTGGACAATCATGTAACTAGTTGTGTTTCCCAATTGTTTAAAGGGATCACTTAAAACAGAATTAGCCATCAGATCATTAGATAGTGAAGGGAAGGTTTATGAATGATTTGAATAAGGTACACAAGATCATTAGTGTAATGGTATTCTCCTCGATTAAATAGTAAAATTTAAGAGTACCTTTACTCAAATCTTAGTTAAGGTACATGAAAGAGAGGATGAAGGGAGGCACAAGCTTCCTCAGCAATGGTCATCGTTGAATAGTTATTGTCAAGAGTTCTTCGATGAAGGAGGAGTTTCCCTTCCAGGTCATATATTTTCAAAGTCATGCATAATTTTCTATAGTCGTAACCTCATCAACCCAGCTGGACGCTGCATGATCATGACCTTCCTCTCGGTAGCCTCCTGCCAAAGAAAACCATACCCTAACTGATGTTTCTCAAATTAGAAACAATCCGAGCTTTTGAGGTCTTTGGTCGTGAGGCAATCACCAGGGCCAACCCTATTGTTAAGGCTTCCAAGATCACCAAACTTTGACGAGATATTTTTAAATTTTAAACGATTAAATTCTCAATTGGAGTTTGTTGGTCTTTTCTTTTAAGGAATTAGTATCCACAAAAATTAAGAATTAGTATCCACAAAAATTAAAAATTTTGGTTGCCTGTATCATAGACATGGAAAATTTGGCTAATATTCGCAAGTGGGCTAATTTTCCATTATTTTTTCAAAAAAAGGATTCCCCAATTTCCATTTTTCTGAAAATGATTCACCCAAATTTTACAATCTAAAATTATTTACCTTAAAAATCGCCAACATTATATAGACAATATATATAAAATCATTATAAATTTGAATAATTTACAAAAATATCAGTAAACATATTATAGTTCGCATATTAGGGACTAGTGAGATTCGTCATGTTTTTAAACTTTCAAATAATTTTCGGTCCTTAAAATCCCTGTCCTCGAAAAAAAATTTGAAAAATTAAGTGGGTAGTAGTCATGTCATTCACCTACCTAGTTGAAAATGTGCATAGGAATTTTATGATAATAAAGGGAGCCAAGTAAATGTGAAACCGCAGGCATCTGCATGACAAAGTCAGTGATGACTTTTACGATCTATCGCACTCACCGTAGTAATTGTCAGCAGTAATCGTGGCCACTTGACTCCAGCGTTTTATAAAAATATCAGTAAACATATTATAGTTCGCATATTAGGGACTAATAAGATTCGTCATGTTTTTAAACTTTCAAATAATTTTCCGTCTTTAAAATCCCTGTCCTCGGAAAAAAATTTGAAAAATTAAGTGGGTAGTCATGGCATTCACCTTGCCTAGTTGAAAATGTGCATAGGAATTTTATGATAATCAAGGGAGCCAAGTAAATGTGAAACCGCAGGCATCTGCATGGCAAAGTCAGTGATGACTTTTACGATCTATCGCACTCACCGTAATAATTGTCAGCAGTAGTCGTGGCCACTTGACTCCAGCGTTGGGTGCCCTACCAAAGGACGTGAGACAATACCAGATCCCATTTAATTGCTGTGGACAGTGAAGACAAGAGGATTGAATAATGCATGGTGCCATTGTGGATATGGAGAACGGGCCAATCATCAGTAGTTGTGTGCCACAGTTAGTGGAAAGAAAGGGCGCGAGTATGAGAGAGCGAAGAACTCCCCATGAACACCTGCCCACTGGCCAAATAGTGGGCTTGCTACTTTACTCCCCAAAACAACAATTTTAGAAGTTTTTTTGTGTGTTGATAATGACTATTGAAATTCATTGGAAATGAAAAATCTGACGCATGCAAGCAATTGATAAGAAAGGTGTCATGCATATAAACACCAAGGCAGTTGTTTTTTTCTGATATCATTGATATTACGATGTTGTTTCTTCATGCGCTATTTTTTTTTCATTGCTTTATAATTGAATGTATGCCGGTTATGGTAGCCTTAGAAGCCTATTTTATGGGTAGTACATTCCAATTGCAATAACGGAGAACATCTCGTTGAAGATCGATGGGTTTCTTTCTGATCCGCAATATTGATTTTTTCTTTAGCTACTGATCCGGAGAGGTTCGAGTTGCCTTAAAATCACCTTGAGGAGGATTTTTCCTTTTGGTCCAAAGTCGTTTTTCTTGGTTATGTTATCCACTGATGTGGAAATGTTCGGGAGAATTTGTTGATCGAGTTGCCTTAAAGAATTCAGTTGGATAAGGCTTATCCCTATGACAACGCTCGTAACTATATTTTTTCCTTTCTGCTAAAGACTGATGTTTTTTTTCTACTATCACTCAGTCTACTCACCTTATTCACTGAGCTGGAGATGTTTCCATAAGGGACATAACCGTCGGATAATGATTATCCAGTTTCTCAATAAATTTATCACATCTCTGGGGTAGGGACAAAGACAACGCATATTTGAGGGGGTAAAAACATACTAAATAGTGATTGTAGCCATTGCATCAGTGACCTTGGGTGTTACGGGTTGCACCTTCATTGGAATGATATAATGTGGTTTAATATAGCTCGACCACATGTTGAAGCATTCTGGTCAGCCTACAACCAGAGAAAGGGTTGGAAATATGAAGTGAGCGTAGCCACCATAAGGAGAATATGGACGATGTGACCGCATCCTATTCGCAACTGAATAATTATTCTAGCAAGACGTGGATGCCCGTATGCTCAAGTAGCCTCAAGAATTTTCTAACCCTTGTTAAAATTTTTCTAAAAGTTGCACGGTAATATTTCTTCCGGATCGTTCCACATGTTGATGATTAAATAGTCGATTAAATGAGGGGTATAAATGAATTATAAATTTAACTTGTCAGTGTAATGTCAAAACTTGTCGGTGGATTGCATCAATATTAGAGTACAATTACGATGTTTCGATTAATTATGCATAAGTGCAATGTATCATATGAAAGAAGAAGGTTTCTTTCCCATTCGTAACTGGTAATTTTACTAATATAATTTATAATCATAATAAAATATTGGAAATAATTATGTTTTCAACGAGGAGAATACATAAACCTTGATTTTTGTATGCTCGGTAATACATCTTTCTATGTATTGGACAATTGTGGAATAAGTCTGAAATTGGTATGATGTAGGAAGATTAGGAAAATTTCTGAAGATGTCACAGATTAATCACTGTAATATTGATGTTTTACCATTGGTCTCTTTTGAAAGAATTTTGTTTAATTAAGTGAGGGATTTTTAATTCAAATTGATCCCATCCACTTGGCTACACGTATGTTGGTAGACTGTGAAAACATGAAATGAAGAATTATGGTTGTTGTAAAAAAAAATTAAGATGACAAAGCGCTGACGCCCCCATTTATTTGAAAATCCCAATCAGTTGTCTGCATTCTCATTTCAATTTTCTGTTTATGCAAGACTCCAGATGCTTCCCGTGGAGAATATAACTATGGAAAAACTGTGATATCTTTTCGAGGAAGCCAAGAACTGCGCAGTATTGTATGCCATATTCAACATTATATTTCCCAAATTTCTATAGCTGACAAGCAAATTAGTTTTGTTCAACATTCCACTATCGATTCTTACAACTCCAGTCCTCAGATATTTTTCCTTCGAAGTAGAGTTTCAGAGGAGGGTTCCTATTCATCACGAGTCTCCTCTTTCTCATTTTCACCATAGACAAGAATCTCATATTGATCGGATTATTTTTCCTCCACCGATCTCAAAGAAATGGAAGAGGAAGATTGATTCTCCAGTCATTGCAACAACAGTGGAGGAGTTTACAAGGAATATTGTACAAGATTTTATTACATATTTGTGGTATTCGTCAATTACTCCAGATCAAGAATTTCCTAATCATATTTTTTTATTAATCAATTATGTAGTTAAGGAAGTGTCTTAGCCGTTGAAACATATCAATCTCGCCGACTTACTCATCAGAGATATGGTGGATCTTATAGGGAGTCAGATAGAAATTTACAAAAGAAACCAAGCTTGTATAGGGTTTGATGTTATGGCTACCCTCTCTTCTGAAGAAATAGATGGAAGGTTGAAGCACTACATGGCTGCTTCTAAGGAATTTCAGCCTGCCCTTATATCTTCATATGTTGAGTGCAAGGTTTTCCAACAGTTAAGTGGAGGAGTAGTGACAATTGTCTTAAGGCAACAGGATGTTGAATGCCCTATTGCTCGATGCCTTGCTCAAGAGCTTCTAGCATGTGCAGTTATGCGACCAATCATGAACTTTGCAAGTCCAATGTTAGTTGTGATGGAACTTTAAACTCCATCTACTTACCAAGGTAATAATATCACTAGCTTCAATTTCATTAAAGTGCCAATTTGCTGCAATACTTAATTATAATTTCCTTGATGGCAAGAATATTGTTTCAACTTATTCTACATAAAGCATTCATCACGTAAAAATAAGAGTAAATGACGTGTGTGCACATGGAGTATAAACAAACCACATAGAGGTGTGTATAGTTTTCTATGAGCAATTTTTTTTTATGCATCTCATAAGAATATAAATACTTGTTCTTCAAAGTTAAATTACATTATGCTTGAAGGATGTATGTTTAACCTTCTCATTGCATACGTTGAACTCATGTTGTGATTACGTGCCTATATGTATGGCTTGCATGTAGGGCTCATTGTGTGGTTACAATGAGCTACATTTGTATGCTTACATGCATGGATGGATCAAAATTCTCACGAATTAACATGAGTTAAAAACTGAGTTAAGATGCTAGATATTCCTAACCAAGCTTGAGGAATAATCAAAATGGAGATTTTCAATAAATTTAGAGAATCAAAATATGTGATGTATTTGATTCTTGATAGATACCATAAAGGTCAAATATTAAAACTATATCTATCTTATAATTCATTAATTAAATTTTTAAGTAAGTGTTTATATAAATGAACAAGGAATTTTTCAAGTCTTTGGAAAGCTATAGTAGCAATGTGGGGAGGAGAAACCCTGAAAGGCTACACTAGAACTAATAATTCTACAAGGTTGAATTGTGGTGGAGTAAAGAGTAAGGAAAAGAAATAACAAACAACTAACATGTTGATTATTTTTAAGAAGTAGAAATGGTCAACCCTTAAGTGGTTACTTATTATCGCCCCTACTTATTGAATATTAAAATTCTACTTATTATATGTGTGAAAGTTTTTCCAAATTTAAGAATTCTCTTGTGAGGGCACACAGGCTCTATACCATGATACTTGTATAGTTTTAAAGGTTCATGATAGAGCGAGAGAAAGAAACAATTTTGTAATAAGATATAACTAGATTAATGGGATTGATAACCAAAATTACATCTAGTATAAAAACTTAATGGGAGTGTAAAAGCAACTACTAAGGCTCTCGCTTAATAGGAGAGATACAAGCCCCAAGGGTTAGCTGAATTGGTAGAGTCCCTTTTCTTAAGTACCTCACCAATTGGGAGGTCACATGGTCAATTCTCCTTGATGCCCTTGGGGTTAGGCCCTACTAGTCTCGCTGATGTGATTTAAAAGATTCCCTTTGGGGTTGATCTGCCCATATTTTTCCAAGGGAAAAACAAATAGCAGAGAAATAATAATTAATACAAGCTCAAGGACACATTTTCAAATCATTCAATTCCGATGTGTCGAACTCCACAACATGGATGTGCATATGCCCATATTTTTCCAAGGGAAAAACAAATAGCAGAGAAATAATAATTAATACAAGCTCAAGGACACATTTTCAAATCATTCAATTCCGATGTGTCGAACTCCACAACATGGATGTGCATATCAATACAGATATAAATGGGTTCTGTTAATAATATCTCCTAAATAGGGACCTTTCAAATCTGCTGCAAGAAGAAGATGTTTTCAGTAGAAGGATTGTAGATCCTACAAATGTACTTCTTGTGGGAAGTGATAAGATTAAAATGAAACTCTGTGTTTGTACTATACATAAACAAAATATACATGTTTCATGAAATGAAAAACATATTAGATATGGTAGTGTTGGATGCACTTGAAGTAGAAATAGAGAAATTTAGAGCAGCCTAATGAATAACAAGAATTGTACACTAGATTCAGAACATGATTGTCTGAATTAATAAATAAATTCTTGATAAACCCAAGAGGTTTCACTTTAATACAACTTATGATGATCTAAGGATCTTATGCTAGTAATAAAATAATACATGCACCAAAGGAGTGACATATAAAAGGTTCTAGAAGAGAGAATAATAAATCATACAACAGCTCGTTGTTCAGTCAATAGGATGCTTTAACCATATTGGATGGTTAAGTGGGATTGGTAAGAAAGATTATTGCGCACAAATATATTGGGATATATCAATCTAATAAATTAATTCGCAACATACCAGCTGGGATGCATATTTTGTACCTCTAATTCCTACCAAGCAATATCGAGAAGTTTACCTGTTAAATTTCATGGATAGTGTTGTCTTGTTCTGAATAAGGCAACATAACAATTGTTGCATAAACGACGCAGAAATTCATGTTAATAAATTTCATAATTGATAAATGAATTATATTCTCTTGTTTTCCAGGGGTGATTTAATGTTTAAAGTGAGGTGTAAACATGTAAATCACCTAGGTTCACACCTTCGTACACATAGTGCCTAAAAACTTGGAGAGTGTGGAGTTGAAAATATTGTAACCCTCCTTTATAACTCATTTATGGGAAATGTATGTACTTTCATACTGATTGTCCAATTTGTTTTGGACATACACTAAATCATTCATGGCCAACAATGTGTTGGAAGAAGTGTAAAAAGAGCAATGGTAAATCATATGACATGATTTGTTTAAGTGTTGAGTACTTTTTTAGTACCAAACAATTATGTTATTGGCTAAAGACAAGTTAATATTGTTGTTAGACTTCAAATATAACATTGAAGTCCATACTAGACTAACTATCATAATCAATAGTTTTCTTTATGATTAAGCAGGGGCCCTATTTCGTTGTTTTTAAAACCTTGTCTATGGGACAGATTCAATCCTGAAACTCAAAATTATTGGTTTTGTAAATTTGTATTCTCCATCTATGCTGAAAATTTCTTGCAACCACAAGATACATGAAAAGGATTAGCTAAATAAAAGAAATTGAATATTCTCACATCAAAATTCAATTATGCTTTGGTTGCAGAAGTTGAACAGTTCCATGAATTCCTTATTCTCCAATTGACAAACCAAACATGTTCTGATTGGACTTACCTGAAAGTAGTGTGAATGAAAGATTAAATGAATTTTTTGCATAATAGTAACATAGTTAAAAACATGTGAATGAAGTATATGTCAAACAGGTGACGTTATGGACATTTTGTATTGGGTACACATGTACATGTGGTATTGTGTACAAACGATACATATGGTACTGGTACGGATGCATGAATTGCATGAGGATATATGACATGTATATTTGTATGTGTGTAATTCACACTATGTGTAGATGCACATGGTTGAGGAAAAGGCGCTGGGTGATTTCCTAGTGTGGCCACTGATCCAGAATGTGTACAGAGGCAAGACCAAGGTGGAAACTAAGGATTGGTATTGGAAACTAGGGATAAGTATGCGTATTTAGTTTTAATCTTAGTATGCACATGACATATGAGGTTGATTTATGATTTTGATGGTTATGTTTGAGCTAACCTGATATGATATTTTATACATGTTGATTGGTCAAATGTGCTAGTTTGACTTATTGTGAATAATGCAAGGAAACTGTAGGAAGCAAGTGTTTGGCAAGAACACAAAGGCATTGGAAGAATGCCTTGGAAGATAATGAATTTAAATTATGAAATAGAGGAATCATAGTTAAATGCCTTGGAAGAGAATGAATTTAAATTATTGTGCTTAGTCGAGGAGGATATTCACTAAGCACAATAATTAGTATTTTACCATCTTTTTATCTGATGTAGAGGGTGGGTTCTCCCTCCCACTTCTAAAATCCTTTTTCCAGTAGATAGGAATCTATCCTATTGTACCATGCTCTTGGTGCTTGTTTCAGCCCATAAAGAGCTTTCTTCAATCTGCACACTTTGTGCTCTTGGCCTTTCTTTTCATAGCTTAGAGGTTGTTCAATGTAGACCTCTTCCTTTGACACACCATTCAGGAATGTTGACTTCACGTCCATTCGGTAAATTTTCCACTTGTTTTGTGTTGCTATGGACAACACTGCTCTCACGGTTTCCATTCTAGCAACCAGTGCAAAAGTTTCCTCATAGTGTCTCCCATACTGCTGCTTATATCCTTTGACAACAAGTCTTGCCTTGTGTCTTTCTATTTTGCCTTCAGCATTGCTCTTGGTCTTGTAAACCCATTTGACTCCAATGACTTCTTTTCCTTTTGGTAGTTCAACCAAATCCCATGTCTTGTTTCTTTCTATGGCATTAATCTCCTCATCCATAGCTTCTATCCATTTCCTATCCTTAATTGCATCTTCGAAATGAATAGGGTCATCAACATGACAATATAAAGCAAACAAAGAATTCATACCTTCATCATAAATGTCACTTAAATTTCTGAATTTCTTACCTCTTTTATTTGGTGTACAGGTGCTTGAAGAAGTACTTGAATTTCCTCCTTGTGATGTGCTTGGAGAAGCACTTTCATTTCTCCTCAAGGGTGTCTCTTGCTGTCCTTGTGTTGGCGCTGCTGTTTGGGGATGTATTTCAGCCATCTCCTCATCATTTTCATCATGAGACAAACAGTTTTTAACATTCACTGTTTTCTCTATGCTTCCATCCCAAGTTTCCTCCTCAATGAATTGAACATCTCTGCTCACAAAAAACTTCTTGGTAGATGGGATATACAACCTGTAAGCTTTGGATTCCTCACTGTATCCAATGAAAATACATTTCTCCCCTTTGCTGTCCAACTTCTTCCTTAGCTGATCTAGAATGTGTGCATAAGCAACACATCCAAAAACTTTCATGTGGGTGACTCCTTGCCTTCTCCCACTCCATGCTTCTTCCGGCACTCTGTTTATGACTGCTTTTGTTGGGTATCTATTCAAAATATATACTACAAGTGTACAGTTTCAGCCCAATAATCATTTGACAAATGCTTTGCCTTTAGCATACTCCTTGCCATATCGATGATGGTCTTATTCTTCCTTTCAGCTACTCCATTTTGCTGCAAAGTGTACCTAGTGGTAAACTGTTTGTGAATTCCATTTTCTCTACAAAAACGCAGAAATTCTTTGGAGATATACTCACCTCCTCTATCAGTTCTCAAAACTTTGATATGCAGCCCGCTTTGGTTTTCTACAAGTGCCTTGAAATTGTGAAATTTTTCAAACACTTCACTTTTGTTCTTCATGAAATAAACCCAAGTTTTTTTTGTAAAATCATCAATGAATGTTAGAAAATATTGGTTGCCTGCTAGTGATGGAGTTTGCATCGGTCCACATAAGTCTGAGTGGACAATCTCTAAGGGTGCCTTTGCCCTTATGCTTTTCCCTAATGGAAAACTTTCTCTGTGTTGTTTTCCCAAGATACAACCTTCACAAAGGTTGTCTGGTTTCTCTATCAATGGTAATCCTCTTACCATTCCTTTTCTACTCAACAAGTTAAGACCTCCAAAGTTGAGATGTCCAAATCTCAAGTGCCACAACCAATTTTCATCCTTTGGTTCGCTTTGGAAAGCCTCTTGTGTCACTGCTGCTATTATTTTTTTATTTTTCAAATCTGCCTTTATTCTGGGAGGGAACATCCTGTTCCTCGTCATCTTCACTTCAGCAATACATTGTTTGCTGGGTTTTATATCCATGATGGTGCATACATCATTCTCAAAGAAAACATTGTAACCCTTTTGAACAAGATGTCCAATACTTAGTAGGTTACACTTCATTCCAGGAACATAATAGACATATGCTATGGTTTTCTTTTCACCTTTCTTTGTAAATATTTCTACTTCTCCTTTTCCCATAACAAAAATTTTACTATCAATCCCAAGTGTGACTTATGATTTCTCATTTTGATTTAAAGCAGAAAACATGGTTATGTTTCCTGTCATATGGTTACTACAACCGGAATCTAGAAACCATATATCATCACTGTTTGTGTCAGCCATGTTACAAGCTAAAAGCACATTATCTTGGCTGATATTTTCTCTAGTGATATTTGCACTAGATTTATTATTCATATCATGCTGCTTCTTCCTACATTCATTTGCATAATGCCCATATTTTTTACAATAATAACATTGAACATTGAATTTTTCATACCTTTGTCCTTGAGCATGATGTTGTCCACTTTGTTGGCCGCTGCCTTGGTCTTGGTTTTGATTTGGATTGCTGCCTCTTCCTTGAGCATTTGCTAGACTGTTCCTTCCACCTTTGTTTTGGCTTCTGCCTCTTCCTCTCTTATTTCCTCTGCCTTGACCTCTTCCTCTTCCAAAGGACATCTGGGTCTTGAAGGCTTGCTCTAGAGATGAGTTTTCATTTCTACTCAACCTCTGCTCATGTGTTATCAGTGATGCATGATGTTCATCAACTGAAAAGTTTGTGAGATCCTTTGTCTCTTCTATGGTGGTGACAATCACATTGAACTTTGAGGGTAGGACCCTCAACAGTTTCTCCACAATCCTCCTTTTTTCAAGAATCTCTCCATGAGACCTTATTTGTGTGACCAGACCAATCACATGTGTGAAGAATGAGTCAATATTGTCTAACTCCTTCATGCATAGATTCTCAAAATCTCTTCTCAACAACTGTAGTTTTGTTGTCTTCACTTTCTCCATGCCTTGATAGGCTGTTTTGAGAGTTTGCTATGCTTCTTTGGATGTCTTGGCTGCTGCTATCATTGGAAACACACTCTCATGCACTATTTGATACAAAAATACGAGGGTTTTTGAGTCCTTCTTCTTAGAGCTCTTCAACAGTTCTTTCTCTGCCTGTGTCAAGTTATTAAACTCTTCTTCATCTGCTGGTTCTTCAAATCCATCTTCAACTAATTCCCATAAATCTTGAGAAGCAAACAGGGCTCTAATGGTTATTGCCCATTAGTCATAGTTTTTCCCATTAAATTGTGGGAGCTGAGTATTAAAAATACCCATGCTAGTGCTGGTGCTGGAGTCGGCCATTCTTGCACTCTAAACTATCATTGTGTATTTAAAAATCACTGACTGTTTTCAACAGCAACACACAAAAAAAAACCTGAGAAATACTTTGATTGAATCTTCACTCTGCTGGAGAAGCTGTTGCAGCAAGAAATCTTCCTTCAGCTTCTTTGACACCTTCAAAGAGCTTGGACAAGCTCTGATACCATGTTGGAAATTTCTGGTAATTTCAAACAAAACACTGAACAGAGAATGATGCTCTGTTTCTCACGATCTTAACACAGGGAAGTAAAAAAAATTTCTGAGCAGACAGGGTTTTCCACATACAAATAAAACTTGTATTCATTAATAAAATGCCTAATACAAACTTCTTCCTCACACAGAGGGATTACACCAGCTCCAAAAAAAATTTACTCTCTCTGCAACAGAGAATAATACTCTGTTTCTTAAAAATTAACACACTGTTGTAAATAAAATATTTCTTTCATTTACGCTGCTACGCCTCTCAAGCTACCTCTGACGCGTTCTCCTTTTTTTTTTTTGCTTCACATTACATTGCAAATCATATACCATAATAAAAAAACTTACATACATTTACTATGCGTTCTTTTTTTTTTTGCTTCACATTACATTGCAAATCATATGCCATAATAAAAAAACTTACCTACGTTTACTATGCCATACTTCCTTAAGTAAAAGAAATATTAAAATTAGAATCTTTTACCTACAATCTACTAACATAATAAATTCATTAAATTATTTCAGCATGGTGAAAATTAAATTTCTCATCCTTTTGCTGACAAACCTGGCGGTCAACCAAAACATTCACTTCACGCAAGTTCAAATGGTGCAGGCGCCTTGATTTAATCGGACTGATATCGCTTGCCCAAATTAAACGAACAATACGCCCCGATAAAAAGTGGTTTTGCAAAATGCACAGAGGAACGCGTCAGCACTGGTTTTATGGGGGCCGTTTGATAGAATACCACCGCTTGGAGAAAAGCGGTGCGATAAGGCTCAGCGGTTTTCCGGAACGAAAGCCTGTTTGCGGTCGCCGTTGCCATGGTAAATTCCGGCAATGCTCCAGTCGAAATTACATTTCAACAAATTATCTGGTAAAATACCTTGATGTTTTCGTGCTTTCCTTTTTCCTTCACACACAAGTTCAGCCGAGGGATTTACAAAATCGCTTCAGGTGCACGCGTAACCAGCTGGATATTCTGGAATCAGATTTTAAAACAGTTAAATATGGAAGTGACGGAATCTGATGCGGTGGAAACATAGTTTTCTTCTCATTCCCTGATTCTTAGTCAACTGAAGAGCCAATGATCAGAGTATTTTATACAGAATAGCAGAGGAACAATATAGATGCCAGCCTAAAGCAATGTATTTTAATTAAATAACTTACAACTCTCCAAATCCGAAGGACTGTTGCAGAAGCTATTAGAAGAGCACCTTTCCAAATGTGATACTCTTAACAAATTTTTCCTTTTGCAACAGTGCCCTCAGCTGAATGTTGTCATTTTATTTGCAGTCATTCAAAACCCTAAATCAAATTGCTATGTAC
Organism: Pinus tabuliformis; assembly: GCA_031772625.1. Lineage (NCBI taxonomy): Eukaryota > Viridiplantae > Streptophyta > Pinopsida > Pinales > Pinaceae > Pinus > Pinus tabuliformis. Next base: position 952,454,068 of record CM062808.1, on the reverse strand, counting down.
AGCTCATACCTTCTGCTGTTTAATATTTATACGTTACGTTTTGAAAGACTTTGGTTGTTTATAATTCGTAAAGCTAAATGATATTACTATAGAGATGCCCCAGATTTTATATAAGGAACTACTTGGTTTTTTTTTGGAAGCCACAGTCCACATAAAGCACGCTGAGGTCCGAGGAGCGTAACATAATTCACTCCAAAAGATTCTGACATATGATTCCAAAAATTAAATCCGTTTTTAACTTTTCAGTTTCATGTGGTTTAGTGAATGGTAAATATAATTCACTCCAAATATTAAAATTTAATTATTCTTTTTTATTTTAATTTGATTTGATTCCATAAATAAAATTGTTCATTCCATTTCTCATTCATCAACAATTATCCAGGATCTAATATCAACCTATTTTATAAAATTTGTATCAATTATCCGGGTTCTAATCTCAATTTATTTTAGAAAAATTATATCATTTTGTATTCAGCATTTATAAATATATCATAAATTAAAAAATTAAAATATATTTTAACCATATTATTATTGGTTTGAAAAACATCAATCAAAAATTTCTCTTATATAATTTTTATATATATTTTTTTTAACTTTATAATAAAGTTAAAAAATTAAAAGTATATTTTTATGTAAAAAATCCATTAAAAAAAACTAAAATATAATATACATCTCATTAGATAAGTGTTTCCTCGACCACAGTACCAGATCTACTTTTAATCTGACATCTGAGGAGTGGAACATAACTCACTCGAAAATATTTTGACATATAATTCTAAAAATCAAACCCATTTTTAATTTTCCACTTGCAACTGGATTTATGAATACTCATAAAATTGTTCATTCCACTTCTCACACATCATGATCCATGATCCAATCATAAGTTTTCTTTAGAAAAACTGTTGAGTTCCTTGTAAACATGTGATAAATTTAAAAAATTAAAATAAACTTAAATAATTAAAAAGGTATATTTTAATGTAAAAGTTTTATTCAGCAAAGGAAGTAATGTCGAACCGTGACATCTGTTAAGACCAGGTGTTCTTTCCTGTGCTTAAAAAAAAAATATTTCTCATTAGATAAGTCTTGCTTGACCATACCAGATCTATTTTAATCTGTCATCTGAGAAGCCTAACATAATTCACTCCAAACTATTTTTAAATTTTCAGTTTCATCGGATTTAATGAATGGTCAATCATCCATGATGCAATGGTAAGCCTTAGAAAAACTGTCCCCTCTCTATTAAGCTCCCCCTATAGACATGTGATAAACTTAAAAAATGATAATAAACTTAAAAATAAGAAATATACTTTAATGTAAAAGGTTCATTTGTTATTCCTGGAAAAAAAAGGTTCATTTGTTAAACTTGAAAAGATTAAAATAAACTTAAAGACTTAAAATTACATTTTAATGTAAAAGTTTAATTAAAGCAACTAATGTGGAGACGATGACATCTGTTAAGACCAGTTGTTCTTTCATGTGCCTAAAATAAAATATGCAGATATGTGTTGCTTCGACCACCATACCAGATCTATTTTATTCTGTCATCTAAAATAAAATAAAGTATAATAAGATACGTGTTGCTTCGACCACCGTACCAGATCTATTTTAATCTGTCATTTGAAATAAAAATTTTCATAACATAAAGTGTTGTTTTGATTACCATACCTGATCAAATTTTAATTTGTCATCCAATTCAGACTTTTAATGGAGCTACTCGAATTTTTTTTTGTTTGTTTTAATAGTATGTACTTGGACTTTGAAAGAGATTAAAGCAACTGTGGTATAATTTAACTAGAAAAATAACTAGCATTTGTACCTAGTGTTGCAAAGGAAACGCCGTAAGGCATAGTGTGTGGAAGAATATTGAAACGTGAATAGGCTTTTGCGGGCTTTTTTGGAAGCAAGGGTCGATGAATTCGAGCTTTTATTTGAGGGAGCGATACCGAAAACCGTTGAAATGGAATGCAAGCAGCCATAAATATGCATTGAACTTGTTTAGAGACCTTTGTTTGTTGTTGGAAAAAACTGTGGAGTTAAAGGTGAAGATAAATGAATGAATCCATGTGAACAACAACCGGGCAACCATATTGATTTGGAAAGGGCTATTTAAGAAATCATTATTCAAATGGGAAATTAAATTAATATGCCAACAACAACCGAGCAACCATATTGATTTGGAAAGGGCTATTTAAGAAACCATTACTGAAATTGAAAATTAAATTAATATGAAGATATATTGAAAACATGTATTATAATCATTAAAGTCAATTGATTTTGTAAACAAAATATGTTAAAACCCATTGACAATGAAATGGTTGTGAGGAAATAAACTATCAAAATGGCATTGATGTCGAAACATCCCTTTTTTGAGTTTGAAACGGGAAACACAAATAGTTGGGAGGACATGAACTATCAAAATGGTATTTGATGTTGAAACATCCTTTTTTAAGTGTGAAATGGAAAATACAAATAGTGTATTGTAACATCCTTTTTAAAGTTTGAAATGGAAAATACAAAGTGTGTTGTAACATCCTTTTTAAAGATTGAAATGGAAAACACAAATAGTTGTGAGGAAACAAACAATGAAAACGGTATTCGATCTTGAAACATCTTTTTTCAAGTTTGAAATGGAAAATACAAACAGTGAATTGTAACAAAAGAGGTTCGAGAAGGAATATAATAGTCTAAAGAACATTGTGCTTGTCATTCCATATTTGAAGTTGTATGAAAACATGGTGGAGGCAGCGAAGGCCTGAAGAAGTAGCAATGGACCTGCAAAATTTATATTTTGTTAGAATTAGTAATATGTAAACCAGTTGCAGAAATTTATTAGTAATACTCTGCAGGTGAGTTGTGTTAAAATGAATCTGGAATGAATGGTAATGAAGTTACCTTTGCTATGGGGATCCATATATTGTTAGTGGAAGATGCATGGTGAATAACGGCATATTGAACACCATTGGAGGTCAATGCACAGCTGGAGACGCAGTTTTTTTGCTTGCCAATCTACATGTAGTTGTGTAGGTATGTTATTTCTAAGCGCATGTGGCCTGCTGCAAAGGAAAGAAAAGATAAGAATGAGATGTATAGACAATATAAAGACATTCTAATATTTGCTTATTTACTAATAATGATTAAAGTTTGTTGTTGTTGAAAGATATGAAAAGTATGTTAAGAAATAGAATGAGGTAAATAAATGGAGGAAACCTTTTGGTGATGTCAAAGTACGGGTTGGAGCAGATTATCTGGAGGCGGCATTGAACGAAGAATTTCCTCTGCGTGTTTTCTGCGAGCAATGTTTTTGTTGTCCTTCATTTTACTGTAACGATCGAAACTGAATGCGGGGTTAATCTGGAGATCTTGCAGAGAAGGCACTCTTGAAATAGCTGTGAATGTGAGACCTTGACGTTCTATTTTTCCAATGTCAATTGTTGCTTTTGGAAGGGTCATACCTTGAGATTTATGTATGGTTAAAGCCCAAGCCATCTTCAGTGGAATTTGTGCACGACCATTTCTTTTTACTGCTGGAATAGGCAAGTGAGTGGGGTTTCTTTCATCCCAAGGAGGCCCAATGTACTTGGGGAAATCTACGACAACAAATGTTGGAATTTGTGGTGGTGCAGTTGATTCTTTGTAAAAGATGGTTACAATTTTTCCAAGGGAACCATTAACAAGATCGGCTGAAACCCAAAGGTTGGAAATCAACATAACTTTTTCGCCATTGCATAGCAATACAATTCGCTCAAGTTGCTCATCTTCAGAGGAAAGACTGGAATATGTGTTGTCATCTTCAGCAATGGATCGTGCGATAAGAGTGTTAAGAGATTTCATCATTTGCTTATTATGGACCGTTGTTTGAGCATTTGTTGGAAATAGATGCATGGAATCATGGAATGAACATATTTCTTCTTCTGATAAAAAGGAATCTGTGCGCGACATGAGTACGTTGTAGTCATCGATTGTTGGATTTTCATCTCTAATGTTCTGGAGAATGTTCCTGAAAGTAACCTGTGCGATGTCGTCGCCTTGTTGACGAAATATTGTGTCCAATGTGATGACTGTGTTGAAGGTGTTCCACAGTGCGCTTCCGTGGCTCGTCCCTGCATATAGAGGTATGTCTTTGACGGGTGGTAGCTGACCGAGATCACCAACCAATATTATGGAACAACCACCGAAAGGAGTGTTTCTTTGGTGGGGAAATGCCTCGCGAAGACGTTCATCAATATGGCTGAGAAGCTTTGGCCCAATGAAGCTCATTTCATCGATCAGTATGTATCTTATATGCTTGAGTTCTTCCTGGAATTTTGCAAGAGCACTACCTTCTAACGGCATAAGATCCTTTATAGGAAGGTGCAAAGCAGAATGGATTGTCGATGCTTGTATGTTGAAGGCAGCAACCCATGTAGGGGCGAGGAGCATGATCGGTGAAGGTTCTAGGCTTGCAAGGCTTATGAGCATATCTTTGATGCAATTAATAAGGAGGGATTTTCCCGTACCAGCAGTGCCTTGTATTATCATTCTGAGAGCGGGTAAATAATCCTTCCTAGCAAAATGATTAAAAATAATATTTAGAGCTTTTCTTTGCATTGGAGATAATGTAGTAAGGGTCAGCAGGGTATGTTGATGTGTTTGAAGAATGCGGTGGATGGAGCGGCTATTCTCAATGAATTGTATTGCATTATTTTGTAGATCCAATGGGATAGTGGTATGATTCCAGTTATGGGTGTCATCAAAGCCACGAAGACCAAGCATGTCAAGGTCATTTATGAGAAGCTCATTTGTAGGGTGTAATTGGGAAAGTAATTCCCATTCATTTATTTCCATGGCGTCTGTTGGATTGGCTTCATTCATAGTTGAGGTATCATTTGCGACAGATTCAATATCAGATAGTGTGCGGTGTTGATGCCAAGGATTCTAGAATGGGCGAAATGTTTGCCAATTTGCGATGAATTCTGCAGCAGAATCTCCTATATCTTGTACGATACGGCGAAAAGGTTTGTATAGCATAAGCTCAACCCTGCAAAAGTCAGTGTAGCAAGGTTCTGTTGTGGATGGTATGGAGGAGTAATGTGGTATGACCCGAACAATTGCCTTTGTAGGCCTTTGTTTCCATTTGTTTGTTTTGCGACGAGGATCATATGACCAGGATCTTGCCAACTCTATTAGTGATGTGGACTCTAGGGTAGAAGGGCACTGGATATATGTATCTATGAAGTGCGGGGATGTAGTGGAGGTGGCGTCCGTTTGTGGAAGGCGCATAAGAACTTTTTGGTTTACATTTAAAGAAATGAATGGCCGACTACATAATGTTAACGGTAATTTTTGCAGCATATGGCAGGTTTCTTGGGCTCCAATGTCACGATCAACAAGGGTTTCTGCAAGGAATTTTCGAAATGCGGATGTTGCTGGGTCAGCAATGGGTGAAGCAAGGACAATTCTACGTAGCATGTCGTGGAAGCTTTCGGATTTTTTTTCTGCTTTGGATGCATATTTGGCGATATATTTTTGTACAACGTGTATGGAGAGTACTGGTTGGCAGTCAACATTTGCACGCCAAATAGATAGGATGGTAGGGTTATGGCTATTGAGTTGATCGTCGTTCCGAGCAGGGGTGTATGTTTTTTGGCCATTGGAATCAATGAATAAGGCCGATTTTGGATGTAATTCCCACGGTGCTATATAACGACATTGGAGTGAGGATCCATTTTTTCTTAGGCACGTGCTTTCTGAGCATTTTGTGTGACGTTCAACACAATTGACGAGTTGTTCATAGTCACTGAAAGTATTGGTTCTGAAGATTTGCGGTGTGGACAACAGGCAAGGGTCTTCGGGATTTGTCCAAGCATTTGGTTGGTTTGAATTTGAAGGAGCACGAGGGTTCCAAGCGGAAATATATTTGTCGAAGAACTGCCTTGCAATATCGACTGCTTCTGTGTCTTCCCAGTTGAGATTCTCCATATCAGGTGCATTTTCTATCCAAAGGAAACCATGGATGTGCGCATATCCCCTATGTTTCCATTCATACCTAACAAGAATGTGTTTTTGTAAGATAATTTTGCAATAGGTGAGGAATGTTGTTTAGAGTTCTTGGAGGAAAAAAAATGCGGTAGAATGCGTACCTGTACCAGTAATCTTTTGTATTCAGGTGTTTCTCCAAGATAATCTTACGAAATGCTGTGAATCTATGGTGCATATATAGCGATGTTAAATGTGGGTTAGAGATAATGTTATCATTTCTCCACTTTTGTTGTTTTCCAATATCAGTAGGAAGACATCCGGGCATGACTGCATGAAGATCAGGCCATTTTGTATCAGCTGCACTTAATGTGAAGAAGAACGTCGGGCAACCGAGTTGAGATATCATGTCCATTAGTTCATTTTTAGCTTTGTGCCAAAATGACCTTGTTCCACGTAAAGAGCTACCGAATCGCATGACTTGCTCCGCCAATTGCTCATCTGGAAATTGTTCTAATCGAATGTTCAGATCTTGAATAGATATTGGAAAGTTATCTGTGATGCTTTTTTTCACAAAAATCGACGTTGTTGCTTGACTGCGATGCCGCATCATGAGATTATATATGTAATAACGAAAGCGTGGGTGGCTTCCAAATCTATTATCGTAGTAACGTATGAGATGAAGTGCATATTCATGTAACTGCACTGCTTTCACTCTTGGCTGATTTGGCATTGCAGCGCCTGTCGGGAAAAGGGCGGGGAAAGCCATAGAGAGTAGACCTTCTGTGTTGTATCCTTTGACTGGCGATAAACCAATTGTTGGCCACTCAATTGTAGTATCAGATTGGTGGTTGTAAGCATGCAAATAATGGCGGATTTCTTGGATTTCTGTATTTGTATTGGGTATGATGGGTACGAACGATGATGTTTGGCCAGCGGATGGGTCTGTGAAATCTTCGGTGAGCTCATGGGGTGGTTCAAGTGGAAGGCGAACAGTGGTTTCTGTAGTATTGGAATGGTGAAGGGAGGAGGAGACATCGGTGGGGATTGCTGGTAAGGATGCCAGTGCATTGGAATCAATACGAACATTCTTATAGTATGGGTCATTAGCCAATTTGTATTCCAATGCAGCGAGAACGCGATGTCTACTGACAATGAAATCATAAGCCTTATGGTCATTACTATGACGCGTGACAATTAGGATGTCCAAGTGCTCAACACGTCGTGGCAACATGTTTGCGATTTTTGTTATGTCTTGAGGAAAACAAATTGTGTGGCCACTGTATTTATACTGGCCACCACGTGCATGTGTTACCTGCAGTATAGGGTTAACCCTAGCAATGAGCATTTCTTCTATTTGCGAAAGAGACGTAAGGGCAGCTGGTTGAGGGCCAGGGTCCATGTTGTTTGATAATGAGAAGCGATGACCCTTTGTTTCAGAGGCGCATCTGGAGCAGCAATACATGTGGTTGGAATTGCGGATATGTATTCCAGGATATGATTCAAGACAAATGGAGCATGGGGATTTAGGTGGAAGTTTATCAAGCTTTGAACGGAAATCTCGATGTGCTTGATCAGTATAAACGTTGCTGAAAGCATGTGCAAAGGAGGGGTTAGGGCAATGAGGCATGGATGTATTTGTTTGAGAGGTTTGCTGAGAAGATAAAGAGCCTGATAATTGCAAGGGAAGATTGTTTTCAGGGTGGGCCATTTCAGACGAGGAAGGTTGGTCACCCTTTTGTTTTTTGTGTTTTTGACATTCTATGATGTTTTTTTTTGCTTGGTAAAGCTCACGGCGCCATGCATTTATTCGTTCTTTATTTGTTGCATAGTATCTTTGAGCACGTTCATTATTAGAAGAAGAAGCCATTCGCAAAATTTATGGTACCTATAAGCAAGGGAGGGGAAAACAAGAATGTTATTTAGAGACAACAACCACGTTATTGTATGAAAGCGAAAGAAGGGTAAAAAATGCAAGCGAAAGCGAAAGAAGGGGAAAAAAATTTAAGTTCTGAATAGTGCCATGTGAATTTTTTATTTGAGAAATGTTTTTGAAAGAACGTATTAGTATTTTTTCTGCATACATGTAGGTAGTTTCATGTGTAAAGTTGATAAAAGGAAAAAAAAAATGTGATTTTGTCTACTAACATAATGCTAGATACAATGGAGAACAAATATTTATTTCAATGGTATATAAGAAATTTTCATAAGAAGACATGCAACAATATATCTTGTAAAGTTGTATCTATAAAATTGGACAATAGGAATTGCCAAAAAGCAAGGAACACATTCTGCAATATTTATCTACAATGTCGAGAAGCTCTGAATTTCTCGAAGGATGTTTTTGCATTCTATCGTGAAATGCATTTTTTCTTCTTTTATGATAACGCATTTCAATCGTGGGACTTCTTTAAAAGTTTATGTCTTCACCGATAGTGTGAAGATATGATCTGTCCATAGAGCTCTAGAGACAATTTCCTTGATTAGTTCTGGATCTGAAGATAATAGATAGAAGTCTTTGGCATTATTTCCAAGAATTGTAGAGCCCACGTCTTTGAAAGCAACAGTTGGAGCCAATTCACCAGTGTGATCTTGTATGTCGATTTTCAATAAGTATCTGTAATCACAGTCGCTTACTTCAGCGTTGCATTTTGGACAGAACCACACCCCTGTATTTTGTGGAATAAGTTTTTTCATGCATTTTTTCCCACCAACAATCGACGGGCAAGAAATGTAGTAAAAACTATCCATACCAATTTTTGTTATTGTGCCCTTTAATTGGAAAAATTTTGGTTTCTCTAAGGAATCCATACTGTAAATGTCAGCAATTGTTATTTTTTTTTGTTGGGCGCAAAAAGGAGATCTTGTTGTCAAAGATGTTGAAGCAGCAGTCGAGCCTTCTTTTTTAAACCACGACTTTAGCGTATGGGCCTCTTCAATGTCAGGATCTACAAGAACAATGGATCTCGTTCTAGTGCCGATATTTTTCCTATTAAATTCTCCAACACGTGCAGATTTGATTGCAATGATGGGGTTATTTCCTGTAGCACATAGGGAGGAGATTTCCTGTGAAACGGCATTAAAATTATCTCCCCAAAAGATTGCATCTATGTTATACCCTGACATGTCTTGAAGCTGTACTGTTTGTTTATTGACTTCAGAGCCATCTCTTCTACGTATAGTGAATACACTGGAAATGTCTGTGACAACACCCAAAATATCAACAATGGAGTTGACGTTTGTTGTTCTGATATCATCAATTGATTTTATACTGAATTGCACTGCTGGATTATGTTTTTTTTCACTGGCAACATGTTCTATGGTAGATGTTGCATTCAACAAAATTTCCCAGTCATTGTTCAAGTGGTTGTATTGCTTATTAGCCATTTTCACATTCCCTTTAGAAACAATGTAGACATTTCCATTTTGGATTTTGTCGAAAAAATAATCTGCGACATTGTTGAAACATGTAATATGTATTTCTCCACCCTCTGTATCGAACAGGTCAAAGCCAAACACTTTACCGGGTCCGTATTGATTCTGAAACTGTCGAAGAGCTGTTTTCCTTTGGACGTATCCTTTTATGCACCAGTTTGAGTGGTAAGGGTTTAACGATTTGATGGGAATTTGAACCGGTTGAACGGACGGGGTTGGAGTAGTTGGAAGAGGGCAGTGCCTTTTTCATGGAGGATGTGGATCCGATGAGGATGGAGAGTTTTCATCAGATGTGATGGGGATACTCATAGTTTTTGGATTGCCAATTAAGGGTGCAAATGAAGTAGATATTTCAAAGTCTATTAGCTTTATAGACCTACACGACAAATAAGAGTCAAAGGAATAACTGTTAGAAGCGGTTGTGTTATAAGTAAAAAAATGTTAAATTTGAAATAAGAAATTTATAACAAACTTACGTTGAAGGACCAATAGCTGAGGTAGTCCAACTTTTAACATTTATAATAGAACCCTTTTGTAGCAAGCCTGTTGCTACGAGATCATTGAAATCTTTTGGAAGCATGATGTGTTTCTTATGTGTTCCGTTTGAAATTGCAGTACGATATCGTGGAGTTGATTTTTGCATTGGTTGTATTGGCTCAAGATCAGCAATTTGCAGGTATGGTTGAATATGAGTTGATCCAGATAACATTGAGGAAATTGCATTTTCAGTGAGGTTTGATGTAATTTTCTGGTACAAAACAAAACACAAAAATGTTGAAAGAAGCATGTTTAGTTTTTTTTCTAAATGAGTGGGCATCTAAGCTTATAAACATAATGAAGAAAGATATTTATTACAACATCTTTATACGTTCATTTTTTTTTAAGCATACTTCCACGAAGCGCAGAGGAAGGAGAGGGAGAAACAAATGAAATAGAAGGTTTGGGGGTAACTCTAGTATCATCTGGTTGCTGATTTGATTGCCCAAAAATCATGGTGTTTTGAACGACAGAGGTCGAGAACAGCCATACCAGCAGGCGAAGTGAAAGCCCTGGAAGGGACAATGTAGCCATATGAGGTACACCAACATCTCCCCTAGAGGAAAATGGAGTAGGATTCCCCCAAGGGGAAATCCTTGATTGGTGGACACCATTTTGTCAAACTGAGACCAACGAGGGAGCAGTGATGTTATTCCGATTTGAATAAATTGTATGACACTTTGACACAACTTGATTTTTCAATTTCTAAGAGATGAGAAAAAGCTAAAGACGATTCCAGTCGCCTTCGATTTGGGCAACTCTAGTATCATCTGGTTGCTGAGTTGATTGATCGAGAATCACGGTGTTTTGAACGGCAGAGGTCGAGAAAAAGTATATTGGCAGGGAAATTGCAAGCCCTGGAAGGGTCAATGTAGCCATATGAGGTGCACCAACATCTCCCCTAGAGGAAAAGGCAGCAGGATTCCTCCATGGGGAAATCCTTGAATGGTGGACTCCATTTTCTTACCCTAAGACCAACGAGGGAACAGTGAGGTTATTCCGATTTAAATAAATTTTATGACACTTTGACACAATTTGGTTTTTCATTTTTTAAGAGTCGAGAAAAAGCTAAAGATGACTCTAGTCGCCTTCGATTTTTAACAAGCCTGAAGTGACAAGTGCTCAGATGGTCCTTTTCTTTTAAGGAGTCTGAAAAGGAACGAAAGTGACTACTCTGGATATCTAGACAGGGGGATTACCAAACCAATCGAAAAACTGCAGAATACTTTTTATGGTACGGCAGTCAATCTTCCCGAATGTTGTGTTCAGTGCATTGCGATTGATAGGGCGGCAGACACGGCTTCCTAAGGATAAAGGATATAACCTACTGTGGTCTCCCAATATATACTCGACGGTACGTGGGAGCACAAGTCCGTACTGGCACTTGTCATTTCAAAGAGGAGGAATCACCCAACCTATGATGAAAGTGATAGTTACCAGGCTTTATGACGCCGGAACACGTCTCTAGCCTAGACTTCTAAATGGTGTGCATTAGGTTCCAAAGCATTTTTATGTTTATTGAAATGTATTTTTATAGTTGATCTTTCTTAAGAAGTTTGCCTTTAAGGTTGATCGCGTGATGTACATATACAATTCCTAAATATGCAATCTAAGATGATAAACAATCGTTTACTTTCTTTTTTGCAGTGAAAATCCTAGCTACTAAGGAAAGAGAAGCGAAACTGTTTGAACATAGAGCAGAGAGCACACGCAAAGTCCTAAATCAATTTCTGCATGCATTCTAAATGTAAATGTACATGCATGTATTTGTTTTCCGCTTTCTTAATGTGTGGATGACAAAAAAAATGCCAAGTGGAATATAATATCAATACACACTAAAAAACAAGACAGCCACGATGGCACCACTTTGCATTAGTTAAACACAAAGGAATAAAGTTTAAATTATCAAGAAAGCATATATATAACTGAATCATTTCAATCGGAAAATAATTTTGAATGAAATTTATAAGACTCTTTAGTTGCTCAGTGGCTAATGTACAATTGATGGAAGAGGATTTTGTATCATGGCCCATGGATGAAATAGAAATGAAGCAAAAACTCGGAAAGGAGATTAAGGTTGTTACCGGAGATGAAGCAATATAGAAAACGCCCAGAAATGTCCGTCAACGCTGAAAGTTGGATTGCCCAGTGACAAAACAGAGTAGGCCAAGGCAAAGTATCTGTATTTAACATTGTTGTGTGAGTAACCAACACAAGCTGCACAGTGCTATGCAAATTAATAGTCTTTGCGAGAAGAAAACCCAACATAATCCACACAATCTAATCCTCGCAAGGAAGGTTTTGCAGGGATTTAAAGGTTTTCTTATGTTATAAAATCCTAGGCAAATGTGGGTGCCCCAGCAAATAAAAATGTTTACCATAATACCCACTTACTATTAAGCATTGTCTCCAAAGGAACTTGAACAATATGATAAAAGACTGATCTTTTACTTCTATAATATACATAATGTTAAATATATGAAAAACACTTTCTGCTTTCAAGACTCTATAGTTGCTGAGTGGCTAATGTACAATTGATGGAAGAGGATTTTCTATCATGGTCCATGGATGAAATAGAAATGAAGCAAAAACTCGGAAAGGAGATTAAGGTTGTTACCAGAGTTGAAGCAATACAGAGAACGTCCAGAAATGTCCTTCAACGCTGAAAGTTGAAGCACAACTACAAATTAGTTTGCAACTGCTTCACATATAGTAAAAAATGGATATTGTCAGATAACGGTAGGGAGAAATTCAATAACAAAACAGAGATTAAACTACATGCAAGATGATCCGAGAACAAGTAGTTTAATATCATCTTTTAATATAATTTGATGGTTAAAAAAATATGTTGCATCATTCAAAAGTTATCAATTCAAATTTACAGATAGAATATGCATGACTTTGCACACTAAAAATAGAATATGCATAACTTTGCAAACTTAAATAGTGATTTCAGAAGTAAAATATATAAATACATTTTATGAGTCAAATTACTTCCAAAGTTAACAAGATTGGATCTCGTTACAAGAACTTCCAGCCACCTTGTTGTAAGACCTTCATATTTAAAAACATTTTACCCTACTTATACTCTGTAATTAAGAGTATAGCTAGAATATAAGGTTGTACTTCGTTACATGGGAAATATATATATATGCACATCAAAGCCTGATTGAATAACCTGAGAGCATAGTTCAAAACACCAAGTTGAAGCCTAGATTTATATTTAATGTTGCACAAATTTGGCATAAAGCATAGGATAAACCACTGACAAAGTTAACAAAGCCTGATTGAATAACCTGAGAGCATAGTTCAAAACACCAAGTTGAAGCCTAGATTTATATTTAATGTTGCACAAATTTGGCAGAAAGCATAGGATAAACCACTGACAAAGTCAACAAAGCCTGATTGAATAACCTGAGAGCATAGGTCAAAACACCAACTCAAAAGTCTAATCCACTGCCATGTTGTGTGAAATTCCAAGGCCAATGGGAGAGAATCTCCAAAAGTGGTTTTCTAAGTTTGAGGCAATACCAGTCAAGATGGAACGAGAAGAAAACCCAACATAATCCACACAATCTAATCCTCATGAGGAAGGTTTTGCAGGGATTTAAAGGTTTTCCTATGTTATAAAATCCTAGGCAAACAATAGAATAGTACTCTGTTCTCGACATTCAAGCACACACTTTACAAATTTTGTAATTCAACACCATCATTCAAAAGTCATCAATTCAAATTTAAAGATAGAATATGCATGACTTTGCACACTAACAATAGAATATGTATAACTTTGCAAACTTAAATAGTGATTTCAGAAGTAAAATATATAAATACATTTTATGAGTCAAATTACTTCCAAAGTTAACAAGAATGGATCTCGTTACAAGAACTTCCAGCCACCTTGTTGTAAGACCTTCATATTTAAAAACATTTTACCCTACTTATACTCTGTAATTGAGAGTATAGGTAGAATATAAGGTTGTACTTCGTTACATGGGAAATATATATATATATATATGCACATCAAAGCTTGATTGAATAACCTGAGAGCATAGTTCAAAACACCAAGTTGAAGCCTAGATTTATATTTAATGTTGCACAAATTTGGCATAAAGCATAGGATAAACCACTGACAAAGTTAACAAAACCTGATTGAATAACTTGAGAGCATAGTTCAAAACACCAAGTTGAAGCCTAGATTTATATTTAATGTTGCACAAATTTGGCAGAAAGCATAGGATAAACCACTGACAAAGTCAACAAAGCCTGATTGAATAACCTGAGAGCATAGGTCAAAACACCAACTCAAAAGTCTAATCCACTGCCATGTTGTGTGAAATTCCAAGGCCAATGGGAGAGAATCTCCAAAAGTGGTTTTCTAAGTTTGAGGCAATACCAGTCAAGATGGAACGAGAAGAAAACCCAACATAATCCACACAATCTAATCCTCATGATGAAGGTTTTGCAGGGATTTAAAGGTTTTCCTATGTTATAAAATCCTAGGCAAACAATAGAATAGTACTCTGTTCTCGACATTCAAGCACACACTTTACAAATTTTGTAATTCAACACCATCATTCAAAAGTTATCAATTCAAATTTAAAGATAGAATATGCATGACTTTGCACACTAAAAATAGAATATGTATAACTTTGCAAACTTAAATAGTGATTTCAGAAGTAAAATATATAAATACATTTTATGAGTCAAATTACTTCCAAAGTTAACAAGATTGGATCTCGTTACAAGAACTTCCAACCACCTTGTTGTAAGACCTTCATATTTAAAAACATTTTACCCTACTTATACTCTGTAATTGAGAATATAGGTAGAATATAAGGTTGTACTTCGTTACATGGGAAATATATATATATGCACATCAAAGCCTGATTGAATAACCTGAGAGCATAGTTCAAAACAGAGTCGTCAAAGAGATTCTGTTTAGTAAAAGGATGTATTCGTATGGTTTTGGTAGGGGATGTAATCAAAAGACACATATTTAGGCAATCCTAAAAAGCCTGGGTAATCTAATAAGACAAAACTCCACAGGGAGAATGGCATGGTAAGATTGATGTATTCAAATTGTTTGGTAAGGGATGTATATAAAAAACATATGGGTAGACATAGCCTCAAAAACACTTTTTGCTTTCAAGTAAGACTGTATAGTTGCTGAGTGTCTAATGTAGAATTGATGGAAGAGAATTTTCTATCATGGTCCATGGATGAAATAGAAATGAAGCAAAAACTCGGAAAGGAAATTAAGGCTGTTACCGGAGTTGAAGCAATACAGAGAACGTCCAGAAATGTCCTTCAATGCTGAAAGTTGAACAACAACTACAAATTAGTTTGCAACTGCTTCACATATAGTAAAAAATGGATATTGTCAGATAAAGGTAGGGAGAAATTCAATAACAAAACAGAGATTAAACTACATGCAAGATGATCCGAGAACAAGTAGTTTAATATCATCTTTTAATATAATTTGATGGTTAAAAAAATATCTTGCATCATTCAAAAGTTATCAATTCAAATTTACAATTCAAATTTACAGATAGAATATGCATGACTTTGCACAATAAAAATAGGGTATGTATAACTTTGCAAACTTAAATAGTGATTTCAGAAGTAAAATATATAAATACATTTTATGAGTCAAATTACTTCCAAAGTTAACAAGATTGGATCTCGTTACAAGAACTTCCAGCCACCTTGTTGTAAGACCTTCATATATAAAAACATTTTACCCTACTTTATGAAAAAATTGACTGGGAAGGGGGGGCTCTGTTTTCTACACGATTAGCTTATCCCAGTTTTATATGCTAAACATTCCCCTAAACGTAGTTTTTGTTCATTTGACCCTTTTGACTATTAACATTATGTGCCATGTAACGGGGTATAATTTGATGGCATGTTATTGTTGTTTAATTTGAGGACAATCAAGAATAGGACAATACCTTCTTGAGCATTAAATCTTTGATAACAATTTCTGCATAATTCCAAGGGCAATCTCTATTCTTGTGGTTCAGGTCTACATTTCTTCAATGAACAGTCAATAAGTATTGCCAGTTTGCATTTTATTCTAAAAAAATTCCAAACAATCCCACTCATGTTTGTGACTTGAGGTCCATCGAAGGATTTTATGCTTTCAATGTATGTTTGGTTGCTGACCCTCTACGTGTTGAATTTCAACATTTTTGTGGTTAGTTTTCTTCTTAGAGTTCGGTTAGAGAATGTATATCTTTCCATGCTAATTTGCTTCTCTGCTTACTTGTGGACCTTTTGGTGCACTTGGTTTGTTGTTTAGTTGGCTTTTTCTTAAATTATTTTGTTCTAGTTTCGAGTTTTTAAGGTTGTTGATTTCTGAGTTTTTCAGCATTTCAGGTCCAAATTTATAATTTACTGTTTTTCTGCTATTTTTTTGATATCTCGAAAAAGTTTGGCCATATATTCCCCCAAAGATATTTGTGACATTAATTATAATGCTAGAAGGGCCATTTTGCTTGAGATTGTCACCTTTAGGAAGCATTTTTAAATGCAAACCTATTAAAATCACAACAACATATCCCTAACATGGTTGTACGACTATTACTTCTTAGCAGTGATTTTTATGCTTCCATTTTACATGCAAAAGCAGAAAATAACCATATGCATAGTCTAGCCACTGAAAAGAGAATGCAAAATAAAACACAATATATAAGTAACCCGTAATTCACGAGGAACACTATAATATTTTGTTAACTGTCATAACTCCCAAGGCATAAAAACATAAATTAATGCAGATAACAGGCCAGCTAAGCATAGTAATATGTCATATCAAGAAGTTGCTGGAATCATGCCCACATTGGGAGAGGGCTCTTTATACTCAAGGTTCTATGCCTCCATCCATAACTTGCAGGTTTAGGATCAGTACATTTTATGAGCCAAATTACTTCCAGAGATAACAAGATTGGATCTCGTTACAAGAACTTCCAGCCACCTTGTTGTAAGACCTTCATATTTAAAAACATTTTACCCTACTTATACTCTGTAATTGAGAGTATAGCTAGAATATAAGGTTGTACTTCGTTAGATGGGAAATATATATATATATATATGCACATCAAAGCCTGATTGAATAACCTGAGAGCATAGTTCAAAACATTGTCCTGAGCAACATTGTAGCCTCAGTGCCAAAAGATTCTATACATTAGTTCAAACTAATAGTTCCAGAACAACCCCAAAAAATCTATAAAGACTGTATACCATATGCATAGTCTAGCCACAGAAAAGAGAATGCAAAATAAAACACAATATATAAGTAACCCGTAATTCACGAGGAACACTATAATATTTCTTTAACTGTCATAACTCCCAAGGCATAAAAACATAAATTAATGTAGATAACAGGCCAGCTAACCATAGTAATATGTCATATCAAGAAGTTTCTGGAATCATGCCTACATTGGGAGAGGGCTCTTTATCCTCAAGGTTCTATGCCTCCATCCATAACTTGCAGGTTTAGGATCAGTCACAATGGATTTTCATCCATAGCTTCCTTCTTGGACTCTTCACATCACTCTAGCTCAGAAATGGCTAGAAGGATGGTCAAAATTTATCAAACTGGGGAACTTTTGAGCCCTGGAGTACAAACCAGCAACTTCGCCTCTCTTGATGTTCACAAAAATCTTGGCCTACCCTATGCTGAGGCCAACACAGGGCAATGATTACCAGAAGCTCTAGGATGAGAAGAATGCATCGGCAAGCACTCATCTATGGGGACTATACTCATGGTGCAGGGCACACTGTTCTAGTTAGACATAGCCTCAAAAATCTATAAAGACTGTATACATTAGTTCCGGAACAACCCCAACATAAGCTGCACAGTTGATTGTGTAAATGGACAGCTTCTGTGTGAACAACAGCTATTGTTTGCATCTCATTAGGTTCAGTGATATTAGTGTGTGTAATCACCATCGCTCTGAGAGTTTTTTGGAGAAATCTTGAAGCCTAGTGAACAAATCTTGAACCAGAAGTAGAAGAAGTACATTTTGGGGCAGACCTTGGGTTAACTTTTGGAGCAACATTGTAGCCTCTCTTGAAGCAGGCTTGGAGATGGTAGTATGGTGCCAATAGGTGCCAACAGAAATCATGAAATTGTTAATGCTATTTGATTCAACCTAACAGTGATGTGCTATCAAACTCCTCCAGCTGAAATGCATGCTTGAAGACATCAATTCACAAGTTTTACATGCAATAGCAGAAAATAACCATATGCATAGCCTAGCCATTGAATAGAATTCAATGTAACAATGATGTGCTATCAAACTCTAGCTGAAATGAGTGCTTTGAAAAAATTGACTGGGAAGGGGGGGCTCTGTTTTCTACACGATTATCTTATCCCAGTTTTATATGCTAAACATTCCCCTAAACGCAGTTTTTGTTCATTTGACCCTTTTGACTATTAACATTATGTGCCATGTAACGGGGTATAATTGGATGGCATGTTATTGCTGTTTAATTTGAGGACAATCAAGAATAGGACAATACCTTCTTGAGCATTAAATATTTGATAACAATTTCTGCATAATTCCGAGGCCAATCTCTGTTCTTGTGGTTTAGGTCTACATTTCTTCAATGAACAGTCAATAAGTATTGCCAGTTTGCATTTTATTCTAAAAAAATTCCAAACAATCCCACTCATGTTTGTGACTTGAGGTCCATCGAAGGATTTTATGCTTTCAATGTATGTTTGGTTACTGACCCTCTACGTGTTGAATTTCAACATTTTTGTGGTTAGTTTTCTTCTCAGAGTTCGGTTAGAGAATGTATATCTTTCCATGCTAATTTGCTTCTCTGCTTACTTGTGGACCTTTTGGTGCACTTGGTTTGTTGTTTAGTTGGCTTTTTCTTAAATTATTTTGTTCTAGTTTCGAGTTTTTAAGGTTGTTGATTTCTGATTTTTTCAGCATTTCAGGTCCAAATTTATAATTTGCTGTTTTTCTGCTATTTTTTTTATATTTCGAAAAAGTTTGGCCATATATTCCCCCAAAGATATTTGTGACATTAATTATAATGCTAGAAGGGCCATTTTGCTTGAGATTGTCACCTTTAGGAAGCATTTTTAAATGCAAACCTATTAAAATCACAGCAACATATCCCTAACATGGTTGTACGATTATTACTTCTTAGCAGTGATTTTTATGTTTCCATTTTACATGCAAAAGCAGAAAATAACCATATGCATAGTCTAGCCACTGAAAAGAGAATGCAAAATAAAACACAATATATAAGTAACCCGTAATTCACGAGGAACACTATAATATTTCTTTAAC
Organism: Pinus tabuliformis; assembly: GCA_031772625.1. NCBI lineage: Eukaryota > Viridiplantae > Streptophyta > Pinopsida > Pinales > Pinaceae > Pinus > Pinus tabuliformis. Next base: position 952,434,833 of record CM062808.1, on the reverse strand, counting down.
TGTCATAACTCCCAAGGCATAAAAACATAAATTAATGCAGATAACAGGCCAGCTAACCATAGTAATATGTCATATCAAGAAGTTGACAAAGCCTGATTGAATAACCTGAGAGCATAGTTCAAAACACCAAGTTGAAGCCAAGATTTATATTTAATGTTGCACAAATTTGGCAGAAAGCATAGGATAAACCACTGACAAAGTCAACAAAGCCTGATTGAATAACCTAAGAGCATATGTCAAAACACCAACTCAAAAGTCTAATCCACTGCCATGTTGTGTGAAATTCCAAGGCCAATGGGAGAGAATCTCCAAAAGTGGTTTTCTAAGTTTGAGGCAATACCAGTCAAGATGGAACGAGAAGAAAACCCAACATAATCCACACAATCTAATCCTCATGACGAAGGTTTTGCAGGGATTTAAAGGTTTTCCTATGTTATAAAATCCTAGGCAAACAATAGAATAGTACTCTATTCTCGACATTCAAGCACACACTTTACAAATTTTGTAATTCAACACCATCATTCAAAAGTTATCAATTCAAATTTAAAGATAGAATATGCATGACTTTGCACACTAAAAATAGAATATGTATAACTTTGCAAACTTAAATAGTGATTTCAGAAGTAAAATATATAAATACATTTTATGAGTCAAATTACTTCCAAAGTTAACAAGATTGGATCTCGTTACAAGAACTTCCAGCCACCTTGTTGTAAGACCTTCATATTTAAAAACATTTTACCCTACTTATACTCTGTAATTGAGAGTATAGGTAGAATATAAGGTTGTACTTCGTTACATGGGAAATATATATATATGCACATCAAAGCCTGATTGAATAACCTGAGAGCATAGTTCAATACAGAGTCCTCAAAGAGATTCTGTTTAGTAAAAGGATGTATTCGTATGGTTTTGGTAGGGGATGTAATCAAAAGATACATATTTAGGCAATCCTAAAAAGCCTGGGTAATCTAATAAGACAAAAACTCCACAGGGAGAATGGCATGGTAAGATTGATGTATTCAAATTGTTTGGTAAGGGATGTATATAAAAAACATATGGGTAGACATAGCCTCAAAAACACTTTCTGCTTTCAAGTAAGAGTCTATAGTTGCTGAGTGTCTAATGTAGAATTGATGGAAGAGAATTTTCTATCATGGTCCATGGATGAAATAGAAATGAAGCAAAAACTCGGAAAGGAAATTAAGGTTGTTACCGGAGTTGAAGCAATACAGAGAACGTCTAGAAATGTCCTTCAATGCTGAAAGTTGAACAGCAACTACAAATTAGTTTGCAACTGCTTCACATATAGTAAAAAATGGAGGATTTTATGCTTTCAATGTATGTTTGGCTGCTGACCCTCTACGTGTTGAATTTCAACATTTTTGTGGTTAGTTTTCTTCTCAGAGTTCGGTTAGAGAATGTATATCTTTCCATGCTAATTTGCTTCTCTGCTTACTTGTGGACCTTTTGGTGCACTTGGTTTGTTGTTTAGTTGGCTTTTTCTTAAATTATTTTGTTCTAGTTTCGAGTTTTTAAGGTTGTTGATTTCTGAGTTTTTCAGCATTTCAGGTCCAAATTTATAATTTGCTGTTTTTCTGCTATTTTTTTTTATATTTCGAAAAAGTTTGGCCATATATTCCCCCAAAGATATTTGTGACATTAATTATAATGCTAGAAGGGCCATTTTGCTTGAGATTGTCACCTTTAGGAAGCATTTTTAAATGCAAACCTATTAAAATCACAGCAACATATCCCTAACATGGTTGTACGACTATTACTTCTTAGCAGTGATTTTTATGCTTCCATTTTACATGCAAAAGCAGAAAATAACCATATGCATAGTCTAGCCACTGAAAAGAGAATGCAAAATAAAACACAATATATAAGTAACCCGTAATTCACGAGGAACACTATAATATTTCTTTAACTGTCATAACTCCCAAGGCATAAAAACATAAATTAATGCAGATAACAGGCTAGCTAACCATAGTAATATGTCATATCAAGAAGTTGTTGGAATCATGCCCACATTGGCAGAGGGCTCTTTATACTCAAGGTTCTATGCCTCCATCCATAACTTCCAGGTTTAGGATCAGTACATTTTATGAGCCAAATTACTTCCAGAGATAACAAGATTGGATCTCGTTACAAGAACTTCCAGCCACCTTGTTGTAAGACCTTCATATTTAAAAACATTTTACCCTACTTATACTCTGTAATTGAGAGTATAGCTAGAATATAAGGTTGTACTTCGTTAGATGGGAAATATATATATATATATATATATATATATATATATATATATATATATATATATATAGATATATATATATATATATATATAGATATATATATATATATATATATATATATATGCACATCAAAGCCTGATTGAATAACCTGAGAGCATAGTTCAAAACAGAGTCCTGAGCAACATTGTAGCCTCAGTGTCAAAAGATTCTATACATTAGTTCAAACTAATAGTTCCAGAACAACCCCAAAAAATCTATAAAGACTGTATACCATATGCATAGTCTAGCCACAGAAAAGAGAATGCAAAATAAAACACGATATATAAGTAACCCGTAATTCACGAGGAACACTATAATATTTCTTTAACTGTCATAACTCCCAAGGCATAAAAACATAAATTAATGTAGATAACAAGCCAGCTAACCATAGTAATATGTCATATCAAGAAGTTGTTGGAATCATGCCCACATTGGGAGAGGGCTCTTTATCCTCAAGGTTCTATGCCTCCATCCATAACTTGCAGGTTTAGGATTAGTCACAATGGATTTTCATCCATAGCTTCCTTCTTGGACTCTTCACATCACTCTAGCTCAGAAATGGCTAGAAGGATGGTCAAAATTTATCAAACTCGGGAACTTTTGAGCCCTGGAGTACAAGCCAACAACTTCGCCTCTCTTGATGTTCACAAAAATCTTGGCCTACCCTATGCTGAGGCCAACACAGGGCAATGATTACCAGAAGCTCTAGGATGAGAAGAATGCATCGGCAAGCACTCATCTATGGGGACTATACTCATGGTGCAGGGCACACTGTTCTAGTTAGACATAGCCTCAAAAATCTATAAATACTGTATACATTAGTTCCGGAACAACCCCAACATAAGCTGCACAGTTGGTTTTGTAAATGGACAGCTTCTGTGTGAACAACAGCTATTGTTTGCATCTCATTAGGTTCAGTGATATTAGTGTGTGTAATCACCATCGCTCTAAGAGTTTTTTGGAGAAATCTTGAAGCCTAGTGAACAAATCTTGAACCAGAAGTAGAAGAAGTACATTTTGGGGCAGACCTTGGGTTAACTTTTGGAGCAACATTGTAGCCTCTCTTGAAGCAGGCTTGGAGATGGTAGTATGGTGCCAATAGCTGCCAACAGAAATCATGAAATTGTTAATGCTATTTGATTCAACCTAACAGTGATGTGCTATCAAACTCCTCCAGCTGAAATGCATGCTTGAAGACATCAATTCACAAGTTTTGCATGCAATAATAGAAAATAACCATATGCATAGCCTAGCCATTGAATAGAATTCAATGTAACAATGATGTGCTATCAAACTCCAGCTGAAATGAGTGCTTTGAAAAAATTGACCGGGAAGGGGGGGCTCTGTTTTCTACACGATTAGCTTATCCCAGTTTTATATGCTAAACATTCCCCTAAACGCAGTTTTTGTTCATTTGACCCTTTTGACTATTAACATTATGTGCCATGTAACGGGGTATAATTTGATGGCATGTTATTGCTGTTTAATTTGAGGACAATCAAGAATAGGACAATACCTTCTTGAGCATTAAATATTTGATAACAATTTCTGCATAATTCCAAGGCCAATCTCTGTTCTTGTGGTTTAGGTCTACATTTCTTCAATGAATAGTCAATAAGTATTGCCAGTTTGCATTTTATTCTAAAAAAATTCCAAACAATCCCACTCATGTTTGTGACTTGAGGTCCATCGAAGGATTTTATGCTTTCAATGTATGTTTGGCTGCTGACCCTCTGTTGAATTTCAAAATTTTTGTGGTTAGTTTTCCTCAGAGTTCGGTTAGAGAATGTATATCTTTCCATGCTAATTTGCTTCTTTGCTTACTTATGGACCTTTTGGTGCACTTGGTTTGTTGTTTAGTTGGCTTTTTCTTAAATTATTTTGTTCTAGTTTCGAGTTTTTAAGGTTGTTGATTTCTGATTTTTTCAGCATTTCAGGTCCAAATTTATAATTTGCTGTTTTTCTGCTATTTTTTTGATATTTCGAAAAAGTTTGGCCATATATTCCCCCAAAGATATTTGTGAAATTAATTATAATGCTAGAAGGGCCATTTTGCTTGAGATTTTCACCTTTAGGAAGCATTTTTAAATGCAAACCTATTAAAATCATAGCAACATATCCCTAACATGGTTGTACGACTATTACTTCTTAGCAGTGATTTTTATGTTTCCATTTTACATGCAAAAGCAGAAAATAACCATATGCATAGTCTAGCCATTGAAAAGAGAATGCAAAATAAAACACAATATATAAGTAACCCGTAATTCACGAGGAACACTATAATATTTCTTTAACTGTCATAACTCCCAAGGCATAAAAACATAAATTAATGCAGATAACAGGCCAGCTAACCATAGTAATATGTCATATCAAGAAGTTGACAAAGCCTGATTGAATAACCTGAGAGCATAGTTCAAAACACCAAGTTGAAGCCTAAATTTATATTTAATGTTGCACAAATTTGGTAGAAAGCATAGGATAAACCACTGACAAAGTCAACAAAGCCTGATTGAATAACCTGAGAGCATAGGTCAAAACACCAACTCAAAAGTCTAATCCACTGCCATGTTGTGTGAAATTCCAAGGCCAATGGGAGAGAATCTCCAAAAGTGGTTTTCTAAGTTTGAGGCAATACCAGTCAAGATGGAACGAGAAGAAAACCCAACATAATCCACACAATCTAATCCTCGTGACGAAGGTTTTGCAGGGATTTAAAGGTTTTCCTATGTTATAAAATCCTAGGCAAACAATAGAATAGTACTCTGTTCTCGACATTCAAGCACACACTTTATAAATTTTGTAATTCAACACCATCATTCAAAAGTTATCAATTCAAATTTAAAGATAGAATATGCATGACTTTTCACACTAAAAATAGAATATGTATAACTTTGCAAACTTAAGTAGTGATTTCAGAAGTAAAATATATAAATACATTTTATGATTCAAATTACTTCCAAAGTTAACAAGATTGGATCTCGTTACAAGAACTTCCAGCCACCTTGTTGTAAGACCTTCATATTTAAAAACATTTTACCCTACTTATACTCTGTAATTGAGAGTATAGGTAGAATATAAGGTTGTACTTCGTTACATGGGAAATATATATATATGCACATCAAAGCCTGATTGAATAACCTGAGAGCATAGTTCAAAATAGAGTCCTCAAAGAGATTTTGTTTAGTAAAAGGATGTATTCGTATGGTTTTGGTAGGGGATGTAATCAAAAGATACATATTTAGACAATCCTAAAAAGTCTGGGTAATCTAATAAGACAAAAACTCCACAGGGAGAATGGCATGGTAAGATTGATGTATTCAAATTGTTTGCTAACGGATGTATATAAAAAACATATGGGTAGACATAGCCTCAAAAACACTTTCTGCTTTCAAGTAAGACTCTATAGTTGCTGAGTGTCTAATGTAGAATTGATGGAAGAGAATTTTCTATGATGGTCCATGGATGAAATAGAAATGAAGCAAAAACTCGGAAAGGAAATTAAGGTTGTTACCGGAGTTGAAGCAATACAGAGAACGTCTAGAAATGTCCTTCAATGCTGAAAGTTGAACAACAACTACAAATTAGTTTGCAACTGCTTCACATATAGTAAAAAATGGAGGATTTTATGCTTTCAATGTATGTTTGGCTGCTGACCCTCTACGTGTTGAATTTCAACATTTTTGTGGTTAGTTTTCTTCTCAGAGTTCGGTTAGAGAATGTATATCTTTCCATGCTAATTTGCTTCTCTGCTTACTTGTGGACCTTTTGGTGCACTTGGTTTGTTGTTTAGTTGGCTTTTTCTTAAATTATTTTGTTCTAGTTTCGAGTTTTTAAGGTTGTTGATTTCTGAGTTTTTCAACATTTCAGGTCCAAATTTATAATTTGCTATTTTTCTGCTATTTTTTTTTATATTTCGAAAAAGTTTGGCCATATATTCCCCCAAAGCTATTTGTGACATTAATTATAATGCTAGAAGGGCCATTTTGCTTGAGATTGTCACCTTTAGGAAGCATTTTTAAATGCAAACCTATTAAAATCACAGGAACATATCCCTAACATGGTTGTACGACTATTACTTCTTAGCAGTGATTTTTATGCTTCCATTTTACATGCAAAAGCAGAAAATAACCATATGCATAGTCTAGCCACTGAAAAGAGAATGCAAAATAAAACACAATATAAAAGTAACCCGTAATTCACGAGGAACACTATAATATTTCTTTAACTGTCATAACTCCCAAGGCATAAAAACATAAATTAATGCAGATAACAGGCCAGCTAACCATAGTAATATGTCATATCAAGAAGTTGCTGGAATCATGCCCACATTGGGAGAGGGCTCTTTATACTCAAGGTTCTATGCCTCCATCCATAACTTGCAGGTTTAGGATCAGTACATTTTATGAGCCAAATTACTTCTAGAGATAACAAGATTGGATCTCGTTACAAGAACTTCCAGCCACCTTGTTCTAAGACCTTCATATTTAAAAACCTTTTACCCTACTTATACTCTGTAATTGAGAGTATAGCTATAATATAAGGTTGTACTTCGTTAGATGGGAAATATATATATATATATATATATATGCACATCAAAGCCTAATTGAATAACCTGAGAGCATAGTTCAAAACAGAGTCCTGAGCAACATTGTAGCCTCAGTGTCAAAAGATTCTATACATTAGTTCAAACTAATAGTTCCAGAACAACCCCAAAAAATCTATAAAGACTGTATACCATATGCATAGTCTAGCCACAGAAAAGAGAATGCAAAATAAAACACAATATATAAGTAACCCGTAATTCACGAGGAACACTATAATATTTCTTTAACTGTCATAACTCCCAAGGCATAAAAACATAAATTAATGCAGATAACAGGCCAGCTAACCATAGTAATATGTCATATCAAGAAGTTGCTGGAATCATTCCCACATTGGGAGAGGGCTCTTTATCCTCAAGGTTCTATGCCTCCATCCATAACTTGCAGGTTTAGGATCAGTCACAATGGATTTTCATCCATAGCTTCCTTCTTGGACTCTTCACATCACTCTAGCTCAGAAATGGCTAGAAGGATGGTCAAAATTTATCAAACTGGGGAACTTTTGAGCCCTGGAGTACAAACCAGCAACTTCGCCTCTCTTGATGTTCACAAAAATCTTTACCTACCCTATGCTGAGGCCAACATAGGGCAATGATTACCAGAAGCTCTAGGATGAGAAGAATGCATCGGCAAGCACTCATCTATGGGGACTATACTCATGGTGCAGGGCACACTGTTCTAGTTAGACATAGCCTCAAAAATCTATAAAGACTGTATACATTAGTTCCGGAACAACCCCAACATAAGCTGCACAGTTGATTGTGTAAATGGACAGCTTCTGTGTGAACAACAGCTATTGTTTGCATCTCATTAGGTTCAGTGATATTAGTGTGTGTAATCACCATCGCTCTGAGAGTTTTTTGGAGAAATCTTGAAGCCTAGTGAACAAATCTTAAACCAGAAGTAGAAGAAGTACATTTTCGGGCAGACCTTGGGTTAACTTTTGGAGCAACATTGTAGCCTCTCTTGAAGCAGGCTTGGAGATGGTAGTATGGTGCCAATAGGTGCCAACAGAAATCATGAAATTGTTAATGCTATTTGATTCAACCTAACAGTGATGTGCTATCAAACTCCTCCAGCTGAAATGCATGCTTGAAGACATCAATTCACAAGCTTTACATGCAATAGCAGAAAATAACCATATTCATAGCCTAGCCATTGAATAGAATTCAATGTAACAATGATGTGCTATCAAACTCCAGCTGAAATGAGTGCTTTGAAAAAATTGACTGGGAAGGGAGGGCTCTGTTTTCTACACGATTAGCTTATCCCAGTTTTATATGCTAAACATTCCCCTAAACGCAGTTTTTGTTCATTTGACCCTTTTGACTATTAACATTATGTGCCATGTAACGGGGTATAATTTGATGGCATGTTATTGCTGTTTAATTTGAGGACAATCAAGAATAGGACAATACCTTCTTGAGCATTAAATCTTTGATAACAATTTCTGCATAATTCCGAGGCCAATCTCTGTTCTTGTGGTTCAGGTCTACATTTCTTCAATGAGCAATCAATAAGTATTGCCAGTTTGCATTTTATTCTAAAAAAATTCCAAACAATCCCACTCATGTTTGTGACTTGAGGTCCATCGAAGGATTTTATGCTTTCAATGTATGTTTGGCTGCTGACCCTCTACGTGTTGAATTTCAACATTTTTGTGGTTAGTTTTCTTCTCAGAGTTCGGTTAGAGAATGTATATCTTTCCATGCTAATTTGCTTCTCTGCTTACTTATGGACCTTTTGGTGCACTTGGTTTGTTGTTTAGTTGGCTTTTTCTTAAATTATTTTGTTCTAGTTTCGAGTTTTTAAGGTTGTTGATTTCTGAGTTTTTCAGCATTTCAGGTCCAAATTTATAATTTGTTGTTTTTCTGCTATTTTTTTGATATTTCGAAAAAGTTTGGCCATATATTCCCCCAAAGATATTTGTGACATTAATTATAATGCTAGAAGGGCCATTTTGCTTGAGATTGTCACCTTTAGGAAGCATTTTTAAATGCAAACCTATTAAAATCACAGCAACATATCCCTAACATGGTTGTACGACTATTACTTCTTAGCAGTGATTTTTATGTTTCCATTTTACATGCAAAAGCAGAAAATAACCATATGCATAGTCTAGCCATTGAAAAGAGAATGCAAAATAAAACACAATATATAAGTAACCCGTAATTCACGAGGAACACTATAATATTTCTTTAACTGTCATAACTCCCAAGGCATAAAAACATAAATTAATGCAGATAACAGGCCAGCTAACCATAGTAATATGTCATATCAAGAAGTTGACAAAGCCTGATTGAATAACCTGAGAGCATAGTTCAAAACACCAAGTTGAAGCCTAGATTTATATTTAATGTTGCACAAATTTGGCAGAAAGCATAGGATAAACCACTGACAAAGTCAACAAAGCCTGATTGAATAACTTGAGAGCATAGGTCAAAACACCAACTCAAAAGTCTAATCCACTGCCATGTTGTGTGAAATTCCAAGGCCAATGGGAGAGAATCTCCAAAAGTGGTTTTCTAAGTTTGAGGCAATACCAGTCAAGATGGAACGAGAAGAAAACCCAACATAATCCACACAATCTAATCCTCGTGACGAAGGTTTTGCAGGGATTTAAAGGTTTTCCTATGTTATAAAATCCTAGGCAAACAATAGAATAGTACACTATTCTCGACATTCAAGCACACACTTTACAAATTTTGTAATTCAACACCATCATTCAAAAGTTATCAATTCAAATTTAAAGATAGAATATGCATGACTTTGCACACTAAAAATAGAATATGTATAACTTTGCAAACTTAAATAGTGATATCAGAAGTAAAATATATAAATACATTTTATGAGTCAAATTACTTCCAAAGTTAACAAGATTGGATCTCGTTACAAGAACTTCCAGCCACCTTGTTGTAAGACCTTCATATTTAAAACATTTTACCCTACTTATACTCTGTAATTGAGAGTATAGCTAGAATATAAGGTTGTACTTCGTTACATGGGAAATATATATATATGCACATCAAAGCCTGATTGAATAACCTGAGAGCATAGTTCAAAACATAGTCCTCAAAGAGATTTTGTTTAGTAAAAGGATGTATTCGTATGGTTTTGGTAGGGGATGTAATCAAAAGATACATATTTAGGCAATCCTAAAAAGCCTGGGTAATCTAATAAGACAAAAACTCCACAGGGAGAATGGCATGGTAAGATTGATGTATTCAAATTGTTTGGTAAGGGATGTATATAAAAAACATATGGGTAGACATAGCCTCAAAAACACTTTCTGCTTTCAAGTAAGACTCTATAGTTGCTGAGTGTCTAATGTAGAATTGATGGAAGAGAATTTTCTATCATGGTCCATGGATGAAATAGAAATGAAGCAAAAACTCGGAAAGGAAATTAAGGTTGTTACCGGAGTTGAAGCAATACAGAGAACGTCTAGAAATGTCCTTCAATGCTGAAAGTTGAACAACAACTACAAATTAGTTTGCAACTGCTTCACATATAGTAAAAAATGGAGGATTTTATGCTTTCAATGTATGTTTGGCTGCTGACCCTCTACGTGTTGAATTTCAACTTTTTTGTGGTTAGTTTTCTTCTCAGAGTTCGGTTAGAGAATGTATATCTTTCCATGCTAACTTGCTTCTCTGCTTACTTGTGGACCTTTTGGTGCACTTGGTTTGTTGTTTAGTTGGCTTTTTCTTAAATTATTTTGTTCTAGTTTCGAGTTTTTAAGGTTGTTGATTTCTGAGTTTTTCAACATTTCAGGTCCAAATTTATAATTTGCTACTTTTCTGCTATTTTTTTTTATATTTCGAAAAAGTTTGGCCATATATTCCCCCAAAGCTATTTGTGACATTAATTATAATGCTAGAAGGGCCATTTTGCTTGAGATTGTCACCTTTTTTAAATGCAAACCTATTAAAATCACAGCAACATATCCCTAACATGGTTGTACGACTATTACTTCTTAGCAGTGATTTTTATGCTTCCATTTTACATGCAAAAGCAGAAAATAACCATATGCATAGTCTAGCCACTGAAAAGGGAATGCAAAATAAAACACAATATATAAGTAACCCGTAATTCACGAGGAACACTATAATATTTCTTTAACTGTCATAACTCCCAAGGCATAAAAACATAAATTAATGCAGATAACAGGCCAGCTAACCATAGTAATATGTCATATCAAGAAGTTGCTGGAATCATGCCCACATTGGGAGAGGGCTCTTTATACTCAAGGTTCTATGCCTCCATCCATAACTTGCAGGTTTAGGATCAGTACATTTTATGAGCCAAATTACTTCCAGAGATAACAAGATTGGATATCGTTACAAGAACTTCCAGCCACCTTGTTGTAAGACCTTCATATTTAAAAACATTTTACCCTACTTATACTCTGTAATTGAGAGTATAGCTATAATATAAGGTTGTACTTCGTTAGATGGGAAATATATATATATATATATATATATATATATGCACATCAAAGCCTAATTGAATAACCTGAGAGCATAGTTCAAAACAGAGTCCTGAGCAACATTGTAGCCTCAGTGTCAAAAGATTCTATACATTATTTCAAACTAATAGTTCCAGAACAACCCCAAAAAATCTATAAAGACTGTATACCATATGCATAGTCTAGCCACAGAAAAGAGAATGCAAAATAAAACACAATATATAAGTAACCCGTAATTCACGAGGAACACTATAATATTTCTTTAACTGTCATAACTCCCAAGGCATAAAAACATAAATTAATGCAGATAACAGGCCAGCTAACCATAGTAATATGTCATATCAAGAAGTTGCTGGAATCATGCCCACATTGGGAGAGGGCTCTTTATCCTCAAGGTTCTATGCCTCCATCCATAACTTGCAGGTTTAGGATCAGTCACAATGGATTTTCATCCATAGCTTCCTTCTTGGACTCTTCACATCACTCTAGCTCAGAAATGGCTAGAAGGATGGTCAAAATTTATCAAACTGGGGAACTTTTGAGCCCTGGAGTACAAACCAGCAACTTCGCCTCTCTTGATGTTCACAAAAATCTTGGCCTACCCTATGTTGAGGCCAACACAGGGCAATGATTACCAGAAGCTCTAGGATGAGAAGAATGCATCGGCAAGCACTCATCTATGGGGACTATACTCATGGTGCAGGGCACACTGTTCTAGTTAACATAGCCTCAAAAATCTATAAAGACTGTATACATTAGTTCCAGAACAACCCCAACATAAGCTGCACAGTTGATTGTGTAAATGGACAGCTTCTATGTGAACAACAGCTATTGTTTGCATCTCATTAGGTTCAGTGATATTAGTGTGTGTAATTACCATCGCTCTGAGAGTTTTTTGGAGAAATCTTGAAGCCTAGTGAACAAATCTTAAACCAGAAGTAGAAGAAGTACATTTTCGGGCAGACCTTGGGTTAACTTTTGGAGCAACATTGTAGCCTCTCTTGAAGCAGGCTTGGAGATGGTAGTATGGTGCCAATAGGTTCCAACAGAAATCATGAAATTGTTAATGCTATTTGATTCAACCTAACAGTGATGTGCTATCAAACACCTCCAGCTGAAATGCATGCTTGAAGACATCAATTCACAAGTTTTACATGCAATAGCAGAAAATAACCATATGCATAGCCTAGCCATTGAATAGAATTCAATGTAACAATGATGTGCTATCAAACTCCAGCTGAAATGAGTGCTTTGAAAAAATTGACTGGGAAGGGGGGGCTCTGTTTTCTACACGATTAGCTTATCCCAGTTTTATATGCTAAACATTCCCCTAAACGCAGTTTTTGTTGACCCTTTTGACTATTAACATTATGTGCCATGTAACGGGGTATAATTTGATGGCATGTTATTGCTGTTTAATTTGAGGACAATCAAGAATAGGACAATACCTTCTTGAGCATTAAATCTTTGATAACAATTTCTGCATAATTCCGAGGCCAATCTCTGTTCTTGTGGTTCAGGTCTACATTTCTTCAATGAGCAATCAATAAGTATTGCCAGTTTGCATTTTATTCTAAAAAAATTCCAAACAATCCCACTCATGTTTGTGACTTGAGGTCCATCGAAGGATTTTATGCTTTCAATGTATGTTTGGCTGCTGACCCTCTACGTGTTGAATTTCAACATTTTTGTGGTTAGTTTTCTTCTGAGAGTTTGGTTAGAGAATGTATATCTTTCCATGCTAATTTGCTTCTCTGCTTACTTGTGGACCTTTTGGTGCACTTGGCTTGTTGTTTAGTTGGCTTTTTCTTAAATTATTTTGTTCTAGTTTTGAGTTTTTAAGGTTGTTGATTTCTGATTTTTTCAGCATTTCAGGTCCAAATTTATAATTTGCTATTTTTCTGCTATTTTTTTGATATTTCGAAAAAGTTTGGCCATATATTCCCCCAAAGATATTTGTGACATTAATTATAATGCTAGAAGGGCCATTTTGCTTGAGATTGTCACCTTTAGGAAGCATTTTTAAATGCAAACCTATTAAAATCACAGCAACATATCCCTAACATGGTTGTACGACTATTACTTCTTAGCAGTGATTTTTATGTTTCCATTTTACATGCAAAAGCAGAAAATAACCATATGCATAGTCTAGCCACTGAAAAGAGAATGCAAAATAAAACACAATATATAAGTAACCCGTAATTCACGAGGAACACTATAATATTTCTTTAACTGTCATAACTCCCAAGGCATAAAAACATAAATTAATGCAGATAACAGGCCAGCTAACCATAGTAATATGTCATATCAAGAAGTTGACAGAGCCTGATTGAATAACCTGAGAGCATAGTTCAAAACACCAAGTTGAAGCCTAGATTTATATTTAATGTTGCACAAATTTGGCAGAAAGCATAGGATAAACCACTGACAAAGTCAACAAAGCCTGATTGAATAACCTGAGAGCATAGGTCAAAACACCAACTCAAAAGTCTAATCCACTGCCATGTTGTGTGAAATTCCAAGGCCAATGGGAGAGAATCTCCAAAAGTGGTTTTCTAAGTTTGAGGCAATACCAGTCAAGATGGAACGAGAAGAAAACCCAACATAATCCACACAATCTAATCCTCGTGACGAAGGTTTTGCAGGGATTTAAAGGTTTTCCTATGTTATAAAATCCTAGGCAAACAATAGAATAGTACACTGTTCTCGACATTCAAGCACACACTTTACAAATTTTGTAATTCAACACCATCATTCAAAAGTTATCAATTCAAATTTAAAGATAGAATATGCATGACTTTGCACACTAAAAATAGAATATGTATAACTTTGCAAACTTAAATAGTGATTTCAGAAGTAAAATATATAAATACATTTTATGAGTCAAATTACTTCCAAAGTTAACAAGATTGGATCTCGTTACAAGAACTTCCAGCCACCTTGTTGTAAGACCTTCATATTTAAAAACATTTTACCCTACTTATACTCTGTAATTGAGAGTATAGGTAGAATATAAGGTTGTACTTCGTTACATGGGAAATATATATATATGCACATCAAAGCCTGATTGAATAACCTGAGAGCATAGTTCAAAACAGAGTCCTCAAAGAGATTTTGTTTAGTAAAAGGATGTATTCGTATGGTTTTGGTAGGGGATGTAATCAAAAGATACATATTTAGGCAATCCTAAAAAGCCTGGGTAATCTAATAAGACAAAAACTCCACAGGGAGAATGGCATGGTAAGATTGATGTATTCAAATTGTTTGGTAAGGGATGTATATAAAAAACATATGGGTAGACATAGCCTCAAAAACACTTTCTGCTTTCAAGTAAGACTCTATAGTTGCTGAGTGTCTAATGTAGAATTGATGGAAGAGAATTTTCTATCATGGTCCATGGATGAAATTGAAATGAAGCAAAAACTCGGAAAGGAAATTAAGGTTGTTACCGGAGTTGAAGCAATACAGAGAACGTCTAGAAATGTCCTTCAATGCTGAAAGTTGAACAGCAACTACAAATTAGTTTGCAACTGCTTCACATATAGTAAAAAATGGAGGATTTTATGCTTTCAATGTATGTTTGGCTGCTGACCCTCTACGTGTTGAATTTCAACATTTTTGTGGTTAGTTTTCTTCTCAGAGTTCGGTTAGAGAATGTATATCTTTCCATGCTAATTTGCTTCTCTGCTTACTTGTGGACCTTTTGGTGCACTTGGTTTGTTGTTTAGTTGGCTTTTTCTTAAATTATTTTGTTCTAGTTTCGAGTTTTTAAGGTTGTTGATTTCTGAGTTTTTCAACATTTCAGGTCCAAATTTATAATTTGCTGTTTTTCTGCTATTTTTTTTTATATTTCGAAAACGTTTGGCCATATATTCCCCCAAAGCTATTTGTGACATTAATTATAATGCTAGAAGGGCCATTTTGCTTGAGATTGTCACCTTTAGGAAGCATTTTTAAATGCAAACCTATTAAAATCACAGCAACATATCCCTAACATGGTTGTACGACTATTACTTCTTAGCAGTGATTTTTATGCTTCCATTTTACATGCAAAAGCAGAAAATAACCATATGCATAGTCTAGCCACTGAAAAGGGAATGCAAAATAAAACACAATATATAAGTAACCCGTAATTCACGAGGAACACTATAATATTTCTTTAACTCTCATAACTCCCAAGGCATAAAAACATAAATTAATGCAGATAACAGGCCAGCTAACCATAGTAATATGTCATATCAAGAAGTTGCTGGAATCATGCCCACATTGGGAGAGGGCTCTTTATACTCAAGGTTCTATGCCTCCATCCATAACTTGCAGGTTTAGGATCAGTACATTTTATGAGCCAAATTACTTCCAGAGATAACAAGATTGGATATCGTTACAAGAACTTCCAGCCACCTTGTTGTAAGACCATCATATTTAAAAACATTTTACCCTACTTATACTCTGTAATTGAGAGTATAGCTATAATATAAGGTTGTACTTCGTTAGATGGGAAATATATATATATATATATATATATATATATATATATATATATATGCACATCAAAGCCTAATTGAATAACCTGAGAGCATAGTTCAAAACAGAGTCCTGAGCAACATTGTAGCCTCAGTGTCAAAAGATTCTATACATTATTTCAAACTAATAGTTCCAGAACAACCCCAAAAAATCTATAAAGACTGTATACCATATGCATAGTCTAGCCACAGAAAAGAGAATGCAAAATAAAACACAATATATAAGTAACCCGTAATTCACGAGGAACACTATAATATTTCTTTAACTGTCATAACTCCCAAGGCATAAAAACATAAATTAATGCAGATAACAGGCCAGCTAACCATAGTAATATGTCATATCAAGAAGTTGTTGGAATCATGCCCACATTGGGAGAGGGCTCTTTATCCTCAAGGTTCTATGCCTCCATCCATAACTTGCAGGTTTAGGATCAGTCACAATGGATTTTCATCCATAGCTTCCTTCTTGGACTCTTCACATCACTCTAGCTCAGAAATGGCTAGAAGGATGGTCAAAATTTATCAAACTGGGGAACTTTTGAGCCCTGGAGTACAAACCAGCAACTTCGCCTCTCTTGATGTTCACAAAAAGCTTGGCCTACCCTATGCTGAGGCCAACACAGGGCAATGATTACCAGAAGCTCTAGGATGAGAAGAATGCATCGGCAAGCACTCATCTATGGGGACTATACTCATGGTGCAGGGCACACTGTTCTAGTTAGACATAGCCTCAAAAATCTATAAAGACTGTATACATTAGTTCCAGAACAACCCCAACATAAGCTGCACAGTTGATTGTGTAAATGGACAGCTTCTATGTGAACAACAGCTATTGTTTGCATCTCATTAGGTTCAGTGATATTAGTGTGTGTAATCACCATCGCTCTGAGAGTTTTTTGGAGAAATCTTGAAGCCTAGTGAACAAATCTTAAACCAGAAGTAGAAGAAGTACATTTTCGGGCAGACCTTGGGTTAACTTTTGGAGCAACATTGTAGCCTCTCTTGAAGCAGGCTTGGAGATGGTAGTATGGTGCCAATAGGTTCCAACAGAAATCATGAAATTGTTAATGCTATTTGATTCAACCTAACAGTGATGTGCTATCAAACACCTCCAGCTGAAATGCATGCTTGAAGACATCAATTCACAAGTTTTACATGCAATAGCAGAAAATAACCATATGCATAGCCTAGCCATTGAATAGAATTCAATGTAACAATGATGTGCTATCAAACTCCAGCTGAAATGAGTGCTTTGAAAAAATTGACTGGGAAGGGGGGGCTCTGTTTTCTACACGATTAGCTTATCCCAGTTTTATATGCTAAACATTCCCCTAAACGCAGTTTTTGTTGACCCTTTTGACTATTAACATTATGTGCCATGTAACGGGGTATAATTTGATGGCATGTTATTGCTGTTTAATTTGAGGACAATCAAGAATAGGACAATACCTTCTTGAGCATTAAATCTTTGATAACAATTTCTGCATAATTCCGAGGCCAATCTCTGTTCTTGTGGTTCAGGTCTACATTTCTTCAATGAGCAATCAATAAGTATTGCCAGTTTGCATTTTATTCTAAAAAAATTCCAAACAATCCCACTCATGTTTGTGACTTGAGGTCCATCGAAGGATTTTATGCTTTCAATGTATGTTTGGCTGCTGACCCTCTACGTGTTGAATTTCAACATTTTTGTGGTTAGTTTTCTTCTGAGAGTTTGGTTAGAGAATGTATATCTTTCCATGCTAATTTGCTTCTCTGCTTACTTGTGGACCTTTTGGTGCACTTGGCTTGTTGTTTAGTTGGCTTTTTCTTAAATTATTTTGTTCTAGTTTTGAGTTTTTAAGGTTGTTGATTTCTGATTTTTTCAGCATTTCAGGTCCAAATTTATAATTTGCTATTTTTCTGCTATTTTTTTTATATTTGGAAAAAGTTTGGCCATATATTCCCCCAAAGATATTTGTGACATTAATTATAATGCTAGAAGGGCCATTTTGCTTGAGATTGTCACCTTTAGGAAGCATTTTTAAATGCAAACCTATTAAAATCACAGCAACATATCCCTAACATGGTTGTACGACTATTACTTCTTAGGAGTGATTTTTATGTTTCCATTTTACATGCAAAAGCAGAAAATTACCATATGCATAGTCTAGCCACTGAAAAGAGAATGCAAAATAAAACACAATATATAAGTAACCCGTAATTCACGAGGAACACTATAATATTTCTTTAACTGTCATAACTCCCAAGGCATAAAAACATAAATTAGTGCAGATAACAGGCCAGCTAACCATAGTAATATGTCATATCAAGAAGTTGACAGAGCCTGATTGAATAACCTGAGAGCATAGTTCAAAACACCAAGTTGAAGCCTAGATTTATATTTAATGTTGCACAAATTTGCCAGAAAGCATAGGATAAACCACTGACAAAGTCAACAAAGCCTGATTGAATAACCTGAGAGCATAGGTCAAAACACCAACTCAAAAGTCTAATCCACTGCCATGTTGTGTGAAATTCCAAGGCCAATGGGAGAGAATCTCCAAAAGTGGTTTTCTAAGTTTGAGGCAATACCAGTCAAGATGGAACGAGAAGAAAACCCAACATAATCCACACAATCTAATCCTCATGACGAAGGTTTTGCAGGGATTTAAAGGTTTTCCTATGTTATAAAATCCTAGGCAAACAATAGAATAGTACACTGTTCTCGACATTCAAGCACACACTTTACAAATTTTGTAATTCAACACCATCATTCAAAAGTTATCAATTCAAATTTAAAGATAGAATATGCATGACTTTGCACACTAAAAATAGAATATGTATAACTTTGCAAACTTAAATAGTGATTTCAAAAGTAAAATATATAAATACATTTTATGAGTCAAATTACTTCCAAAGTTAACAAGATTGGATCTCGTTACAAGTACTTCCAGCCACCTTGTTGTAAGACCTTCATATTTAAAAACATTTTACCCTACTTATACTCTGTAATTGAGAGTATAGGTAGAATATAAGGTTGTACTTCGTTACATGGGAAATATATATATATGCACATCAAAGCCTGATTGAATAACCTGAGAGCATAGTTCAAAACAGAGTCCTCAAAGAGATTTTGTTTAGTAAAAGGATGTATTCGTATGGTTTTGGTAGGGGATGTAATTAAAAGATACATATTTAGGCAATCCTAAAAAGCCTGGGTAATCTAATAAGACAAAAACTCCACAGGGAGAATGGCATGGTAAGATTGATGTATTCAAATTGTTTGGTAAGGGATGTATATAAAAAACATATGGGTAGACATAGCCTCAAAAACACTTTCTGCTTTCAAGTAAGACTCTATAGTTGCTGAGTGTCTAATGTAGAATTGATGGAAGAGAATTTTCTATCATGGTCCATGGATGAAATAGAAATGAAGCAAAAACTCGGAAAGGAAATTAAGGTTGTTACCGGAGTTGAAGCAATACAGAGAACGTCTAGAAATGTCCTTCAATGCTGAAAGTTGAACAACAACTACAAATTAGTTTGCAACTGCTTCACATATAGTAAAAAATGGAGGATTTTATGCTTTCAATGTATGTTTGGCTGCTGACCCTCTACGTGTTGAATTTCAACATTTTTGTGGTTAGTTTTCTTCTCAGAGTTCGGTTAGAGAATGTATATCTTTCCATGCTAATTTGCTTCTCTGCTTACTTGTGGACCTTTTGGTGCACTTGGTTTGTTGTTTAGTTGGCTTTTTCTTAAATTATTTTGTTCTAGTTTCGAGTTTTTAAGGTTGTTGATTTCTGAGTTTTTCAACATTTCAGGTCCAAATTTATAATTTGCTGTTTTTCTGCTATTTTTTTTTATATTTCGAAAAAGTTTGGCCATATATTCCCCCAAAGCTATTTGTGTCATTAATTATAATGCTAGAAGGGCCATTTTGCTTGAGATTGTCACCTTTAGGAAGAATTTTTAAATGCAAACCTATTAAAATCACAACAACATATCCCTAACATGGTTGTACGACTATTACTTCTTAGCAGTGATTTTTATGCTTCCATTTTACATGCAAAAGCAGAAAATAACCATATGCATAGTCTAGCCACTGAAAAGAGAATGCAAAATAAAACATAATATATAAGTAACCCGTAATTCACGAGGAACACTATAATATTTCTTTAACTGTCATAACTCCCAAGGCATAAAAACATAAATTAATGCAGATAACAGGCCAGCTAACCATAGTAATATGTCATATCAAGAAGTTGCTGGAATCATGCCCACATTGGGAGAGGGCTCTTTATACTCAAGGTTCTATGCCTCCATCCATAACTTGCAGGTTTAGGATCAGTACATTTTATGAGCCAAATTACTTCCAGAGATAACAAGATTGGATCTCGTTACAAGAACTTCCAGCCACCTTGTTGTAAGACCTTCATATTTAAAAACATTTTACCCTACTTATACTCTGTAATTGAGAGTATAGCTAGAATATAAGGTTGTACTTCGTTAGATGGGAAATATATATATATATATATATATATATATATATATATATATATATATATATATATATATATATATATATATATATATATATATATATATATATATATATATATATATATATATATATACGCACATCAAAGCCTGATTGAATAACCTGAGAGCATAGTTCAAAACAGAGTCCTGAGCAACATTGTAGCCTCAGTGTCAAAAGATTCTATACATTAGTTCAAACTAATAGTTCCAGAACAACCCCAAAAAATCTATAAAGACTGTATACCATATGCATAGTCTAGCCACAGAAAAGAGAATGCAAAATAAAACACGATATATAAGTAACCCGTAATTCACGAGGAACACTATAATATTTCTTTAACTGTCACAACTCCCAAGGCATAAAAACATAAATTAATGCAGATAACAGGCCAGCTAACCATAGTAATATGTCATATCAAGAAGTTGTTGGAATCATGCCCACATTGGGAGAGGGCTCTTTATCCTCAGGGTTCTATGCCTCCATCCATAACTTGCAGGTTTAGGATCAGTCACAATCGATTTTCATCCATAGCTTCCTTCTTGGACTCTTCACATCACTCTAGCTCAGAAATGGCTAGAAGGATGGTCATAATTTATCAAATTGGGGAACTTTTGAGCCCTGGAGTACAAACCAGCAACTTCTCCTCTCTTGATGTTCACAAAAATCTTGGCCTACCCTATGCTGAGGCCAACACAGGGCAATGATTACCAGAAGCTCTAGGATGAGAAGAATGCATCGGCAAGCACTCATCTATGGGGACTATACTCATGGTGCAGGGCACACTGTTCTAGTTAGACATAGCCTCAAAAATCTATAAAGACTGTATACATTAGTTCCGGAACAACCCCAACATAAGCTGCACAGTTGATTGTGTAAATGGACAGCTTCTGTGTGAACAACAACTATTGTTTGCATCTCATTAGGTTCAGTGATATTAGTGTGTGTAATCACCATTGCTCTGAGAGTTTTTTGGAGAAATCTTGAAGCCTAGTGAACAAATCTTGAACCAGAAGTAGAAGAAGTACATTTTCGGGCAGACCTTGGGTTAACTTTTGGAGCAACATTGTAGCCTCTCTTGAAGTAGGCTTGCAGATAGTAGTATGGTGCCAATAGGTGCCAACAGAAATCATGAAATTGTTAATGCTATTTGATTCAACCTAACAGTGATGTGCTATCAAACTCCTCCAGCTGAAATGCATGCTTGAAGACATCAATTCACAAGTTTTACATGCAATAGCAGAAAATAACCATATGCATAGCCTAGCCATTGAATAGAATTCAATGTAACAATGATGTGCTATCAAATTCCAGCTGAAATGAGTGCTTTGAAAAAATTGACTGGGAAGGGGGGGCTCTGTTTTCTACACGATTAGCTTATCCCAGTTTTATATGTTAAACATTCCCCTAAACGCAGTTTTTGTTCATTTGACACTTTTGACTATTAACATTTTGTGCCATGTAACGGGGTATAATTTGATGGCATGTTATTGCTGTTTAATTTGAGGACAATCAAGAATAGGACAATACCTTCTTGAGCATTAAATCTTTGATAACAATTTCTGCATAATTCCGAGGCCAATCTCTGTTCTTGTGGTTCAGGTCTACATTTCTTCATTGAGCAATCAATAAGAATTGCCAGTTTGCATTTTATTCTAAAAAAATTCCAAACAATCCCACTCATGTTTGTGACTTGAGGTCCATCGAAGGATTTTATGCTTTCAATGTATGTTTGGCTGCTGACCCTCTACGTGTTGAATTTCAACATTTTTGTGGTTAGTTTTCTTCTCAGAGTTCGGTTAGAGAATGTATATCTTTCCATGCTAATTTGCTTCTCTGCTTACTTGTGGACCTTTTGGTGCACTTGGCTTGTTGTTTAGTTGGCTTTTTCTTAAATTATTTTGTTCTAGTTTTGAGTTTTTAAGGTTGTTGATTTCTGATTTTTTCAGCATTTCAGGTCCAAATTTATAATTTGCTGTTTTTCTGCTATTTTTTTGATATTTCGAATAAGTTTGGCCATATATTCCCCCAAAGATATTTGTGACATTAATTATAATGCTAGAAGGGCCATTTTGCTTGAGATTGTCACCTTTAGGAAGCATTTTTAAATGCAAACCTATTAAAATCATAGCAACATATCCCTAACATGGTTGTACGACTATTACTTCTTAGCAGTGATTTTTATGTTTCCATTTTACATGCAAAAGCAGAAAATAACCATATGCATAGTCTAGCCACTGAAAAGAGAATGCAAAATAAAACACAATATATAAGTAACCCGTAATTCACGAGGAACACTATAATATTTCTTTAACTTTCATAACTCCCAAGGCATAAAAACATAAACTAATGCAGATAACAGGCCAGCTAACCATAGTAATATTCATATCAAGAAGTTGACAAAGCCTGAGTGAATAACCTGAGAGCATAGTTCAAAACACCAAGTTGAAGCCTAGATTTATATCTAATGTTGCACAAAATTGCCAGAAAGCATAGGATAAACCACTGACAAAGTCAACAAAGCCTGATTGAATAACCTGAGAGCATAGGTCAAAACACCAACTCAAAAGTCTAATCCACTGCCATGTTGTGTGAAATTCCAAGGCCAATGGGAGAGAATCTCCAAAAGTGGTTTTCTAAGTTTGAGGCAATACCAGTCAAGATGGAACGAGAAGAAAACCCAACATAATCCACACAATCTAATCCTCAAGAGGAAGGTTTTGCAGGGATTTAAAGGTTTTCCTATGTTATAAAATCCTAGGCAAACAATAGAATAGTACTCTGTTCTCGACATTCAAGCACACACTTTACAAATTTTGTAATTCAACACCATCATTCAAAAGTTATCAATTCAAATTTAAATATAGAATATGCATGACTTTGCACACTAAAAATAGAATATGTATAACTTTGCAAACTTAAATAGTGATTTCAGAAGTAAAATATATAAATACATTTTATGAGTCAAATTACTTCCAAAGTTAACAAGATTGGATCTCGTTACAAGTACTTCCAGCCACCTTGTTGTAAGACGTTCATATTTAAAAACATTTTACCCTACTTATACTCTGTAATTGAGAGTATAGGTAGAATATAAGGTTGTACTTCGTTACATGGGAAATATATATATATATGCACATCAAAGCCTGATTGAATAACCTGAGAGCATAGTTCAAAACAGAGTCCTCAAAGAGATTTTGTTTAGTAAAAGGATGTATTCGTATGGTTTTGGTAGGGGATGTAATCAAAAGATACATATTTAGGCAATCCTAAAAAGCCTGGGTAATCTAATAAGACAAAAACTCCACAGGGAGAATGGCATGGTAAGATTGATGTATTCAAATTGTTTGGTAAGGGATGTATATAAAAGACATATGGGTAGACATAGCCTCAAAAACACTTTCTGCTTTCAAGTAAGACTCTATAGTTGCTGAGTGTCTAATGTAGAATTGATGGAAGAGAATTTTCTACCATGGTCCATGCATGAAATAGAAATGAAGCAAAAACTCGGAAAGGAAATTAAGGTTGTTACCGGAGTTGAAGCAATACAGAGAACGTCCAGAAATGTCCTTCAATGCTGAAAGTTGAACGTCAACTACAAATTAGTTTGCAACTGCTTCAAATATAGTAAAAAATGGATATTGTGAGATAAAGGTAGGGAGAAATTCAATAACAAAACAGAGATTAAACTACATGCAAGATGATTCGAGAACAAGTAGTTTAATATCATCTTTTAATATAATTTGATGGTTAAAAAAATATCTTGCATCATTCAAAAGTTATCAATTCAAATTTACAATTCAAATTTACAGATAGAATATGCATGACTTTGCACACTAAAAATAGGATATGTATAACTTTGCAAACTTAAATAGTGATTTCAGAAGTAAAATATATAAATACATTTTATGAGTCAAATTACTTCCAAAGTTAACAAGATTGGATCTCGTTACAAGAACTTCCAGCCACCTTGTTGTAAGACCTTCATATATAAAAACATTTTACCCTACTTTATGAAAAAATTAACTGGGAAGGGGGGGCTCTGTTTTCTACACGATTAGCTTATCCCAGTTTTATATGCTAAAAATTCCCCTAAACGTAGTTTTTGTTTATTTGACCCTTTTTACTATTAACATTATGTGCCATGTAACGGGGTATAATTTGATGGCATGTTATTGCTGTTTAATTTGAGGACAATCAAGAATAGGACAATACCTTCTTGAGCATTAAATCTTTGATAACAATTTCTGCATAATTCCGAGGGCAATCTCTGTTCTTGTGGTTCAGGTCTACATTTCTTCAATGAACAGTCAATAAGTATTGCCAGTTTGCATTTTATTCTAAAAAAATTCCAAACAATCCCACTCATGTTTGTGACTTGAGGTCCATCGAAGGATTTTATGCTTTCAATGTATGTTTGGCTGCTGACCCTCTACGTGTTGAATTTCAACATTTTTGTGGTTAGTTTTCTTCTCAGAGTTCGGTTAGAGAATGTATATCTTTCCATGCTAATTTGCTTCTCTGCTTACTTGTGGACCTTTTGGTGCACTTGGTTCGTTGTTTAGTTGGCTTTTTCTTAAATTATTTTGTTCTAGTTTCGAGTTTTTAAGGTTGTTGATTTCTGAGTTCTTCAGCATTTCAGGTCCAAATTTATAATTTGCTGTTTTTCTGCTATTTTTTTTTATATTTCGAAAACGTTTGGCCATATATTCCCCCAAAGATATTTGTGACATTAATTATAATGCTAGAAGGGCCATTTTGCTTAGGATTGTCACCTTTAGGAAGCATTTTTAAATGCAAACCTATTAAAATCACAGCAACATATCCCTAACATGGTTGTACGACTATTACTTCTTAGCAGTGATTTTTATGCTTCCATTTTACATGCAAAAGAAGAAAATAACCATATGCATAGTCTAGCCACTGAAAAGAGAATGCAAAATAAAACACAATATATAAGTAACCCGTAATTCACGAGGAACACTATAATATTTCTTTAACTGTCATAACTCCCAAGGCATAAAAACATAAATTAATGCAGATAACAGGCCAGCTAACCATAGTAATATGTCATATCAAGAAGTTGCTGGAATCATGCCCACATTGGGAGAGGGCTCTTTATACTCAAGGTTCTATGCCTCCATCCATAACTTGCAGGTTTAGGATCAGTACATTTTATGAGCCAAATTACTTCCAGATATAACAAGATTGGATCTCGTTACAAGAACTTCCAACCATCTTGTTGTAAGACCTTCATATTTAAAAACATTTTACCCTACTTATACTCTGTAATTGAGAGTATAGCTAGAATATAAGGTTGTACTTCGTTAGATGGGAAATATATATATATGCACATCAAAGCCTGATTGAATAACCTGAGAGCATAGTTCAAAACAGAGTCCTGAGCAACATTGTAGCCTCAGTGTCAAAAGATTCTATACATTAGTTCAAACTAATAGTTCCAGAACAACCCCAAAAAATCTATAAAGACTGTATACCATATGCATAGTCTAGCCACAGAAAAGAGAATGCAAAATAAAACACAATATATAAGTAACCCGTAATTCACGAGGAACACTATAATATTTCTTTAACTGTCATAACTCCCAAGGCATAAAAACATAAATTAATGCAGATAACAGGCCAGCTAACCATAGTAATATGTCATATCAAGAAGTTGTTGGAATCATGCCCACATTGGGAGAGGGCTCTTTATCCTCAAGGTTCTATGCCTCCATCCATAACTTGTAGGTTTAGTATCAGTCACAATGGATTTTCATCCATAGCTTCCTTCTTAGACTCTTCACATCACTCTAGCTCAGAAATAGCTAGAAGGATGGTCAAAATTTATCAAACTGGGGAACTTTTGAGCCCTGGAGTACAAACCAGGAACTTCGCCTCTCTTGATGTTCACAAAAATCTTGGCCTACCCTATGCTGAGGCCAACACAGGGCAATGATTACCAGAAGCTCTAGGATGAGAAGAATGCATCGGCAAGGACTCATCTATGGGGACTATACTCATGGTGCAGGGCACACTGTTCTAGTTAGACATAGCGTCAAAAATCTATAAAGACTGTATACATTAGTTCCGGAACAACCCCAACATAAGCTGCACAGTTGATTGTGTAAATGGACAGCTTCTGTGTGAACAACAGCTATTGTTTGCATCTCATTAGGTTCAGTGATATTAGTGTGTGTAATCACCATCGCTCTGAGAGTTTTTTGGAGAAATCTTGAAGCCTAGTGAACAAATCTTGAACCAGAAGTAGAAGAAGTACATTTTGGGGCAGACCTTGGGTTAACTTTTGGAGCAACATTGTGGCCTCTCTTGAAGCGGGCTTGGAGATGGTAGTATGGTGCCAATATGTGCCAACAGAAATCATGAAATTGTTAATGCTATTTGATTCAACCTAACAGTGATGTGCTATCAAACTCCTCCAGCTGAAATGCATGCTTGAAGACATCAATTCACAAGTTTTACATGCAATAGCAGAAAATAACCATATGCATAGCCTAGCCATTGAATAGAATTCAATGTAACAATGATGTGCTATCAAACTCCAGCTGAAATGAGTGCTTTGAAAAAATTGACTGGGAAGGGGGGGCTCTGTTTTCTACACGATTAGCTTATCCCAGTTTTATATGCTAAACATTCCCCTAAACGCAGTTTTTGTTCATTTGACCCTTTTGACTATTAACATTATGTGCCATGTAACGGGGTATAATTTGATGGCATGTTATTGCTGTTTAATTTGAGGACAATCAAGAATAGGACAATACCTTCTTGAGCATTAAATCTTTGATAACAATTTCTGCATAATTCTGAGGCCAATCTCTGTTCTTGTGGTTCAGGTCTACATTTCTTCAATGAACAGTCAATAAGTATTGCCAGTTTGCATTTTATTCTAAAAAAATTCCAAACAATCCCACTCATGTTTGTGACTTGAGGTCCATCGAAGGATTTTATGCTTTCAATGTATGTTTGGCTGCTGACCCTCTACGTGTTGAATTTCAACATTTTTGTGGTTAGTTTTCTTCTCAGAGTTCGGTTAGAGAATGTATATCTTTCCATGCTAATTTGCTTCTCTGCTTACTTGTGGACCTTTTGGTGCACTTGGTTTTTTGTTTAGTTGGCTTTTTCTTAAATTATTTTGTTCTAGTTTCGAGTTTTTAAGGTTGTTGATTTCTAATTTTTTCAGCATTTCAGGTCCAAATTTATAATTTGCTGCTTTTCTACTATTTTTTTGATATTTCGAAAAAGTTTGGCCATATATTCCCCCAAAGATATTTGTGACATTAATTATAATGCTAGAAGGGCCATTTTGCTTGAGATTGTCACCTTTAGGAAGCATTTTTAAATGCAAACCTATTAAAATCACAGCAACATATCCCTAACATGGTTGTACGACTATTACTTCTTAGCAGTGATTTTTATGTTTCCATTTTACATGCAAAAGCAAAGAATAACCATATGCATAGTCTAGCCACTGAAAAGAGAATGCAAAATAAAACACAATATATAAGTAACTCGTAATTCACGAGGAACACTATAATATTTCTTTAACTGTCATAACTCCCAAGGCATAAAAACATAAATTAATGCAGATAACAGGCCAGCTAACCATAGTAATATGTCATATCAAGAAGTTGCTGGAATCATGCCCACATTGGGAGAGGGCTCTTTATACTCAAGGTTCTATGCCTCCATCCATAACTTGCAGGTTTAGGATCAGTACATTTTATGAGTCAAATTACTTCCAAAGATAACAAGATTGGATCTCGTTACAAGAACTTCCAGCCACCTTGTTGTAAGACCTTCATATTTAAAAACATTTTACCCTACTTATACTCTGTAATTGAGAGTATAGCTAGAATATAAGGTTGTACTTCGTTAGATGGGAAATATATATATATGCACATCAAAGCCTGATTGAATAACCTGAGAGCATAGTTCAAAACAGAGTACTTGGAGATGGTAGTATGGTGCCAATAGGTGCCAACAGAAATCATGAAATTGTTAATGCTATTTGATTCAACCTAACAGTGATGTGCTATCAAACTCCTCCAGCTGAAATGCATGCTTGAAGACATCAATTCACAAGTTTTACATGCAATAGCAGAAAATAACCATATGCATAGCCTAGCCATTGAATAGAATTCAATGTAACAATGATGTGCTATCAAACTCCAGCTGAAGTCAGATAAGGTTTGCTTTGATAGCCATTTTCAAAACTCAAGACTCATAGCTGTAGCCTAACCATGTTGCCCTCATTAGGGGTTTTTCTCAGTAAGTGAATCATGGAAAGGTTTCAATATCATGTTTTTTTGAGGCATCTCTATTAGAGATCTTAGTTCCTGGTCGGAAGCTACAAAACAGAGCTTTGCATGGAGATCTTGTTTTGTTTAGAATCTAGTTTCATGGTTTCAATTTGCATTGATAAGGAAAATTAATTGTTGGTACCATCTTGATGAAGATCCCAAGTGTTTGAAGTAGTTACCAATACCTTTGTAACATGAAAAGGGGTTAGTTCTGCATTATGACCAGATGACTCTCTCACTAGATGATTGGGTCATTACAGTAGCATTTAATTTTATGTTACAATGGTTAAGTTTTGAGACTGGAGAAATTCTTGATACAACAGATAAAGCTCATGATGGGGATATCACTGATACGGTTTAGGCACCTGCCTCTTGCAACACAAAGTGGTCTCACAACTATTTCAGCTACGACCAGCAATGACAAAAAGGTGAAATTTTGGAGTTGTCTCTGTTTAATTGAATGGATTGTGTGCCTTGACAAAAGAGTAAGTGACCTGTTGAGGTAACATATGAACAACTCAATTACGAACACCTAGCAGAAATATCTTCTCATTATTAATTATGGATATTCTACATGGAAAATGAAGTAGATAATGTAGCTCTGAGATGATGAGAAAATTATTTGTTGAATATAGAATGTTAAGGTAAAGAATTTAGTTAAGAGGTGAAAAATATATTCCTCCACTACAACAAAACCAACGATTAGCGTCCATTTTTACTTCTTTTTTTGCATCTAGAGCCCATTTTTGGTGCTATTTGCATCCATTTATCAAATTTGGTGCAAAACTTGACACAAAATTTGCATCAAGTTTTGCACCAAATCTTACACCAAGTTTAGCACCAGGTATTGCAATAGGTTTTGCACCACGTTTTGCACCAAATTTTATGCCAAGTTTTGTGTCATCCTTTACACCAGGTTTTGTTCCAAGTTTTGCATCAAGTTTGGCACCTAATTTTGTTTGACATACTTTTGCATCCTCATTTGCATCCACTTTTTGCACCTACACTTGCATCAACTTTTGCATCGACTTTTGCATCCTTTTTTGCGTCTAGGTTTTCATCAACTACTACATCTATTTTTGCATCCCTTTTTGTATCCAATTTTGGACCAGGATTTGCATCGGGTTTTGTGTCTCGTTTTGCATCTACTTTTGCATCGAATTCTATTGCATCCAGTTTTGCAGACAATTTTGCATCCACTATTGCACCCATTTTAAATTTCACTTTTTGCATCCCTTTTTACATCTTCATTTGCATCATACTTTGATTCTTTTTTTGCATCTATCATTACATCCACTTTTGTTATGCCACAATTTGCACCATGTTTTGCACTCACTGTTGTATCCACGTTTGCTTCCAATTTTGCATCCATGTTCACATCCTCTTTTGCATCAAATATTGCATCTATTTTTGCATCCACTTTTGTGTCAGGTTTATGCATTGGGTTTTGCATCTCGTTTTGTATCTACTTTTGCATCTATTTACATTGTATCCATTTTTTGCATCCAATTTTGTTTTGCCTATTGCATCAATGTTTGCTTCCACTTTTACATCCATTTTTGCATCTTATTTTGCATATTTTTTGTCTATTGTTACATCCACTTTTGTTGCACCATATCTTGCGCCTACCATTGCAACCACATTTGCTTCCACATTTGCATCCCCTATTGCATCCACTTTTGTTTCATCCATTTTTGCATCTGCTTTTGTGTCCGTTGTTGCATCCACATTTGTTTCACCACAATTTGTGCCAAGTTTTACACCTACCATTGGACCCATGTTTGCTTCCACTTTTGCCTTCATGTTTGCATCCAAGTTTGCATTGAAAACTGCATCTACTTTTGCATACACTTTTGTGTCAGGTTTTTCATGTTGTTGTGCATCTACTTATGTTGTATCCACTTTTCATCCAATTTTACTTCTATTGTTGCCCCCATTTCTATGTTCGCTTTTGCATCCCTTTTCCAACACTCATCATATTTTCTGCATTGATGATATTCCTTATGGCATTGACAATTATGAACAATTGATGACAATGTCAATAATATTGACAATGATGAAAATGAAGATGATGGCGATGACATGAATTGTGATTATGATGATAAAGATGATAGTGGTTACAATGACAATGATGATGATGGCAACGATTATGATGATGACGATGCTAATGACGTTGGCGAATCTTCCCAATTTTAGATGTTGTCATTGTCATAATCATAAGCATTATCTTTGGTGTCATCATCATCATTTTCATCTAGGTCATCATCAAAAACTATAATGGCATGAATGATGATGATGATTACAACAATGTCGATAGAAATTACATTAATGATGATGATGGGGATGATAAAAATGACAATGACGATGATAATGGTGGTGATGATGATCATCATCGATCATCTCTCAAAAATATAGTTGTTATTTCTCTTACGTATATCAATGTGTCCTAAACAACCCTTTTCTAGCACTGATCACATTTTTTGGGTTGATGATATTTCTTACAACATTTACAATTATGAACAATTGCAAACAATGTCCATAATGATGATGATGATGGCATGAATGGTGATTATTATGATAATGTAATGATGGCAATAACAATGACAAGGATGTGATGATGATGACAATGATTATGATAATGAGAATGACCTTACAATCTTATGGATTCGTGAACAATTACTAGTTTCAATACCATCTTCTGGATACGTATTACTATCATACTTTTTAGATTTTATGTCTCTCTTGAGGTATCTTACTATAATGGTGTTGTCAACACTAGAAAGATATCTTGTTGTAATGGTGGTTCTAATGTTAGCACTAGCAAAGTTTTTGTTAAATTTTGGTTAAAAAAAACCGATTTATGCAATTATTTTGACAATCTATGTAAAAAAGTAAATAACATCCAATTATTTTGACTGTAGTCCCATTGATTATCATGAATTCACCAGTCTGAAGACCATCTTCTACATACATATTATTATTAAACTTTTTGCATTATATCCCTCTTATATCTTGTTGTAATGGCAGTATTAGCACTAGAAAAATATCTTGTTGTAATGGTGATGTTAGTATTAGCACCAAAAAAATCACTAAATTTTGGTAAAAAAAAAAGTTTATCATTTATTTATTTTTAATTTGGGAAATTTTTGTTTTTATATTTTTTGTTTTTAATTCTATTTTTATGTAGTAATATTTTTTTTGGTTGAATTTTGGTAGTAACTAGTTTTTGGTCTAATCATATGTATTAACCATGTTCTTTATGATACAAGTCTAATTGTTGGGACAAAATTGCTCTTTCAAATAAGTTGCAAAAAGCATATAAATGGAAGAATAGCGATGACAACTATTTTCATTGTCCAACTGTTCAGTATATCATGTATGAAAATATTCAACATTTTTATAAACAATGGATTAGAGGTGAGTCTGTAATTGTACATAATGTATGGATGATACATAAAAACAAAGTTTGTTTCATTGATGTGGTTAGGATCTACTTTGGATACGAAACCCTAGGTTTGGAAGTATGCAAATAATGAATTTGGTTTACCTTTGATAACAAATGAAATTTTATTTCTTTTTCCTCGTAAAACCAAGGAAGATATGGCAATAATTCTCGTTAGAAAACTACTTCTTGTTGAAGGTTTATAATTGGTTGCAAAAGTTCAACAACTGGGTATAGAAGTTTTTAGTTGCTATTATGGAAACAATGTGATTATAGGTTTTAGCAGACATAGATCATTTTTGGTATTTGATTCACTTTGAGAATATAAGTACACCAAAGTGGATTAGGTTATGAGTGGATTGGCAAAGCAACCCTTATTTGTTCCTTTTAGTTTTTGAGATATCTCAAGTTCAACTAGTGCTAGTAAATGGTTTCAAAGATGTTTGCTAGGGTTTTTCCACAAGGTCACTAGGTCCCAATGTAACATAGATACTTCATATTTGTTGAAAAGTAAAACCCCCACATAGCACTGAATAGATCATTAATGACTACCTAGAGAACTTAGACTAAATTAATCGTGGAAGTAAAAATTACAACCAAATTAATCATGAAAGTAAGAACTACAATTGAAAAAAACACACTTGGTAATATACTAGAATTCATCCTCGCCAAATCCAAAGTTGATGAATAATATGTTAAATCTTTAATGAAACTCATGAAAAATAATAAGCATGTTATCGATATAAGAGTGCATGAACTTGATTAATGTATATTTCTTAATTGGAGATGATGAATATCTAAATAAATTTGATGAATAATATGTTAAATATTTGATGAAACTCATGAAAGATAATAAGCATGTTTATCCATATAGGAGTGCACAAACTTTCTTAATGTGTAGTTTACGAGAAATTTTTCCAGCGTAAATCACAAGATATATCATTTGTTTAGGCATTTCAAACCAACCAGTGTGGTTCATCGTCAGGACAAGTTGAAGAATCAGATCCAACTTTGCATGTTAAATAGTTTGAGCAGAGGGGATATTTGCACCTTAGCCTTAACAACCCTTGCCCAAGATGAATCTATTTAATGGACTAGCTTGGATATGTTAGGTCTTGGATTTCCAGAGTACCCAATCAATGCTTAACTCCCTAGTCCTAGCCAAAATTCACTCCTATTGAAGAGACAACTTGAACAATCTTGCTAATAAGATTAACAAGTTCGTTCCTTTTGATTGATTTACAACAAACCTTAATGCCTCTCTTTTCTTATCCTCCTCTTCCATTCTCCAACAAAAACTTATTAATCTTATATCATAAACACTTTATATAGGTAAGCATTGTAATCATTTTCCTCAACTCACACGGTACCTTTACACCTCAACCCATATAAGTGGACCCAAGTCCATGGCACAACCCATCACACTCTAAGATGGTTCTAATTGTCTCCTCAAAACTAGGACATAACACACCTTAAATGCCAAATGGTTAAGTCATCCCAAATTTGTGGGATTTTTTCCTTCATGGAACACATTCTAGCTAGTGTTGATCAAACACAATGCACTAACACCACTAACACACACTAAAAGTCCTAGATACCCTTACGCTGTGGCACGCACCCAAGCACTTCGACTGCACCTCCATAAAATGCACCTTCAACTTTGGATGTCCCAAAATAGTAATATCCTAACCCAATATGGCCTACTTGTTAGATTTGTGTAGTTCCCTCCTTATCAGATCCTTGCACCTCCTTGCACTCCATGGTAAATCTACTCTAATGGTCACCTTCCAAGTTCCAACACTTCCTTTCACATCATGATATAACCACCGATATACATTACAACAACCTTCAACTTCTTTAGTGGGTTGCACATCTATTTCACATTTCTTCTCCATCTTACAAAGTGGTAGTGCCAAGGAGAGAGTATCAAGTTGAATCAAGGATTGCTCACTTAGTACCACTACTAAGTTGCCTTCGTGCAACTTGTCAAATCCCTTAATTTTGTTTCACAACTTCTCATAGGGCTTAACTTGCTTGTATACACTTCTAAGTGAGACTACAATCCCCCAACCTCTCCTCTGCAACCCTTGTTAGAGTCTTCTTAGACGTGCAATCATGCCTCAAGCTGAATATAACACTAGCATCCCAAATGTGCATGCTCATTCCATCTTTTAATGCTTCGCTGAAACCACATTATGACACTGCTTAAAATGAAATGTTTACATCTTAAGACAATGTACCTACTTTGCTTATGACAATCTAAACTATGCAAGTGGCTAAGAGAGGACTATATTTTCCCAGGATGAAAATATAGGGTCTTACAACCCCATTCACACAATAATTTTAATATATTTCACCCGAAAAAAGATACATACCCTACTCCTTTCAAATTTATCATATAATTTTAAGAAATTAACACTTGTTATTAACTATTAAATAGACTTACTATATATTCTCCTTTGTTTGCACCCACCTTATATGTAAAAACATATAAATATTTTCAATACAACCAAATTAAAATCATATTTTTCCATTTAAAAATTATTAAATTGAAATTAAAAAAAATTACACCTAATAAACTTAAACAACAACCATAAAATTATATTATTATTATTATAAATATTTTCTAACCTAACCAATAACCAAAAACATTATATAGTTACTTCTTTAGTGATGTGAAAATAAAAAAAATGTATTTATTGTTTTAATAACACCTAATAAACTTAAACAACAACCATAAAATTATATTATTATAAATATTTTCCAACCTAACCAAGAACCAAAAACATCATATAGCTACTTAACTAGTGATGTGAAAATAAAAAGAATGTATTTACTGTTTTTCACTATGAAATTAGCATTTTTGAAAAAAGATAAAGCTTTACTTTTCTTTACAAAACCCCTCCCAACCCAAACTTCGTTTACGTTCTAGAACAAGAAGGAGGATCTGTTCGCTTTTCGCAGGGCGGGAGCGAAAACGAGATTGCAGAGATTTGCGAATTAGGGTTTCACCAGTAGCAGACACTCGAACCCCACGATCGGTTCTTCAGTCCATTGACGGCGCCAAGGTATGTTCCATTTTTAACTTCAATGGATTTCCACCCGCACATTCAATCTTCCACACAGAGAGGAGTACACGCATTTCAGGTTTCTGGTTCAAAATCCAGTGTGTTTTTAGCAGCCACTCTTGTATGTTTAGGTTTTAATCTTTGTGCTGCAATCTGTTACTGTTTGCAGGGATGGCGCTGGCATTTGATGAGTACGGGAGGCCATTTATCATAATAAAGGAGCAGGAGCAGAAGACCCGAATCAGAGGCTTAGATGCTCATTATATTTACAGTGGCTCTCCGGAAGAAATAAAAAGGCTCTATCTGAAGCGCTTGAAAAATTGAAAGCAGGTAACGGATACTCGAAACCACTCATATCCACCATGTTGCTTCTTGTAGTCTATCCCCCAAATACTCTGAAACTAATTTGAACAACAAATTTATGCTGTTTTAGATAGAACCTCCTTGTAAAATCGTTACATGGGTTGAACTTGACAATATCTGTTTTATGTATTTCACTGATCTGCTAAGATTGCATTGGTAATTTTGCATATTCAATGTTCATAAAGCAGTTTTCGCTTTTGTTCAATTAATATTTTCTTTGGCCTTGGGTTTTCACCTTTAAGAGGAATTTCAGTTTACACTTTGAGAGAGTGAGACTGAGATGACATCATGTTGAGCTAGACTCCATATTGGATTGAAAACAGATTTAATTTAAGTCAAGAAGGTTGAAAGCAAGTTTTGTAATCTATAAATTTCATGTCATATAATTCATTTACGTAATAAAAAAACAGAAAAAAATAAATAAGCCTTGAGGATTATTGCAACACCCCATCTTTCTGGCGCCATATCTTGATATTTAGTGCACAAATTCAAGCCCAGTAGGAATAGTTCCAAAGCTTATTCAGAGGAGAACAATCCAGAAAAACTATTTCGCTAAAACTACAATTTATAATAACAGAGATGGCCTTAGAAATTCAAGAGAGGCATGTTGTAGTTCAAGGAACTCCCATAGTGCAGCCAACAGATGAACTTTTTTGGTTCAGTCGTCCTAAACTTGTTCTTTTCTTGATCCATTTCACTCTGTTCCAGGTATCAAAATGCTTTTCACACCAATGCCTCATTGACAAATTCTATTTTTGAATCCTGTTTACTGAATATTCATGGAAATGACAATGCTTTGATGGTTAGCAAACTTACCTTATGTTCTGCAGAGTGCTTTCCAGCTTGTTTTCTTCTTGTGGATATGGGTAAGCACTATGTTCATTTAGTAAAGAATGAACTTTTGCATGTAGAATCATTGGATTTACTATTATAACAATGGTAACATATTGCAGTGCTAGGTGTTTTAAATCAATTTTAGTTTACACAGCTAAAAAGTTTCAATTCTGATCCCTCTATGCACCTTATTTAAATTTGACTTCATTCTTGCAGTACGAATTTGGCATTAGTACTGTAATTTTATTTATTTATTGGAACTGTATAGGCTCACTTGACCCCAAATAGCAATTTTGATTTTCGTAAATATATCAAGAGGTCATTCGATGATGACTTCAAGAGGGTGGTTGGAATCAGGTTAGTAAAGATTTCACTGTTCACAAAATCTTTGGTCTTCAGAAATAATATTAGGTTTCCTTCTTGGGCCTTGCTATGTCAACTTCTTGGAATGTTTTGAAAATCCCCTTGAATTTTACCTAAACAGAGGCCTTTTGATGCATTATCTGCAGTCCTTCCTTGTGGCCTTTTGCTATAATTTTTTTGCTTCTTAATGTGTATGGTAAGTCTTCAAGACTCATCTCTCCCGCCAAAGACATAATTTTGCATATTCATAAAGCATTTTTCGCTTTTGTTGAATTAATATATCCTTTTGCCTTGGGGGTTTTCACCTTTAAGGGGAATTTCAGTTTACACTTTGAGAGAGTGAGACTGAGATGACATCATGTTGAGCTAGACTCCATATTGGATTGAAAACAGATTTAATTTAAGTCAAGAAGGTTGAAAGCAAGTTTTGTAATCTATAAATTTCATATCATATAATTCATTTACGTAATAAAAAAACAGAAAAATAAATAAGCCTGGAGGATTATTGCAACACCCCATATTTCTGGCGCCATATCTTGATATTTAGTGCACAAATTCAAGCCCAGTAGGAATAGTTCCAAATCTTATTCAGAGGAGAACAATCCAGAAAACTATTTCGCTAAATATGTACATTAAACACTCGAAACGTACAACATAAAATAGGGCTGCAGATTTGCAACAATCTGAATTTCTAAGTGAGTTTTTGGAAAATTTAACTCCCATAACATTTCGTCCTTGGAATATTGTCTCTGCTTTCTCTATTTGTTATTAATATAATAATAGAAAACAATGGGGTGATCATATTTATTTTTATTAACTATTTGATTTCGATTTTTCTGAGAATGTTTTAATTTGAATGTTTTTAATTTGGAATTTGTTTGCAATTCTAGTAGGTATTTAATTATAATTTTGTTACCATTGAAGAATTCATTGAGGAAAATAAAAAATTGAAATTCCAAAATTCACTATTGGAGATACAAGGTAAAAAGACAAATTTTCCACATCTCAAAATCAGCACCCACATCATTTGTATAAGGAATCTGATTAGTACTATAATTTTATTTATTTATTGGAACTGTATAGGCTCACTTGACCCCAAATAGCAAGTTTGATTTTCATAAATATATCAAGAGGTCATTGGATGATGAATTCAAGAGGGTGGTTGGAATCAGGTTAGTAAAGATTTCCCTGTTCACAAAAGCTTTGATCTTCAGAAATAATATTAGGTTTCCTTCTTGGGCCTTGCTATGTCAACTTCTTCGAATGTTTTGAAAATCCCCTTGAATTTTACCTAAACAGAGGCCTTTTGATGCATTATCTGCAGTCCTTCCTTGTGGGCTTTTGCTGTAATTTTTTTGCTTCTTAATGTGTATGGTAAGTCTTCAAGACTCATCTCTCCCGCCAAAGACATAATTTTGCATATTCATAAAGCAGTTTTCACTTTTGTTCAATTAATATTTTCTTTTGGATTGGATGTGTTTCTCTGAGCAGGATGGTATGCGTACTTTTGGCTCTCTTTTGTTCCCTTAGCTGTAAGTAAATAGAAGCCTTAGACTAATAGGATTGTCTTATTGATGATGTGAGTTAATGGCCTGGAAAGTTTGTTTATTGATTGAATTCTTCGGGATTATTGCCATTCGATTTTGAAAATGCACAGACGGTTTTGTTGGTCAGCACAAAACTACAATTTATAATAACAGAGATGGCCTTAGAAATTCAAGAGAGGCATGCTGTAGGTCAAGGAACTCCCATAGTGCAGCCAACAGATGAACTTTTTTTGGTTCAGTAGTCCTAAACTTGTTCTTTTCTTGATCCATTTCACTCTGTTCCAGGTATCAAAATGCTTTTCACGCCAATGCCTCATTGCCAAATTTGATTTCTGAATCCTGTTTACTGAATATTCATGGAAATGACAATGCTTTGATGGTTAGCAAACTTATCTTATGTTCTGCAGAGTGCTTTCTAGCTTGCTTTCTTCTTGTGGATATGGGTAAGCACTATGTTCATTTAGTAAAGAATGAACTTTTGCATGTAGAATCATTGGATTTACTATATAACAGTGGTAACATATTGCAGTGCTAGGTGTTTTAAATCAATTTTAGTTTACACAGCTAAAAAGTTTCAATTCTGATCCCTATGTGCACCTTATTTAAATTTGACTTCATTCTTGCAGTATGAATTTGGCCTGAGATCTTGTTTTCATGAGAGGTTTACTTTCATCATAGTAAGAATTATCACAGGGTAAGTATGCAACAATAGACTAGTGTGCTAATTTATATTTTTTTGGGTACATGTAAAGGACATTCTAACTTCCGAGCAAACTTCATCATTTTAACTGTTTGTTTTTTATTTATTTAATATCATTATCTCTTCTTTTACTTAGCACTAGTTGATTGTTTTGCAGCTTTAATATGTGTAAGGAGAATATTGAGAGTGACCTAATTACACATCTGATAAGGATTACCTTGGGTTGCTTGTGTTTGTGTCTAGGGTTGCTGTGCAGTTTCTATGTAGTTACATCACACTTCCACTTTATGCCCTTGTGACACAGATCAGTCTACTCCATGTTCATTGAAAATACAATCAGTTTAGGTGTCTGACAGGATCGATTGAACTTGAGAAAATGCTGGCTTATATAATTACAAAAAATGAGAGTTACATCGTCCAAGTATCCACTTAGTATATTCACCTGCTTTTTTGGTGCAGAAATAGATTAATCAAACCCTACATTGTGATATTAAATATCTTACTTGTACTGATAAAATTAGAGATAAGGTGTCACCTGATAATGCATTAACAAAGTTGTTTAATGACACCACTTTTGATTTTTTTTGGTTGATTTTGCCCAAAATATGAGTAGAAATTGTTAAAGCCAAAAGCCTTTTGATTAAAACTCTGAAATATCAAGCTTTTTAGAGAGTACAAGTCTTTTTGTTACCCCAAAAGCGAGCCCCTATTCCATTACAAAGGAAAGAATGTATAAACCAACATATTTCTCAAGCTGTTACAAGTGTTTAGAAAATAAATCTAACAATAAACTAAGAATGAGTAAAATGTCTGATCAGTGACAAGAGATCTAGAAAATCCTTCCTTGATTACTAAATGGTTTCCTTTATTCCTGTGATGGGTTGCTCAAATATTGTCTCAAAATCTCCCTTTAAATCTTAAGTAATCTTCTGCCTACTGATCCTCTGCCACCTATCTTCACTAGCTGTCCTTTATCATATTTTGGAGGAATATATATTTCACCTCTTAACTAAATTCTTTACCTTAACATTCTATATTCAACAAATAATTTTCTCATCATCTCAGAGCTACATTATCTACTTCATTTTCCATGTAGAATATCCATAATTAATAATGAGAAGATATTTCTGCTAGGTTTTCGTAATTGAGTTGTTCATATGTTACCTCAACAGGTCACTTACTTTTTTGTCAAGGCACATAGTCCATTCAATTAAACAGAGACAACTCCAAAATTTCACCTTTTTCTCATTGCTGGTCGTTTCTGAAATAGTTGTGAGACCACTTTATGTTGCAAGAGGCTGAGGTGCCTAAACCATATCAGTGATATCCCCATCATGAGCTTTATCTGCTGTATCAAGAATTTCTCCAGTCTCAAAACTTAACCATTGTAACATAAAATTAAATGCTACTGTAATGACCCAATCATCTAGTGAGAGAGTCATCCGGGCATAATGCAGAACTAACCCCTTTTCATGTTACAAAGGTATTGGTAACTACTTCAAACACTTGGGATCTTCATCAAGATGGTACCAGCAATTAATTTTCCATATCAATGCAAATTGAAACCATGAAACTAGATTCTAAACGAAACAAGATGTCCATGCAAAGCTCTGTTTTGTAGCTTCCGACCAGGAACTAAGATCTCTAATAGAGATGCCTCAAAAAAACATGATATTGAAACCTTTCCATGATTCACTTACTGATGAAGAGCTCATATGGTTTCACCATTTTGTGTAGAATCTACTGTTATACCAGATCCTCAGAATTTAGCATCAGATTTTGATTTAGGTGCGGTTTCTTTTTATGCAACAATTTTGTCAACATTAGGAAGAAGGCTATGTTATTCAAACATTTTCTTCAATTCACTGCTTTTCATTCCCTTGTGCACTTCTTCATCGCTCAGAATGTGAAAGTTACCAAATTGCGAGCCCAAACCTTTCAAAATATTCATAACTTTTCTACTAAGTCCACAACCTAGTTGATCTGGGGTGCCTAATCAATGAGAGAAAGCATGAGATTTTTTCCAATTCCCGACCAGCCTCCGAGTGATTAAACTCATCTGAATAATGTGCAAGTAGAAAGTGCAAATCATCATTAGTGATATTTGAAACAAGATGCACAAGAGCACTATAATTGTGTAGTAGAAAGGAAATTGGTATTCTTCAACTTTCACAAGCTGAAAAGTCATTCATATATCCCTGGTACCTGCTTTTGATTTCTTTGCTTGCATAATGACCTTTAAAACAGATCCCTAAACTTCTCGTTTCTCTTAACTCAGGTTCCTGGATTCTTAGATACATGTGCTGCTTAAAACTCTGAACAATACAGATATATGAATTTCCACCATATCTGTCATTTGCAAAATATGCAGTGTTTAAGG
The DNA here is from genome assembly GCA_031772625.1 of Pinus tabuliformis. Lineage (NCBI taxonomy): Eukaryota > Viridiplantae > Streptophyta > Pinopsida > Pinales > Pinaceae > Pinus > Pinus tabuliformis. The sequence goes on along the minus strand of CM062808.1, from coordinate 952,393,407 downwards.
ATTCTGCCATGCAAAATTTGAGTAGGAATTATGATGTTAATATCCTGGTCAACCAAAGAATCGAATCTATGCATTAGTGACGTATCCAACAGAAGTGCAATATGTTCATGGCTGAGGATTTTCATTCTCTCCCAAAGTCTTGTAGGTGATTTGTTTACCTAGAGAAAAATACGTTCTTTAGAACCGACCCTACTTTTCTATCTGCTCCGATAATTGGGATATCTTAACATTTGCAAATCTCTTGCCCTCCTTGAGTAAATTTTTCCAATCCCTTGGTAGCATTGCTTTTTGTTTTGAAATGGCACATCCATTATAGGGATTTGACAGATTGTTTCCTTTTGAAGTCAATGCTACCCTCTTATTTTTGTAAGAAGTCTTGAGAACACACATACCTTCGAACCACTTCCAAACTTGCTCCATTGCTGAGGTGGTGTCAGAATTGTCGATACAAGCCGCGCCATGGCTTGAGCAGAACACAGAAGTGCCAATAGGTCTGTATGGGCTTCTCTTTGTGACACTGTCGAAGTATACTACAGGGCATTATTAAGAAGAATCCTAGAAGCCTCTTGAATAGAAAAATATGGGAATTTTCCATGCCAATATGGCAAAATAACAGTCAAAGGCTCAACAATTCCCTCAAGCGTTGCAAGAAGCATCCAAGGAACAATATCATGCTTGGAAACTACATGCAAAAGGTTTCTTGCCCAATTCTCACGATCAACTGCTTCAACAAGACTTACATCTCCCATGAGAAGGAAATCAAATGTGATACATAAGGGAGAGCTTAGCCTTACGCTCATTTCCAATATCCATAGAATCGGCCGTGACTGTAAAATGCATGATATATCCCTGGCAGGTAGAATCTGCCATGTATAGCTTCTCTTCAAATCTTCTACACATAACCTTAAATAACTATGCTCGAAATACCGTCTATATCAATGAAATATGATCACATGATGTGTCACCATTGGCATACCACCCAACAACACTGCATTATGCAAATTGCTAGCAATACTATACTCAATATAACTAGCAATAATATACTCAATGTAACCCCTATTCAACATTTTTTGTAAAATTATGGCCGATATGAAGAAATGAATCAAGTAGAAATTCAATTTGTCTTATGAAAATGTCACTAACTATCTAGGTATGTTTTTGCTATGTATGCACCCTAGATTACACCGAACAGAAACTGATACACATCAAATATTTTACTAATCCCCTCTGCTTTTGCATTTGTCCATTTTTCTCTATCAAACATATGCTTGTCACAAAAGGCAAGTAATTGCTTATGCTTGCAGTCACACTATTTTGTATGAGACGATTTGCAATTAGCGTTACAATAATTAGTGCAAGAACAAAGTCCATTCAATAAACAATGGAAACAATTTGCATCTCTCACAACAATTCCCTTCTCAGTGATCATCGAAATGAGCTTTGTGGGATTGTGGCAACGCCTTCAAACGCGAGGTTCTTGGTAATCTGGATAGCTGATCTAGGCATTTGTTGATGATAAAAAATAAACACCAATAAAGAAACAAAATTGCATAAAATTTGGACTTCTTTCTTCTATGCTATTGTTTCTTATGTCATTTGCATAAAATTTTGACTTCTTTCTTCTATGCTATTGTTTCTTATATCATTGCCTTACGGCGTTTCCTTTGCAACATGTGGTGCAAATGCTAGTTATAAATATTTTCCAACCTAACCAAGAACCAAAAACATCATATAGCTACTTAACTAGTGATGTGAAAATAAAAAGAATGTATTTACTGTTTTTCACTATGAAATTAACATTTTTGAAAAATGGTAAAGCTTTACTTTTCTTTACAAAACCCCTCCCAACCCAAACTTCGTTTACGTTCTAGAACAAGAAGGAGGATCTGTTCGCTTTTCGCAGGGCGGGAGCGAAAACGAGATTGCAGAGATTTGCGAATTAGGGTTTCACCAGTAGCAGACACTCGAACCCCACGATCGGTTCTTCAGTCCATTGATGGCGCCAAGGTATGTTCCATTTTTAACTTCAATGGATTTCCACCCGCACATTCAGTCTTCCACACAGAGAGGAGTACATGCATTTCAGGTTTCTGGTTCAAAATCCAGTGTGTTTTTAGCAGCCACTCTTGTATGTTTAGGTTTTAATCTTTGTGCTGCAATCTGTTATTGTTTGCAGGGATGGCGCTGGCATTTGATGAGTACGGGAGGCCATTTATCATAATAAAGGAGCAGGAGCAGAAGACCCGAGTCAGAGGCTTAGATGCTCAGAAGGCCAACATTGCGGCCGCCAGGTCCGTTGCGAGAATCCTCCGCACCTCACTCGGCCCCAAGGGAATGGACAAGATGCTCCAGAGCCCCGACGGCGATGTCACCATCAGTAAGCTTCTCTTCCATTTATTTAATCTCTATTTCTGGGTCGGTAAAACCCCTTAAAAATCTAAAAATCTGAAACTAAGTAGAATTTATTTTAAAAAACTTATGATTCATAAGTAGCAGTTACTTTAAAAAATTTATAGGTTTTCCGAAAGGAGTGAAATAAGCAAATACTCTGCGATCTGCTTACTCTTCCTCTAGATTGAAGAGAGTTTATCACTGCTTCTGGCAGCTTGTACTCAGCTCCACTGCTTATCCATGGGTCTATACTGATCTTCGCCTTAGCCTCATTGCAAACCTTCCATGCCAGCAATCTGCCTATTAAAGGGAATGTTATAGTCAGTACTTTCAATAATATGGATGCATTGTTGATTGACTTGTTTGGGTTTCCAATCCAGTCTTCTGCTGAATTGGGCTCAATATATCTCTGAATGTGAATCTGATTCCAGAGGTCCTCTTTTGATATTAGTCTCCACATACACTTGGCTTTTAGGGCTTTCCCGAAGGAATGATATTCGATATGTAATGCATGTGGGCTTTTTTGTATACCTTTGTTTTCTTAGCAAAATATAGTCTTATATTATAAAAAACAGATCAAGTACTGTAATTGCTTTCTCTTTGCATCCATGCTAGAAGAGCCAACATATCAGATTGGGCATCATATTTGGAATGTCTCATGTCATTTTAAGGACAAAATCCACAACAGTGATAAGATTCAATGTTTGCTTTTATTTTTATTGTGCTCTTTCCAGCTTTGTGGCTGGAATGTGTTGTAGGTCCAATTGAATCTGTATTGAGTTCAACCTGATTGTACAATGTATTTTTCTAACTTTCTACAAACATGTTGTTTATATCTAGTATAAGCAGATGGGGGATAGACTCATGGAGTACTAGGCTTGTGCATTTACATCCTGTAATTAATCTATTAAGATTGGTTCTGGTCTCCTTAAGTCCATATCCAGATGGGTCATGAGGGGAATGCAGAAGTTGATTTTGTATTCTTATCGGCACTGGGTCATAGATCCCACGATCCTTCATTTAATGTCTAGTTTTTGTCAATAATTAGGTTCTGTTCTTTAGATACTCCAATCTTTAGTTTTAACTTTTAATGTTTAGTGTTCTTTTATGGTGATTATTTTTTAGTATTTAGATCCTGTAATGATCCTTCTACTATGATTGGTTCTTTTTAAATTCTTTTCTAAATCCTTTTCTAAATCCTTGATGTCAAAGGAACACAATTTCGTTATCGAGTCAGGCAAGTCTTTGTTCATTGGAATTAAAAACATTTTACGGAAATGAGAGTGCTACCAGGAAAAAATTTAGATAATACAGTTCTGTAGTTTGATGCTACAACAAATTTTGTTTGTGCTGTCACTGCCTTGTTTGGTTATTGGTATCAATTCTACTTTGGTACTGCATTTATATACTTCAAGCTACATCATTTCGACATAAGATTGATAGGAATTCGACTATGTAGTGATTATAAAAAACACTGCTGTTTATCTATCCTATTTTAGTACTACCACACGACTTGCAGTTGTGCTAAACATAAAATACGAAATAGTTAAAATTTTGATCCATTTTTTGCTTTTGTAAGAAAACAATAGTTTATTTTAACCAGTGTTCCATGAGGATGTGTCCCCTATGGTGGGGTGCACGTATCCACGCTTCCCACACACCTAGGATGGGAAGATGCTCAGGGACACGTTTCCCCACGCCCCCTTTTAGGGAGACACAGGGAGACGCAGGGGGAAACGTTTCCCTACTGTGGGGATGTGTCTCCCCAAAAGGGGTGCTTTTGGGCAGCTCCCCTAAAAAGGGCTAGGTGCTCCCCCTTAATTTTGCTTGAAACAATAATTTATGAGTGGGAAAGCTCAACATTCAACCCTAGGGCCCTATTAATTGACTTAGGATGTTTGAGAGTGGTTCTGACCTCATTTTATTTCATATGGAGAAAGTAAATTTCAGATTCCACTCAAAATGCATCAGACATAACAATTTTTAGGATTTCAGGAATGAGCGAATTGCGATGTTTCCATTGGGCTCTATTATATATAAGGGTTTGGAACTACCATTTAATCAAGAGCACCAAGCCCAAAAGCACCCCTTTTGAGGGGGGCCATGTTCTGCTTAATTTTTTTTCTAGTAACTGTTGTAATATAGAAATTAAAAAAAATTATAAAACAACCATAAAAAAAAATTAAAATTAAAAAGAACAACACATAACAAATATCAAAACCTAAACTAATTTGCAATCTCTAACTCACTCATTCGAGTTACCAAGCTTATGTCTACTCAGCTTGCTGCGCAACACTATTTGACTTACCAGTTAATTGTTGCACCTCCTCCTCCATGGCACTCCTAAAATGCTCATTGGCCATTTTTAATCGTCAGTTTTAACTTTCGAGTCTTGACTTTAGATATGGATGACCTTAGACTGATTCTTTGACTTTCACTCTTTACTTTTTTTGAGTTTGAGTTATATCAATTTACTATTCCAATCTTCAGGCTTAAGTATCTACTATAGTCTATTTTGGTTAGTACTAATTAGATTCTAGAATCACGAATTTAAATTTTAAATCAATTTAGAATCTAGAATGATGAATGATGAATTTAATTTTTAAATCAATTTAGATTCTAGAATGTTGAATAATGAATGATGAATATGGATCAATCTAGTTCATTATTGAATCTCGTGGTGTATGAATGAATGATGTATGTATTAGTATGAATGATGAGTATGGATCAGTGTATTTCATTATTTAATTCAATCATGTACGGATCAATGTATTTATCCTTTCATTATTGAATATATATATATATATATATATATATATATATATATAAAATTATATACCCCCATATCCCCCTGCCCCCTAATTTTACCTAAAATTTGAGGGTACTCTCACACGCCCCCCCTGTGCATCACCCGAGACATGCATCTCCCTATCCCGGAGTCTTGGTGGAACATTAGTTTTAACTTGCCAACATAGAAGGGTTGAAAATATAGTATGACTTCATATTAAAATATGACCATGCCCTTCAAATTTGATGCCAGGTTGAAGAAGTATTTTAGGAAAAGTATTTTGAAGTGTGTTCTAGTGTTTGCCTTTTAGAAAATGTTAATCTTTTTTCAAGCTTTCTTTTCAGTTCTTATAAATGATTTGTTTGTTTTACTTTAGTGGTTTATTTATAATAGTTAAAAAGGCTTACGAGATTTAATGGAAACCTTTTATACCCACACCAGATATGCCAAAAAGACCTTAGACGTGTGAATGCCAATTTTGATGCACCGTTCATATTGTGCAGTTGTGATGTTTTTTGTTAATGATTGTGCTGAATAGCTTTGTGTCGAATGATGCAGGTACCTTCAAGACAATTTATACCACATACGGGAATCACATGAGATGGATCTAGATTTGAAGATAGAATTCTTCAAACATGTTAACTAATGCATTCAACTGTCCAATGTTCTTAGGTAGCGGTCTTGTAAGATTTCTTCTGACAATATCTGGTAACAAGAGTATTATTGTAATCATTAAAATGTTATAAATAAGATATATGAAATAAAAATTCAGGTATTGAATTTTTCATTAAACATTATTTAGAATGTATTAATACTTATAAGTATCTTAGACATGTATTTGTGTGAAAATAAATTGAATTGGTTTATGTTTAAGGACAAGGCATCCAAGGCGAGGTTAACCAAGACAAAAGTCACTCATCGTAGTGGCCATAAAGGTTTAAAAGCACTGATAACAACCTTTGTAAGTATATTAAACATGTGATATTTTTTTAATAAATTTTGTACTAGAAGAAAGTCATTGTTATCTAATTTCTCCCTATTTACTGATTGATAGGAACTAAAATATGGAAGACCTCCAAATCATTTGGAAAAGGAGGTGTTGCAGCAAAAGAGATGGGTTGAATTTGTTGTTTGGATGGACTCTATGGTATGTAATCTTAGTTGGATTTCCAATATACTTTTAAACCATATTTTCATTTTATTTTTTAGTACTATTAGATATTATATCTTACCTCATTTTATGGTTAACATTGTATAACAAAAACATGTGTTGTGTTATGTAATTAATACTAACATGTAATATTGATTTTTTTGTCAGAATGCTATACGTAATGATTGCCAAGACGATGATCCAAATTATGTTCAACATATATCAAGAGATGATGAGGATGAGGATGAGGATGATGGTGGTGAAGGAGGAGATGATGATGATAGTTGCGGTGTTGGTGATGATGTGGATCAGAGTAATGAGGATGGTCAAGATGATCATGAGGATGATCTTGGTGGTGGTAGCTAGGCATGCACATGCATTGTTTTTTATGAAGAAATTATTGTGTAGAATGACATTGTTATGTTTAGATGGGTGTTGTGAATTTACCCTATATCAATGAGACATTTTGATTTTGTAATCATACAATGAGTTTGATTTATGTATATGTATGTTGTTAATTTATCGTAGAATAACGATATTCATGAAATATTTTGATTTGTTAATCATATTTGAATTTTACTTGTTTTGATTAAAAATAATACTGATTTTATTAGTATTATGTTGCTATTTTATACATGTTTTGAAAATTGTTAATGACACATTGTTATTTTTTTGGATGGCTGTTGTCAATTTCTCTTAAATTTCTTTACAAATGATTTTGAATTGTGATATCTGATTTAATGATATTTAGAAACTATCATATATTTCACTATGAATCTATAAAGGGGGTCATATATGTAAAGAAAAATATACTCTATATAAGAAGTCAAATGCGGATGTAACCATGGATGCAAAATTGAAAGTAAAATTGGATGTTAAACTAGGAATTAATACAAAATGCAAACAATTGACATACAAAGTGTTTTAAATTAGAAGTGAAAAATTGTGCAATAGTTGACACAAAGAAGGGAACAAAACATGGCATACAAAAGGATATCAAATTGGGCAAAAACAAGGACACATAAATGAGCACCAAATTAGATGCAAAAAAAGACGACGACTACATGTAAAATAAGATGCAAAGTTGAGCGTTAAAAAGAAGCAAAAAACGTTACAAATTAATATGCCAAATGATGATGCAAATAATGGTGTAAATTTGGGATGCAAACTTGGGTGCAAAAAAGGAAAAAAAAAAGATGTAAGAAAAGACATAAAACAAGATGCAAAATGGGACTGAAAAAAGGTGAAACCAAGGATGCCATATTGGATGTAAAAAATGATTCCTAATCACATGCAAATTTAGGTTCGAACTCAGACACAAAATTATATGCAAATGTGGACACAAAATGAGGCAAAAAAAGATGCAAATTTGGATGGTGAAAACGATGTAAAACTAGACACCAAAAAAATGCAAAATTGGATGAAAAAGTTGGTGTAAATAATGGTGCAACATTGGAAACAAGTAGACACAAAAAAATGCTGCAAAAAGGGGCATAAAATAGCTTAAAATTGGATGCAAAACTTGGTGCAAAAACAAATACAAAAGTAGACGTAAAAAATGGCTCTAAATTGAATGTACCATTAGACACAAAATAAGATGCAAAGTTGGACACAACACATGACTCAACATAAGATGCAAATATAAATGCGAATTTGGATGCTCAAAATGATGTAACATTAGATGCAAGAGATGGTGTTAAAAATGATGCAAAATTGGATGAAACAAATGACGCAAAATATGGTGCAAAATGACATGAGAAAAATGGAGACAAATCAAACGTAAATGTGGATGTAAAAAATGGTCCAAAAAAAGATGCAAAAATGGGCACAAAAATGGATGCAAAATTTGGTGCTAAATCAAATTCAACACATGGTGCAAAGATAGGCACCAAAGCTGGTGCAAAAATAGAAGCAAAAACTAGTGTAAGACTAGATACAAAACCTGGCGTAAGAATAGATGCAAAAACGGACACAAAATGGATGCATAAAAAGACGTTAAATTGGATTCAAAATATAGTGTAAGCTTGATGCAAATGATGGTGCAAAAATGGAAGCAAAGAATGACACAAAATAGGAAGCAAAAGAGAATGAAAAATAGATGCAAAAAATGACACAAAACTAGAAGCAAAACCTGTCATAAAATAAGATGCAAATCTTGGTTCAAAATTTGACGCAAAAAATGTTGCATAGTTTGGTGTAAAAAATGATGCAAAATCTAGCGTGAAAAAGGATGCAAAATCAGGTGCAAAAAAGGACGCTTTAAGAATTGTACAATAGAGCCAGATTTAGCGCCAGGTTGCTCATCACAATTACAAAAAAAATGCACTAAAATCTGGCGCTAAATCTGGCGCAAATCGCTGGTTTTGTTGTAGTGCTCCAAAATAGGATAAAGGACAGCTGGTGAAGATAGGTGGCAGAGGATCAGTAGGCAGAAGATTACATAAGATTTAAGTTGATTGTGTAAATGGACAGCTTCTGTGTGAACAATAGCTATTGTTTTCATCTCATTAGGTTCAGTGATATTACTATGTGTAATCACCATCGCTCTGAGAGTTTTTTGGAGAAATCTTGAAGCCTAGTGAACAAATCTTGAACCAGAAGTAGAAGAAGTACCTTTTGGGGCAGACCTTGGGTTAACTTTTGGAGCAACATTGTAGCCTCTCTTGAAGCAGACTTGGAGATGGTAGTATGGTGCCAATAGGTGCCAAAAGAAATCATGAAATTGTTAATGCTATTTGATTCAACCTAACAATGATGTGCTATCATTCACAGAAAATAAACAGTGATATGAAAGAAAGATCCACAACAACCCCAAATCAGTGTCAAGTCAAGTCAGATAAGGTTTTCTTTGATAGCCATTTCATTGACTTCAAAAGGAAACAATCTGTCAAATCCCTATAATGGATGTGCCATTTCAAAACAAAAAGCAATGCTACCAAGGGATTGGAAAAATTTACTCAAGGAGGGCAAGAGATTTGCAAATGTTAAGATATCCCAATTATCGGAGCAGATAGAAAAGTAGGGTCAGTTCTAAAGAACGTATTTTTCTCTAGGTAAACAAATCACCTACAAGACTTTGGGAGAGAATGAAAATCCCCAGCCATGAACATATTGCACTTCTGTTGGATACGTCACTAATGCATAGATTCGATTCTTTGGTTGACCAGGATATTAACATCATAATTCCTACTCAAATTTTGCATGGCAGAATCCTTAAACACTGCATATTTTGCAAATGACAGATATGGTGGAAATTCATATATCTGTATTGTTCAGAGTTTTAAGAAGCACATGTATCTGAGAATCCAGGAACCTGAGTTAAGAGAAACGAGAAGTTTAGGGATCTGTTTTAAAGGACATTATGCAAGCAAAGAAATCAAAAGCAGGTACCAGGGATATATGAATGACTTTTCAGCTTGTGAAAGTTGAAGAATACCAATTTAATCACTCGGAGGCTAGTCGGGAATTGGCAAAAATCTCATGCTTTCTCTCATTGATTAGGCACCCCAGATCAACTAGGTTGTGGACTTAGTAGAAAAGTTATGAATATTTTGAAAGGTTTGGGCTCGCAATTTGGTAACTTTCACATTCTGAGCGATGAAGAAGTGCACAAGGGAATGAAAAGCAGTGAATTGAATAAAATGTTTGAATAACATAGCTTTCTTCCTAATGTTGACAAAATTGTTGCATAAAAAGAAACCGCACCTGAATCAAAATCTGATGCTAAATTCTGAGGATCTGGTATAACAGTAGATTCTACACAAAATGGTGAAACCATCTGAGCTCTTCATCAGTAAGTGAATCATGGAAAGGTTTCAATATCATGTTTTTTTGACGCATCTCTATTAGAGATCTTAGTTCCTGGTCGGAAGCTACAAAACAGAGCTTTGCATGGAGATCTTGTTTTGTTTAGAATCTAGTTTCATGGTTTCAATTTGCATTGATATGGAAAATTAATTGTTGGTACCATCTTGATGAAGATCCCAAGTGTTTGAAGTAGTTACCAATACCTTTATAACATGAAAAGGGGTTAGTTCTGCATTATGACCGGATGACTCTCTCACTAGATGATTGGGTCATTATAGTAGCATTTAATTTTATGTTACAATGGTTAAGTTTTGAGACTGGAGAAAATCTTGATACAGCAGATAAAGCTCATGATGGGGATATCATTGATATGGTTTAGGCACCTTAGCCTCTTGCAACATAAAGTGGTCTCACAACTATTTCAGCTACGACCAGCAATGACAAAAAGGTGAAATTTTGGAGTTGTCTCTGTTTAATTGAATGGACTGTGTGCCTTGACAAAAAAGTAAGTGACCTGTTGAGGTAACATCTGAACAACTCATTTACGAACACCTAGCAGAAATATCTTCTCATTATTAATTATGGATATTCTACTTGGAAAATGAAGTAGATAATGTAGCTCTGAGATGATGAGAAAATTCAACCTAACAGTGATGTGCTATCATTCACAGAAAATAAACAGTGATATGAAAGCAAGATCCACAACAACCCCAAATCAGTGTCAAGTCAAGTCAGATAAGGTTTGCTTTGATAGCCATTTCATTGACTTCAAAAGGAAACAATCTGTCAAATCCCTATAATGGATGTGCCATTTCAAAACAAAAAGCAATGCTACCAAGGGATTGGAAAAATTTTCTCAAGGAGGGCAAGAGATTTGCAAATGTTAAGATATCCCAATTATCGGAGCAGATAGAAAAGTAGGGTCGGTTCTAAAGAACGCATTTTTCTCTAGGTAAACAAATCACCTACAAGACTTTGGGAGAGAATGAAAATCCTCAGCCATGAACATATTGCACTTCTGTTGGATACGTCACTAATGCATAGATTCGATTCTTTGGTTGACCAGGATATTAACATCATAATTCCTACTCAAATTTTGCATGGCAGAATCCTTAAACACTGCATATTTTGCAAATGACAGATATGGTGGAAATTCATATATCTGTATTGTTTAGAGTTTTAAGAAGCACATGTATCTAAGAATCCAGGAACCTGAGTTAAGAGAAACGAGAAGTTTAGGGATCTGTTTTAAAGGTCATTATGCAAGCAAAGAAATCAAAAGCAGGTACCAGGGATATATGAAAGACTTTTCAGCTTGTGAAAGTTGAAGAATACCAATTTAATCACTCGGAGGCTGGTCGGGAATTGGCAAAAATCTCATGCTTTCTCTCATTGATTAGGCACCCCAGATCAACTAGGTTGTGGACTTAGTAGAAAAGTTATGAATATTTTGAAAGGTTTGGGCTCGCAATTTGGTAACTTTCACATTCTGAGCGATGAAGAAGTGCACAAGGGAATGAAAAGCAGTGAATTGAAGAAAATGTTTGAATAACATAGCTTTCTTCCTAATGTTGACAAAATTGTTGCATAAAAAGAAACCGCACCTGAATCAAAATCTGATGCTAAATTCTGAGGATCTGGTATAACAATAGATTCTACACAAAATGGTGAAACCATCTGAGCTCTTCATCAGTAAGTGAATCATGGAAAGGTTTCAATATCATGTTTTTTTGACGCATCTCTATTAGAGATCTTAGTTCCTGGTCGGAAGCTACAAAACAGAGCTTTGCATGGAGATCTTGTTTTGTTTAGAATCTAGTTTCATGGTTTCAATTTGCATTGATATGGAAAATTAATTGTTGGTACCATCTTGATGAAGATCCCAAGTGTTTGAAGTAGTTACCAATACCTTTGTAACATGAAAAGGGGTTAGTTCTGCATTATGACCGGATGACTCTCTCACTAGATGATTGGGTCATTACAGTAGCATTTAATTTTATGTTACAATGGTTAAGTTTTGAGACTGGAGAAATTCTTGATACAGCAGATAAAGCTCATGATGGGGATATCACTGATATGGTTTAGGCACCTCAGCCTCTTGCAACATAAAGTGGTCTCACAACTATTTCAGCTACGACCAACAATGACAAAAAGGTGAAATTTTGGAGTTGTCTCTGTTTAATTGAATGGACTGTGTGCCTTGACAAAAAAGTAAGTGACCTTTTGAGGTAACATATGAACAACTCAATTACGAACACCTAGCAGAAATATCTTCTCATTATTAATTATGGATATTCTACATGGAAAATGAAGTAGATAATGTAGCTCTGAGATGATGAGAAAATTCAACCTAACAGTGATGTGCTATCATTCACAGAAAATAAACAGTGATATGAAAGCAAGATCCACAACAACCCCAAATCAGTGTCAAGTCAAGTCAGATAAGGTTTGCTTTGATAGCCATTTCATTGACTTCAAAAGGAAACAATCTGTCAAAGCCCTATAATGGATGTGCCATTTCAAAACAAAAAGCAATGCTACCAAGGGATTGGAAAAATTTTCTCAAGGAGGGCAAGAGATTTGCAAATGTTAAGATATCCCAATTATCGGAGCAGATAGAAAAGTAGGGTCGGTTCTAAAGAACGTATTTTTCTCTAGGTAAACAAATCACCTACAAGACTTTGGGAGAGAATGAAAATCCTCAACCATGAACATATTGCACTTCTGTTGGATACGTCACTAATGCATAGATTCGATTCTTTGGTTGACCAGGATATTAACATCATAATTCCTACTCAAATTTTGCATGGCAGAATCCTTAAACACTGCATATTTTGCAAATGACAGATATGGTGGAAATTCATATATCTGTATTGTTTAGAGTTTTAAGAAGCACATGTATCTAAGAATCCAGGAACCTGAGTTAAGAGAAACGAGAAGTTTAGGGATCTGTTTTAAAGGTCATTATGCAAGCAAAGAAATCAAAAGCAGGTACCAGGGATATATGAATGACTTTTCAGCTTGTGAAAGTTGAAGAATACCAATTTAATCACTCGGAGGCTGGTCGGGAATTGGCAAAAATCTCATGCTTTCTCTCATTGATTAGGCACCCCAGATCAACTAGGTTGTGGACTTAGTAGAAAAGTTATGAATATTTTGAAAGGTTTGGTCTCGCAATTTGGTAACTTTCACATTCTGAGCGATGAAGAAGTGCACAAGGGAATGAAAAGCAGTGAATTGAAGAAAATGTTTGAATAACATAGCTTTCTTCCTAATGTTGACAAAATTGTTGCATAAAAAGAAACTGCACCTGAATCAAAATCTGATGCTAAATTCTGAGGATCTGGTATAACAGTAGATTCTACACAAAATGGTGAAACCATCTGAGCTCTTCATCAGTAAATGAATCATGGAAAGGTTTCAATATCATGTTTTTTTTACGCATCTCTATTAGAGATCTTAGTTCCTGGTCGGAAGCTACAAAACAGAGCTTTGCATGGAGATCTTGTTTTGTTTAGAATCTAGTTTCATGGTTTCAATTTGCATTGATATGGAAAATTAATTGTTGGTACCATCTTGATGAAGATCCCAAGTGTTTGAAGTAGTTACCAATACCTTTGTAACATGAAAAGGGGTTAGTTCTGCATTATGACCTGATGACTCTCTCACTAGATGATTGGGTCATTACAGTAGCATTTAATTTTATGTTACAATGGTTAAGTTTTGAGACTGGAGAAATTCTTGATACAGCAGATAAAGCTCATGATGGGGATATCACTGATATGGTTTAGGCACCTCAGCCTCTTGCAACATAAAGTGGTCTCACAACTATTTCAGCTACAACCAACAATGACAAAAAGGTGAAATTTTGGAGTTGTCTCTGTTTAATTGAATGGACTGTGTGCCTTGACAAAAAAGTAAGTGACCTTTTGAGGTAACATATGAACAACTCAATTACGAACACCTAGCAGAAATATCTTCTCATTATTAATTATGGATATTCTACATGGAAAATGAAGTAGATAATGTAGCTCTGAGATGATGAGAAAATTCAACCTAACAGTGATGTGCTATCATTCACAGAAAATAAACAGTGATATGAAAGCAAGATCCACAACAACCCCAAATCAGTGTCAAGTCAAGTCAAATAAGGTTTGCTTTGATAGCCATTTCATTGACTTCAAAAGGAAACAATCTGTCAAATCCCTATAATGGATGTGCCATTTCAAAACAAAAAGCAATGCTACCAAGGGATTGGAAAAATTTACTCAAGGAGGGCAAGAGATTTGCAAATGTTAAGATATCCCAATTATCGGAGCAGATAGAAAAGTAGGGTCGGTTCTAAAGAACGTATTTTTCTCTAGGTAAACAAATCACCTACAAGACTTTGGGAGAGAATGAAAATCCTCAGCCATGAACATATTGCACTTCTGTTGGATACGTCACTAATGCATAGATTCGATTCTTTGGTTGACCAGGATATTAACATCATAATTCCTACTCAAATTTTGCATGGCAGAATCCTTAAACACTGCATATTTTGCAAATGACAGATATGGTGGAAATTCATATATCTGTATTGTTCAGAGTTTTAAGAAGCACATGTATCTAAGAATCCAGGAACCTGAGTTAAGAGAAACGAGAAGTTTAGGGATCTGTTTTAAAGGTCATTATGCAAGCAAAGAAATCAAAAGCAGGTACCAGGGATATATGAATGACTTTTCAGCTTGTGAAAGTTGAAGAATACCAATTTAATCACTTGGAGGCTGGTCGACAATTGGCAAAAATCTCATGCTTTCTCTCATTGATTAGGAACCCCAGATCAACTAGGTTGTGGACTTAGTAGAAAAGTTATGAATATTTTGAAAGGTTTGGGCTCGCAATTTGGTAACTTTCACATTCTGAGCGATGAAGAAGTGCACAAGGGAATGAAAAGCAGTGAATTGAAGAAAATGTTTGAATAACATAGCTTTCTTCCTAATGTTGACAAAATTGTTGCATAAAAAGAAACCGCACCTGAATCAAAATCTGATGCTAAATTCTAAGGATCTGGTATAACAGTAGATTCTACACAAAATGGTGAAACCATCTGAGCTCTTCATCAGTAAGTGAATCATGGAAAGGTTTCAATATCATGTTTTTTGAGGCATCTCTATTAGAGTTATTAGTTCCTAGTCGGAAGCTACAAAACAGAGCTTTGCATGGAGATCTTGTTTTGTTTAGAATCTAGTTTCATGGTTTCAATTTGCATTGATATGGAAAATTAATTGTTGGTACCATCTTGATGAAGATCCCAAGTGTTTGAAGTAGTTACCAATACTTTTGTAACATGAAAAGGGGTTAGTTCTGCATTATGACCAGATGACTCTCTCACTAGATGATTGGGTCATTACAGTAGCATTTAATTTTATGTTACAATGGTTAAGTTTTGAGACTGGAGAAATTCTTGATACAGCAGATAAAGCTCATGATGGGGATATCACTGATATGGTTTAGGCACCTCAGCCTCTTGCAACATAAAGTGGTCTCACAACTATTTCAGCTACGACCAGCAATGACAAAAAAGTAAATATCATTCACAGAAAATAAACAGTGATATGACAAAATACCGTCCTGGAGGGCTTGAGAAAACAGGAACACATTACTCCTCATACATGATCAAGTGTAGTTCCGGACATCAAAAAGCAAGATCCCAAAAATAAAAATCGGCAGCAATTAGAATAGTACTCTGTTCTCGACATTCAAGCACACACTTTACAAATTTTGTAATTCAAACAGCGAAAGTATTTCAGCATCAGGAATTTCAGCACAGAAATTTGTCCTAAGTATCTAGGACTAACCATTCAGGTGACCAACCTTGAAAACCATCGAAATCATAGAGATGAAGGTGAGAAGCGCCAATGTAGTTAGAAAGAGCCGAGGCTCATGCCATGAACCAAAGTGTACTGCATACCTGGAAAAACATTGAACAGGAAAAAAAAAATAAGTTGGGAAGGCTACCTTCCCATCTGAAGCGATTTAAGTAAAATAAAAAAATGATTTATCAAAGGATTATGTGTGCAGAAGAAGAGCATCCCTCTATCTCGTGTTGGAAAATTGATTAATCAATGCATGATACCCTTGACCGGATAGAGAGTTCATACCTTGGAGGACTTGGATCATAACTGGATACTTGACAAACCCAGAAAGCATGTAAGCTTATAGAAGAGACAGCTATGTAGTATGAACAGTAGGAAAACGTAAACGATGAGGGTTTGATAGCTGTGGGTCGAACCTTAAATAGCTACTAATCCACTGAATCATGGAGGCCAAATAACTGTCGACAAAGAATCTCTGCGAAGAGTCTCATCGCCAGCAGGCAGTCTATGCGAAGGCAGCAGAAGAGTCTTATCGCAGAGTCTCTTTGCCAGCATGCGAAGGCAGCAGAAGAGTCTTATCGCAGAGTCTCTTTGCCAGCAGGCAGTCTATGCGAAGGCAGCAGAAGAGTCTCATCGCCAGCAGGCGAGGTCTGGCTTTTCATGGCCCATTACCATGGGAAAATACCATTTTTTTTATAAATAAAACAGATTAAACGAACGGCCGAAAACACTCCAATCATCTAACACACAAAATCAATGGCTCACGATCGCACACGTCACATTTTAGGGATGTCTTTCTCAGAGAGAACGCCTTACGGCATAATCACATTTTAGGGATGTCTTTCTCATAGGGAACGCCTTACGGCGTAATAAAAGTTTGGATAAAATTTTAGGTATCTCAAAAGTTATTAAATTTATTTTTACTATAAAAAATACTCAAAAAATAAAATAAAAATGGTATCATCAGTAAACAATGCCGAAATTAAAAAGCGATAGGTGCATGCATTCGAAAATAAATAAATATCTGTAACATACTCAATCAGCTGAGGATAACCATCCCAATCATGAGTATTCTCCGTAATCACAGTACTTGAGGTCAGGCTGCAATTATACAATGTACGGTTAGGGTATTTTATTATATTAATTTGCCGCCCAATCACGAGTATTCTTTGTAATCACGGTGCTCGAGGCCAATCGGCATGATACAATTTATGTTGAAGGCATTCTATTATATTAACATGCTGGTTAAACCCCCATGAGCAGAGTTCTGTAGACTTGTGTATTCTATTATATTATGATAAATAACAGAATAAACAAAATTATGATAAATAACAAGTTTTAACGATTCTATGTGATAACGACATCCGATTTGCAAAGGCATCGAGCTATTATTTTTGAAAGTTTTTAAAGCAAAAATTAAAATTAAAATGGCAATATTATTAATTATTAATCTCGTGTAAAGTCCAATAGTCAGAATTATAGCGATTGCATGTGCTAACTAAATTCGCTTAACAAAGGCGTCGAGATATTATTGTCGAAAGTTTTCAAAGAAAAAATTAAATAAAATTAATGTTTGTTTTTTTAATGGTGGTTTATGGACATTTTGGGTAAGGGAATTATATCTGACCTAATCACAAAGGTATTGAGAAGAATTGATCTATAATCTTCGAATTGGCAAGATACTTAGCAATTAGAATTCAACCAATTAAGTTAAACTAAACTTTGCGACAATCTATTTATTAATATTAAATATATAATAATTTTGATTTTTTTGATAAATGATTTTATCATTTATAAGTAAATAATATATATTTCTTATTTATCTATTTATAAATAATATTAAACGTTTTAATTAATTATATTAAATTTAACCATTTATTATATATTCTCTCATTTTTATTTAAAAAAATCATATAATATTTATTTAAATTTTATTCTGTTATAATTAAAATTTTTATATAAAATTAGTATAAATCAATTTTAACCCTGAATTTAGTTGTAATACCCTTTGGTAAATGTGTAAATGTTTGAGTTAACACCATGTTTAAAGATCTGGTGTGAATAAATTATGAACATGAAAGTTTTAGTCCTATTAATAAATAAAATTTATATAAGAAGTCATAAAATTAAGTGGAAAGTAATGATGCAGTGAGTTTCATATTCCATAAACGTTGAAGAAGATTCAAACTCCTCTCCCTGGAAATAAAGCATCTATGAGGGGAAAATGAAGCCAAAAGGTAGAGAGAGAGAGTTATTTGAGGCAACCTTGAGGAGAAGAGATTGTAAGACAAAACATCTTACACAACATTGCAAAGGGAGGCAGGATGTTGTTAGACATAGTGTTTTTGAGTTAGTTAAGTGTTTAGATAAAAAGCCCTAAACTGAAGCTGGTCAGGATCAAGTGGTCTTGGGTGAATCCATGATGGTTCTGAATCTGAAATTGTTCTATATATATGAAGCTGGCTCAAAGGGATTTTTACTAGAGATATTGATTTTGACAAGGTGGGAGGAGCATTCTACACCCTATGATTTTGTGACCAACAAAATCATTCAAGAGGAACAAAACAGATAAGTATTATGGAAGCTTACTATTTTGTTGGTTTCAAGAACTGTGAAACGTTGTTTTAAACTGTGAAAATGTCTTAGTAAATTGTGCAGAATGTAGCATGGACTATAAATGTTATAGCCGAAACTGTTGTACAACACTGAGAAAAAAAATCAGGACGGAAATTATTTTTCATTTATATGGAATCCATATCTGAGAAGAAAAGTTGAAAAAGTAGTAACAGAGACATTATGGCATCAAGCTATGTGAGAATTGGGTTAGTTCCTCAGCCAAGTTGACCTAGGATTAGTCCCTAACTCGCTAAATTGTTGTTTCTTTAAAAAATAGTTATGAGGAAGTCTTCATGTAAAGAATTACAAAAAATAATAATGATAACTAGAGCACCACGGGTAGACATATATTGTGACTTCTAGACCTGGTATTATTTGTCTTTGAAAAATATATAGAAGGATGTGAATGAAGATATTACCCATAAAACCCAGAAGTGGGTTAATATTAGGTGTCGACAAAGTAACAAGTTTCTGAATGAAAATCTTATATACAAAATACCATATACATATATATATATATGTATATATATATATATATATATATATATATATATTATCAATTTAAGAGTGGGTGTCAAATAACAAAGAGATATACCACTATGAGTACTCAGAACTGAAATGAAATTTCAAAAACAACTATCTGTGAAGTATATATATATCAGTCACACTGAACGTAAATATATATGCAGGATGTAACAAGAAATTTTGCAAGAAATCTCATAACCGAGAAGGTTGCTAATAACTGAACCCGCACCCAATTATAACATTGCTACAACTATATCATTTAAGAACGAACAAAAAAAGGGAATTTTACATTAATAAACAAGGTTTTCTTCAAAGTCCCGGACTATTAAATAAATCACGCCAAATTTCATCTATAATTAGCAAATACAAATTGCAGACATTATAAGTAACGATGTATGGAAAATTAACTTTGTATCTAATTCCTCAGAGGAGTAATGACCGCGGACCTTTCTAATTGAGAACAACAATATGTGTGTGTGTTATATTTGTAATAACCCTTGAAACGCTATAACTCTAGCAAAGTCAAAAATGGAAAAATAAACTTTGATGGATGGAAAACAATTATGAAATCCTAGGCGAACAAGTCTTTGGCACCTATAAAATAATAAGGGTAAAGTCATTTAAAGAGGAACCTCGGTATAAAGATATTAAACTCCCAAACGAGTTATTAAATGCCATAATTGAAAACCTCACTTGTAGTGAGCAAACATCAAAAGAGGGAAAATGTCATGGCCGACTCATAACGATCGAATTTGGAAGGAAATAACTCAAGCCATTAATAGGAAAGGAGCTTACGTGAAACAGTGGCCTCTTCCCTCGACAATAACCTGTTGTGATCTTAACATCCCAAGATGTTAGGTTTGTTTATGCAAACTTAACAAAAATACCCTGTAAATGAATGAAAACAACGGGAAAACTACAAGTACCAGTTGCAAAATGGACCCTTTGTTGGGTTTCACAACTACTTTGGCTAGTTTCCATGGCCAAAGTTGCTTGTAACCCTGGCACCAAGATCAAAGTCACAACTAAATTTGAGAGTTCAAAATGAACAATTAATCAAAAGGAAAATGAAATATGTAGAAGAAATCTTTTGTAAAAGAAATTCATCAGGTTACTTGTCGGAGCACAAGGGTGATTCTTGATAAACAAAACTTGAAATTTCCCTGAGTTTACAGACCCATTTTCGGGAATGGAGAGCAAGAAAATGGGATTTCTTGCGGTGCCAAGATGGGAGGGTGGTTACTCTCTAGCCACCTCTTGCACATCTCAGCATTAAAAAACCCTATTGACTGAGGACCGTAGATCTAATCCATCACAATTATCAATGTTATTCAAATCATCAGGTTCCGTGTGACTTCTCAGCTTTGCGAGAGTTTGGAAATTCTCTAAACATTATTTTTCTATGTATTTTGTCTCCAACTATGAACTCTCTAAGCGGTAACTTTTGAATAAATAAAACATTGACATAGTCTTGGAGTATTATTAATTAAATAAGTTTTGTGTCGTGTATTAGACATAGGTCAGACCACCATGATATGTAAACCAGTTATGATTCCCCATATTCACATACAAGAAATATAAATAAAAAATCTATGTAAAATGAAAATAATTGGTAAATGTACATGTTATTTGGATAAATAAATAAAAAATTATTGGGGTATGTTACAGGTGGTATCAGAGCCATAGTATCTGCATTGTGGCCTAAATAGGGAAACCACATTGATGACAAAATTGTGTTTCTTGTTTCACTAAAATGAGAAGAGGTAGTGGCAGAATGACTATGCCACCTGCGAGACCACCAACAAGGCCTAATTCAATACCATTTCAAGGACCCAACCTAGAAATGTGGGTCTAAATAGGAGATGAATCTAGACCTCTACATCCATGTTAATGGAAACAACGCAACAACTAAGGGCAGAAATGGCTAAATTAAGAGTTGATAATGAACAATTAGAGTGAGCCAAAGAGTTCAACATTGTGGCATTTTTAAGGAAAAATAATAACAAACTGTGTTGTGTTTCATAGAAAGGAAAATTTTGAAATATGTCAACCCCACCTACATGACCAATTTTGTACCTTTAACTAAATCAAATCTTGAGTTATGGGTCCAGTTAGGTGAAAAGCCCCGGTCCATATCCACTAAGTTGTTTTAAAATAGTGTAGAATTGAGGGAAGAAATCACCAATTAAGAGTTGGAAATAAACAATAAATGATAAATCATGTAAATTTCTATGTTATAAAGCAAAGGCAAATAGAAGTGAAGACTCTGGTCATGAGCACATTGAAATAAATTCCCTTACATAAGTTTAGTTATCAAAATACCAATTGAATTATTGTTGGGCACCCTTCCTTACAAGAATTGATATGTTGGGCACCTAGGAGAGCAAACAGTTGTTTGGACGACTTAAGTATTAACATATGTTAATTAGTAAATCATATCTCGTAGTTGTGGGATATCAATAAAGAAAATTCTATGATTTATAACAATTGGGAAGTATATATGTAGACAATTAGAAGACATAAATGTGTGTAAATGAAGTAAAGTATCAAGTTCCATAATGTTAAACAACTGTAAAATATTATATGGGTATGTTAAAAGAGAAGGTGGGGTGTTTCATACAAAATCACCCTAAAAGGTTTAGGATTATTTGCGTGATTATTACTTGTTTCTAGTTGCAAGTCCCTTTTGTTAGTTTTCACTATGTGTGTGTGTGTGTGTGTATATACGTAATTTCTACGATTAATAATCATAAAGATCTAGTATACATTGTTGATGATGGAGACAGGTATAAAAGGAGGTTAAATATATTATTAGTGCCAAAGTAGGTAATACTTAATTGTTACACTAAATACAGTCAGAAAGATAATCACTCGATTGGTATAAACTACCTCCTTTCACGTATATTGGATGTTGGCCACGAACCTAGCTGAGAAAGTGAATAAAGGAAATATTTGGTAGTAAAAATAAACTTTTGAATCCTAATAGAAGAGTAATCTTACTTGTATGGAAGCAAGCCAGAAAGAGGCTATAGAAATATGGTGAAACACTCACAATAATAAGTGCATTGTATGTGTGCAGTAAACAACAAATAAAGAAAAAAAGAATGTACTTAGAATAAAGTATATATAGAATTAAGAAATGGAGTAAAGGATATCGAGAACCATGTAGTACATAAAACCAAATATATGGTCTGTTGGTATATCAGAGAAGTCGTCTGGACATACTTAATGATAAATTTTGTTAAATTTGAATGGGAATATAGAATGCTCATGATTAAAAAATGTATAAATATGAGTTAATTGGAGTTATCTTGGGTGTTTGGTAGGAATGGTTGGAATTTTTTTGCACCATATCAAGCATTAACAAATGATATGGTAGACATAGACATTGATGACAATAAAATATAATAAAAAAACCCTATATGTGAAAAGTGTAACTCATGTATAAATAAGTCTAATACAGTAATAACCAGATGGTACAAATAAGTTGAATTTCATGAATTATGAAAACGAAAGTAGTAAGAGAATTAAAAGACATTCTCACTAAAAAAGTATCTTCGTGAAGTGAACTACAAAAAGAATGCTTATAACAATGGAATAAATGGTACAAACCATCACCATGGAGGTCCGCAAAGGTCAAGCAATTGAGAATTGTTTCTTCTTTAAATAACGAATGAAATGGAGGTAAGATATAATAAACTATCATAATAACTTGTGATGGAAAGGAGATTAGTCTTGGAATAGTGAAGTGAGAAGAATATTTGAGATTTTAAGTTGAAAGTGACATTATCTAAGTTACTTCAAGGCACTAAATAAGAATAGAATCACTTCAGAAATAGTATTGTTGATACTCATAAAGATATGAGCTTCACACCATATTCAGTAAGTATAAAGTGAACAAGAATAGAGTCATTTTCAAGAATATGGAACCTACTACGAAGGAAATACAATGCCCCCAAATATAGAGAAGGAATCTACAAAGATTTTAAATTTCATGTACCTTATGGATGTAGGGAGCTAGATATTGTTGTTACATATTCATAATATCTATTCACGGAATGATTAAATTCTAATTCGTTTATTTTATAATCGACTCACGATTGGAAAGTTTAAGTCTAATTGAAATCGAGATAATAATTTTTTTTTATTGATTGAGATTATTATTAATAGTAACCCCGATATCTAAATATTTTATCTAAATTGGTACAATAAGACGAACATGTCGAACTGTAGAAAATAAATAAATAAATAAATAAATATATATATATATATATATATATATATATATATATATATATATATATATATATATATATATATATAATAACACCAAATGATACAATCGTAAACTATAAGGGGAAACTTTTAACCTAGTTGTTTCTCGTTTTATATTTTTTCTTAAATTTTTGGAAAATATCATAAGCTAGAAAAGGATAGCATAAGAAATATGTTTTTATAAAAAAAAAATACATACAATAATAAATGTTTATATTAAATACTTCAAAGAGTTTGTTGTGTTAACATGGCTTGAAGAATGGATAATGGGTACAAGTAGAATGTGATCAGAAATCGACGGGTAGCTGAGTATGATAATCAAAGAAGATGTGGCACATAATCTTATGAAAATTAAATTTGTACTAAAGTGAATGTTGGTAGCATATTGGCACAAGCATTACCTATGCTTGTTGTTGGGTGATGTGAAAACTTGGAAAGTGCAGCGTGCCACCAGCTCCAGATAAGTAGATGTTGACGGTGTTGGATGTCGCTAACTGCTAGAGGGTCTCCCTTGTGTGAAGTCCCAATTAGACCTCACACCATTTGGGATAGGAGCCACATTTAGTATTGGGTCTAGCCGCCACCATGAATGTTTTTGCTCTTGTTTGTGAAATGAAAAGGTGTCAAAGTGAGGACAAGAATGAAATGCCTAGGCAATGAAACAAGGTCATCCCAAGGTTGACAAACGGCAGAAAGAGATACAAGAAAGTTACATCAACAATAAAGAGAAGTATGCCATGAGGACCAGTGAGCCAAAACCACCTTAGACAT
Source organism: Pinus tabuliformis (assembly GCA_031772625.1). Lineage (NCBI taxonomy): Eukaryota > Viridiplantae > Streptophyta > Pinopsida > Pinales > Pinaceae > Pinus > Pinus tabuliformis. The sequence goes on along the minus strand of CM062808.1, from coordinate 952,369,226 downwards.
ACATGAACAAGAACATTCCAGAGGTTAATTGTAAATTAGTTCAAAATAGGTCATTGGCATGGCATGGAATAAGTAAGCAAAGATTCAAAATAAAACATGCATGCAATAGCTAAAAACTAGCCCCTAACATATTTCCTATATGAAAGCACACATACAAATATAGTGAAAATATTAGATAACCAATATAACCAATATGAGTAAACATGGGAATCAATGCCCGACATGAAGAACATCTTATTAATGCTTCTACAAATTCAAGTACATGTTCTGCAATTCATAAAACCCCAACATTGGAACACGGGCTTCTCATACCAACATCTAATGCGAAACCTTATCCTCACTACAACTCACCCACCTAGATGTCAATAGTTGAGTGCCTCTAGCTCTTTAAGCACAGATTAACTATGTATTAACTATGTACTCCTCTTCTAAGCTTAAGTGGTAAAATCCCCCCTATACAATGAGGCATGAGGGAACCTCTACAAAGGTGAGGTGATTGTTCACCTACCATTCCCTTTAACCTAGCCTCGTGACTCTTGAACTTCCGCACTTCTCTCTCATGCATACTACCTAGTACATGCTCAATTGATCACAGCACAATTGTTGACACCATGATTTGAACATTGCATATCAATAAAAGAGGGATTGTGAGAACAATAAGGAAGGTTGTTGAAATCCTAATGATTGCCACTAGTGTTGAAGTGATGTGGAAACTTTTACGAACTGATGAATGACGCGGCGATGTTCACTAGTTGTGTTAAATGTTTGTAACTTGTATAATTCTTCATCGTGACATTTCTAGGTCTATTCTTCAAGACTTCAACCTTGGAATTAAGTTGTATGTTCCATGATCACCACTCATTTGGTTCAAGCACCCTCAAAGTGCTAGACATAAATGATCACTAAGCTTATCTGCAAAACACATGAAAATTAATTACAACTTAATAATCTTTCCACATTTTAACCAAATAAGAAACACTTATTGAAAATAAGATTGATTCATGAAACCCAATAACAATCTTCAAATTTCTTAATCTAGTTGGTGGTGTGATCTTCCTCATTTATTTAACATTGTTGCATGATTAATATCATTTTTCCAGTCATGGATACACTTGCTGCACATTATATCGTTGGATTGGCGTGATCTATCACAACTTTATGTGTGTTATTTGCGATTCTACGTTTTGTAACACTTTGTTTGACCATGTTGGTATTTCAACAAATATTTAATGACATCCTCATTGTCTTGTACCCTCAACATTGTGCTTATGGTAATGTGTCATCTAATGCAGCTTCCTCATATATGTGACAACACAACTTGCACCGCATTTCTCCCATCACTACATTATGTTTATGTGCCAAACTCAACCTCCTTATTCAGTGCAATTTCAATGTTGTGGCAGCAACCCATAGTAGTTAGTGGCATGACTGTTGGCTACACATAATACACATAATATTTCAGAATGAACTTTATTGACTTGCATTCATCCTACCACATCACACATCTCTTTCAATACTCAATCATTAGGAAATAATTTTAGCATTATGAACCCATGCAAGTGGTGGCACAATTACCAAAGGGAAAGTTGGGGCACCCCTTCTCATCATGTTGTACTCCCATAAGGAATTTTTAGGTCCCTTGTATATTCACATTATTGCAACCCCATTGAGCCCCTGGAGTACAACCTAAGTATCACTTTTATTTTGTTTAATATTGTTGGCATTGAAAAAGAGAAGTAAGTTGAGGGGAAAGATTTTGTCAATATGATTGATACTTAAAATAACCCTTAGCACTATCACCATGCGCTTTGTAAGGGCACTTGAGGTTCAATTTGGTATGATTGTGATGTGTTGAGACCATTCAACAGGTCCTTTCCTACACATCCTCATGATATTTCTATGACATGGCCTGAAATATTCACCATCGCTCATCTTGTATATAATAGATCTTTTATGTGTTTCAATGCCTATTCGATTAATAGATTACTAGAATTTACCAAGTGCCTATAGCTTTGCATCATGGTATTTTGACAAAATCGTGTTTAACATCAGTCAACTCTATGTGATTCTGAAGTGTATTCATGTATAAACTCATGCACTTGTGAAGGAAGCCTCCCTTTTATATTGAATTCATATGACCCACATCAAGAATAACATCCACATCCATATCATGAGAGGTCATATAGTTGCCAAAGAGGGTCGGTTATATAGTTGCCAAAGAGGGTAGGTCACACTTGCCATCAACTTTTCCAAGTGTGATTCTATGACTTAAAAACCTTGGGAAAGGTCGCACAATCACATTATAAAAGATATCAAATTTTCATACTGCACATGGGCATCCAAGTGTCACTTTGCAGCTTGTGGAGGGCTCATGAGGTCGCAACGCAAGTAGGGTCACATTTCTGGTTATATGCTGAAGTCCTCAGACGCAACCTAGCAACCTCAGGTCATTAGCGATCATGCCATTTAGGTTTGGAGATGTACTTGGAGTGAACATGCATCATTAAACTTAATCTATTGCATTGGTAAGGATGAAGAGCATATGAGGAATTTTGATTAAAGCATGTCTGTCTTCATTTTTGGACTGGGGTAGCTACCTTCACCTCTTCAACTATTATTGTTCTCGTCATGAACCCAGACAATGACTAAGAAAGTTGCAAATGCATATTTGACTAAGCCTGCCATTCTTGTTTACTCAGAAGGAACCTAGTGCTATGGGATGTATATGTGATTTTACAAGGGTATTTAATACTCTCTCAACTACACTTTCAACATGGCCCTCGAGACATTGCATATGCAAAATATTCTGAGGAGAAATTTCTTTAATGTGTTTGACACGTGCCTACATTACTTTCAGCACAACATTTCCATAATGCTTTTAACATTTCTTCAATCAAAGCTTTATTGCGTGATGTGAATTGCATACGCTAACATTGCTGAACAATTTGTTTTCTTTATTGCACATGCTGAACTAATAGAGAACCATTGATAATAACAATGTGTTCACCGAGGGTGTGTAGCATTTTGGTTGAAGGCATTGTAGTAGTGTTTTATATATTTTGATCAAGGTTTTCACTACGTTATATTGGCTTAATGCAACTATTTCTTTGTGGTGTCATGACCCTTGTGATGTGCATTATCCATCTGGCTCATCACACCCTTGGGGTTATCACTTCATGAGTTTCCAATGCCTTTATCAATGTGTATGCTGATGGACTTATGTTCCTTGTGTGCTAGCATAGTTATAAATCCACCCCATGGGCATGCGTTGGCATAAGGCATGATTTCATGGAATTTTTAATGGGCCCAAGTGATGCGTTGTTCGCACCCCATCCTTCTTAAGATTCCTAAACTCAACAATGATGCCAACGCCATTAGTAGGCGGAGTCTAGTTGTAGCAATTATCTAGTAGTGTAATGTGGTTGCTTTGATTTGTATTTCTTTGAAGTGCTTTCAATATTCATACTTAGTGAGTTATTCTCATCGACTGCCTCCAAATTGCGACTACCAATTAGAGGTTCCATTGTCCAACCAATCTAGAAGGTAACATTTTGCAAAGGGGCCAAACTTCTTTGATACTTGTTTACGCATATATTTAAATAAACCCCCCTTTCGCTCATGTCAGTTTGAGGTCCTCAAAGCATAGAATCATGTTGGAATTGGTATCTGTTATTAAAAGGCCTTTTGTTAAACACAACATTAGCACATATGGGAATAGGACCTATTTACTACGCCTTGAAGAAAATTATAACTGCATTTCCTTACTTTCCTTGCATATCACAATGATAATAACATGTGTTAGTTAGATCAATTTATATATATAATAATAATGTAAAGCATGCATAAGTGCTCAATTTTCCATGCCTTGGGTTCACGTATACAAGATTGTTTAGTTGTGAACACATGCATTAACCTAGTGGTCAAGGTAATGTTGATATTACCAGGGGTTCTTGTAATGATGCAACATAAGTGCAATGTGATGTTGATGAGAGTGCACAGGTGGAGGCATATGGGTGAGGTTAAAACATGAAGGAGACATTCATTCTGGCAACCTAGGGCTTCAAGGATGCATGGGGGAGAAAACGGTTTCATAAACCTTAATGCAACTGGGGTGATTCCATGGCCATTAGTAAAAAAATTCCTTACCATGTTACAATGCATGTTATAGAAAAATGAAGGACTAGGGGATGCATAATACTCATAATCCAATAAATCCCTTAAAACACTAATGAAATCACAAGATCCATATATGTGATGAGACAAGGTAAATGAATGAACTATGCATCACATGGGCATGTAGATTGATAGGGTTTGATTAACATGAATAATAGATATCTTGTCAAATCAAAAACTTGATCATAATCCTAATGGCCTGACGTGAGTAGGAGAGGACCTAAAATTTTGAATATGACCAACATTTTGGGTGTTGTTGTAGCAGCTACAACAATTGGCGAACCACTAGTAGAATCCATCATATTTGGTTATTTCCCTATAATAGATTGAGTCTGAATGATAATGCAAGGAAGCATTGAAAAATCACTATGGGTACCTCTTGTGTTACCTTGACCTTTACAAATATGCCCTTCCTTTACGTCTTAGCTGGGTCATGCTAGTCATTAAACACCAATTAGAAGTGCATGCATGCCATTAGTTAATGATGATGCATCGAATAAGGTAGAGAAATTATTGTATTTATATTTTAAAATAGGTTTCTGTGGATTCTCCGCTACCAGTTGGCTTGCAAAGTACCCCGACAGAGTCACTTCAAGAAATCACAAACATTGCTATGTTGCCAGCGAGCTTTGTCAGTACCTTGGTAGAGTCATTGCATCACCTCTTTGCACAGGAATCCTTTCTCAATCCTTTACCCTTTATTTAATTTTATTTTCTTTCATGTACACATTGGCAATTATTATTGGTCATTTATTACACCAGGGTGGATGAGGGATCTTGACTTATTTTACAAGCAAGAGAGGTTGTTTCTAGTTTGAAATAAACTAAAAGATCTTTTGATTTAGGTTTTCTCTCATGCCCTACTTCCACATCACACCTCTAATTGGTAGGTGAATAATGAAGACATACTAGGAAATATCTAGGACCAAGCTAGAAAGAAGGTCCAGGTTATAGATGTAAGTCATTCGAACTAATTAGAGTTCCCCACAGGTACCTACTCATATTTTCCTTGTTAATGAGATAGACATCTAGGAGACATATTCAGGATGCAGTTTTGATTACTATTTCTATAATAGGTTGCCTCTCGGAGTGATCATTACAACCATACAGAATTGATAGTGTTAGGCTCCCAACATTAGGTAAAGGTGACTAGGGTAGCTCATTCTAGGGATTCAACACATGCAAAGAGGTCAAAGATATGTTTAGGATTTGAGAACGTACAAACAAGCATAATAAATCTTATCATGACATTATTGATGGCCCAAAATGACCATGTCAGCATTATAAGGGAAGCAGTTCCTTTTTTGTTTGGAATGGTGGTTCTGATAGGTTAAATTAGGTCCAGTCACCCTCTCTCTATCTCTACTAGCTTAAAGCATGTTTGTTATTTACCAATAGAGAAGAGACATCAGATCAACCCTCTTGTTGAGCTCATGCAAGAAAGTGATACTTAAGCTTAATTAATGGCTTACCCAAGCCACTCTAAATTTTGTCTCTATATAAGAGGAATTTAGAATTCAATAATTAAAACTAAATGCAAATCTACTCTAAGTAACAAAAAGTAAATCCTAAATCTATCTGGATTGAAAGAATGATCATCCCCCTCTCAACCAAGGGTAAGGTAAAAGGGAATTTGAACCAACTTTGGATTTGGAAAAAAAATGAAGTCAATAAGCGAAGGAAATAGTTCCAATATTTATTACTAGTTCAAGCAAGTATATGTATTCATCTATATAATGAATAGTTGTGAGATCTTTGGTACACATACATCCAAATTCAACTAAATTGAATTCAAACTAAAACATATATATGACTTCATTAATGAAATAGTTCTCATAAAACAATCATTATTAAAACCAAGATAAACATGTCATGAATTTGCTAAATAGTTAACAAGTATGCGTTGTTTATCTATTTGAATTCATAATTTAACATGGCTACAATTACATCTGTCATTAAACGATAGCCTTCAAATCATTAAAACAAGCATGTATTTAAATGAGTTCACAACAGTGAAAAGCTCAAAAACACAAATTCTATTAAATGCAAACCACCAATCAACCTCTATAGTTGATAATAGTATACAAGAATTAAAGATTTAATTACATCCTTTGAATACATGAAATTCTCATAAAATTCCATGATAGCATGGAATTTTCAGAGTTGAAATATATCTCTTTTAATCTCCATAAGTCTGGCCCAAACTTAGCTAATTCTCTACAAAAATATTGCTTCCTACAGTAGTGCAAAAATCCCTCTCTTTGCAGAGAATTTTCTCTCTAAGTTTCCGATCTAGAACCACCTACTCCATTCAACAAAAGCCCAATTTATATTACAAAAGAGGATTAAAAGAGAGAATTGTTGGAGAATAAATTTGCTCCAATAAATTGATTGGCCAAAATTTCATTTTATTTTCTTGGTGGAGTAATTCTTTTGATCAAAATATTTTCTTCCTCAACTGCGCTCCTCCCACAATCAATTCAAATTTAGAAATTAAAACATATTTGATGAACAAAATAGGAAACAAAAACCATTCTCAACAAATTGTTAAAAATAAAACAATAAATTAAAATCCATAAAAAAATCAAGTTGTGATTGCTTCTCTTGAGTCTGATTTTCTCTTGAGTAATGCTGGAGGAGGAATTAGTAACAATAGTTTTCCAAAACCTATAACATTTCCCCAAATCAACATAAAAAATATTTTTTTATTCAAATTCGTCATTTTTCCTTCCGATGGATTTATGGGTAATCAAATAATAAGATTTTCTAAAATTAACCTTCCCATATTATCCTCCTCTATATTATCTTTCCAACGAGCTATTGTGGGCTTGATTTGGTTGAGTAAATCTCCACATATATCTCTCCAAAGGTGATGTGCCAAAATAATCTGAATTCTAGAAAAATATCTCCCTCGATTAAAATTCAGAAAACTTAATTAAAAATCTAATTCTAATTAAATGTACAACTAAAACTAATTAATTTCTAATTAATTACAAATATTAAATTAATTATATATACAAATTTAATTAAAATTATTAAATTAATTAATTATATACAAATTAATAAAAAAATTAATTAGTTACAAATATTTTAATTATACATTAATTAAAAATTATTTATTAATTAAATAATTACAAATTATATATAAAAACAAAATAATGAAAATTTTGAATTAATTTAAATTATATTAAAATAATAAAAAGAAAAATGACACATGTCATTACCTTAGTGGTTGTTGGTACAATACGGATGGGCCAAAGTGGCATTTGGGCTCAACGTATGAGCCATACATAAATGAGGAGGGGTTTTATTATGAAGTAGGAGTAAGGGTGAAGCGAGGAGGGAGGCATAAGGATATCAGACAAGATTAGAATATCGGAGGTTTTACAGCCAACGAATATCCGATATTATAATGATATTAGTACATTTGAGCTGTTAATGAAATTGCAGGTCAATGTAAAAAAGTTTTGATATTGATATGTGCGAAAACCAAACCTTTCCCCTATGACATAACGTCATGTAATAATTCTAATATGACAAACTTTCAGTAAACCCATCGGATCTTTTTGATCGTAAGTCTCTAAGAAAAGGCCTTGATGCCATAAGTCTGGCGGTTTCGACATGGAATCAGGCATTGAAGGTGTTAAAAATCGTAAGTTATACGAAAAATTTTCAAGGACAATGAAGTTTCGAGGTACATCGGGCATCAGAGGTTTGATTGGCATTAGAGGTCAGAGGTTTGATGGGCAAGAAAAATATATATTAGAGAACCTTATAAAATGATGTTACAATATTAAAAGTTCTAACGCAATGCGAAGGGAAGATTGGAGGAGAGAGAATATTATGTGGAGTGGGTCCTTTTCATAATAAAATACAATCATTTGGTAATTAAAAATCCAACAAAATGTACTATAGCCATTTTTATAAATTCAAGATTTCAGATCCCCATAATTTCAGATCCCCATAATTTTTGAAATTGGTAATTGGAATATATTTTCGAGATTCTGATAACACATATAATTTCAATTTCTCTACAATTTGGCTGTGGTAATGTTGTAGGACCTTTAGTGAAAAAATGAATTAGTTAGTAGAAATTATCTAAAAATCAATATTTACAAATAATTTACAAAAATAAAATATTGTACGTTTTGTACATTTTTCAGCCCTCGTGCTAAAAAATATTAAACTTTAGAGAAGCGTCATTTGCAAACTGTGCATCCAAATGAGTTAAATTAAATCCAATAGAAACCAAGTAGAAAATCAAATGCAATGAAGCAATCAAAAGAAAAATTTGAATAAAAATAAAAATTTGGCAAAATTGTAGGACACTTATCCAAATAAAAATTATATTAAAAGGTGTTTTGGCAAAAATTTTACGGAAAGGGTCCCCATTATTGAAATAAATAAGTCAAAAATGGGGGGTTGAGTTTTCACCTCAACAATGGTGACATACAAGGAAGAACCAATTATCTTTGGTTAAAAGTGATGAACTTCACTTTACCCAAAAGTGATGTTGACGATGCTAGACCTGTGAACAAATCTCCCTGATGTGGAGTCCCAACTAGACCTCACACCATGTGGTGTAGGATTCCCATCAGGTATGAAGGCATGGTTGTCGTATACTTAGAGATCTTCCTTGGCTCTTATTGTGAGCACATGAGAGTGTTACGCTAGTATCTTCAAACAGAAAGGTATGTGTGACTGGTGAGTGCGTAATGTAATTGTGTCAAGGCTCTCTTACTACAAAGGGGGAGAGGAAAGTGAGCCTCTAAATGAGAGGTAGTAGTACCACCTAGGGAGAGACACAAACGAACTAAAATGGGTCTATCCAGCATCCATCGGAATATTCCACAACTGAGGTGCCAGTCATTAAAACCGAGGTGAAGGGGACAACATGTACACCACCCAGCAGAGTAGTCCACATGGATGTGACAGTCATTATAACCAGAAAACAAAGATGGTCTATCTACTATCCCGTGGAGTAGTACACAAGGATGTGAAAGCGGTGATAGCCAATACACAAAGGTGGTCGGTCTAGTATCCCGCGGAGTAGTCCACAGGGATGAGACAATGGTGATAAGAAATACAACACATGTTCAGCAATGTAAGTACTAAAACAACCAAAATAGTTCAACTATCTTAGTATAGGTTAAGCAAACATGCATTACAAACGTTTAAAGAGTAGTCTTACAAACATCTATAAAACATGCGTGAAAATATGTTAGCCTTAACAGGATTCTGAATTAAGCAAAAGTACCAAGACACATTTGTACAGCATACATAACTAGTCCCAGTAGTGGGACATTGGAGCCACTCCTCGCTCCTCAAAGAAAATATTACAAATTCTCAAGGCTATGTGGGAGGAGCCAAGGTGAAAAGTCTTTACTCATACAATGCGAAGGGTATATATAGCCAAGGGTGATGCTTGACCCTTGTGACTCTTGGACTACTCTCATCATTGTTCAACTTCCAATGACTCTTCAACTGACATGACTCTTCAACTTGTTATGTGTATCCATTGCACTTCACTTTACATTACATTGAGTTACAAAAGATATGGCCGATAGTGGTGATGTGGCCAAGATAGCTCATGACACAAGTCAACATGACACTACTGACATGTACTAGTTGACTGTGGTGTCTATGTCAAGCTATTGTGCTGCTAAGTGATGGATGTACTCTTGGTGTGCTTTGTCTTCTCCTCCTTATGCCATAGTGTTGTGAGATCTTTGATGGTCTTACTCTTGCATGATGCTTCAATTCATATGTTCCTTTCACTTTTTTCTTGATGTGTTTGGTACGTTCCTCTAGCTGCAAGCAAGTCTTCTAGCATGTGTAGTCCTTATTCATCCGCTTATTCATCTCGCCATGATCTATCAATGTACCTTTTCCTACAATTCACTCATGACGAGACGAAATCAAATCCAAAACCTCCTACTCTAGTGTGATGCATTGTAATCCTATTCTGGGTGACAGGGAGGGAGGAAAACTAATTGAGACAGTGCAAAGCACAACTCAAGCTAGAATGAGGAACTCTGGGAGGACATCCTACATTATCGAGAAAAACTATGTAGTGACCACTAGGAGGTAGAATTGAGCAGTGAAGGACAACCATAGTAGCTCCAAGGTAGGAACCTGAGGGGCACTTCTGTGTAGTCCCTAGAGGGAAGGTAAGACAAGCCTACAGGGGACCTGTTGGGAAGTTTTTCACAATTTTCAAGAGGAAGTCATGATAGGGCTGCAAGGGACCTATTGAGCATGATTTCCTAATTTTGGAGAATAGTGCAGGACAAGCAGTAGAGGGACTGCTAGACATGATTGTGCAATTTTGGAGAACAGTGTAGGACAGGAAGCAGAGGGCCTACTAGACATGTCTTCATAGTTTCTGAAGGCAGTGTGGAGCAAGGCAATAGAGGACCAGATGGGCATGTTTGTGTAGGTTTGGAGATTAGTGTAGAACAAGTAGTAGGAGGCCTGCTAGACATGTTTGTGAAGTTTCTGGAGGAAGTGCAGAGCAAGGTAGCAGAGGACTAGCTGGACATGTCTATGTAGTTTTGGAGATCAGTGTGGGACAGGCAGTAGGAGGCCTGCTGGACATGTCTGCATAGTTTCTGAAGGTAGTTTAAATTATGGAAGCAACGGACTAGCAAGGCATGTTTGCGTAGTTTTGGAGATCAGTGTAGACCCAGGTCTTGGTGTAGTACATGGTTTCGGCAGACTAGAAGGAGGCTTGATGATTGTGCTTGAGAAATGTGTAGTTCAATTTAGACATGGAGGCATTTCATGCGCAGTTCTGTGAGGAAGATAAGTTTCTCACCTTCGGGATTGTGCAATGAAACTCACATGTAGAACAACCTCAAGCACTGCGCAATTCTAGGTAGTAGAGCAAGGTTACTGAGGGACGAGACCATAGAGTGTAGCTCAGTCAGGATCCAGTGGAAGAGGTTTGTCGTGTCGAATAGATTTTTAGGAAAATGTCCAAGTGTCGAAAGTAAGGGAACTTGTGCAGACTTGAGATTGTGATCATACACTTAGCTTACTTTGACAACAAGACAACACAGACCACCAGTACAACAAGAAAAAACATTCCCTCGGTGAGAATGTCTTAGAGTTGAAAGCGATTTGTGCAACACTTGAGATAAACCTTTGGAGATAGATCTCTAGTGTTTCTCCACTGCCAGCAGGCCTTGACAACACCTCGACAGAGTTATGTAGGAACAAAAAAATTCCTCCATTGCCAGTGAGCTTGGACAATACCCTGGTGGACATTCCTGCTTCACCTCTCTCAGAAGGAAGCCTTTCTCTTCTTTCACCTTTGTTATTTTTTTGAAAGAGAAATGTGCATAGGCACTTATCTATTTTTCGGGCAGAAGAGGGATCTCAACTTATTGAGAGCAAGAGAGGTTGTTCATTCAGAGAAGCATGTAAAGTCCTCTAATTCAGGTTTGCTTGTTTAGATTTCCCCTTCTCCATTTCTACTAGTTTTATAAGCTTGAACACACCAGAGTAGAAAACTGAGTATAGGCATGAGGTTTCCCATACTAAACACGAGTTCATGGTTCAACCAAAACTTTCCTTACAGACAGATCATATTTTCTTTCAAGACTTCATCAGCTAGAAGTTATAACCAAGCACAAAGAAGATGGACAAAGGGCTAGCCAAGCACTGCAGTGTCACAAGACTCTTTGAATATTAGCCACATAACCATTCAGAAGCAAGAACACAGGTCTAGGCACAACACTTATTTAGGTAGTACACACAAGTGAACAACTCAACATGAAAGGAAAAACAATATGAGAGTAAAGGTGTACCAACAAGAAAAAAAACCAGAAGACAAGAAAGAAAAATGGCTAAAGAAAACAAGGATGTAAAATGAGAATAAGAAAACCATGACAGACTAAGAGTGCAAGATGAGTGCAAGCAAGGGAAAACTAAGATGCAACTAATCCTACTCCTATCCTAACAGCTAAATAGTGGGGGTTACGTGAAGTGAAATTTCTAGCGAAGCTACCATAGTCACTCCCGACTTGCATCCACAAAGATACAAATGATTAAAACAGATAAAAAGTAGTGTCTAATAGTAAATACAAAAACTTGAGTGAACTGCACACAGAAAGGAATGTCTTGCATGTGGGAAAAATATGTGTCAGAACCACCCAATACATGTTCTTACCTTTTTGATGGATACCCTTTCTAAACAAACCTTTGAAGCTTCTTGCAGATGCATCCTTGTATGCACCAAGCTTCTTAGAAAACACAAGGAAAGATTGAAATTTGTTCCCTACAACAAGGCTTGCCAAGTAATATTTTTTCTATCCATTCAGTGACTGGATCATAAAATTTGTGATGGTTGTTTGGAAAGCCTCGTGATATTTGAAAAGACAGATTTTTGATTCGAGAGATGGGATCATGATGGGAATTTGGGGAGGAAAGATAGATATAATCATTCTCAACAGTCATGCCAATACAGTGGAGACCTGACATAATCATCAGCGAAGGCTAAAGCACCTCACCTACATGATAGAAGTTTGGAGAGAAAGATAGTAAACAATGAAGATCAGAGTGCAAGAAGCAGTTTTCATTTGGTGTGCTCATGGGAAAATGATAAGCCGAATAATAGTAACCGAAGATAGAGGAATGATCAAATGAGTTATTTGAAATGTTGTTTCCAGTTTGAAATGAACAAAGAAAAATTCATTTGACCAATCTTGTGAATGCTATGAACAATAGAATCAAGTTCGTTGTGAGCTAGACATGATAGACCACCTTCTTGCAACTAGTGAAAAATTGCACAGGCATCATGGTCCTCATAGGAATTTAAAAAGGATGCCAGCACTATGAATGCGTGAAACCAGTTGGGGCATGGTGAATGGATAGGAACTTGATTCATGTGATAGCTTGTGCACTCATCATCACCCATGAAGATTTTTGGTGTGATGAGAAGATAGATTTGTAGTGCAAGGATCACAAGAAGACTGAGGAGCTGGTCATGAGAGGGAAAATTAAATAAGTATGATTGTGGGCAAAGAGATACTTTGAGATGATCAACTTCACAATTTCATGATTCCATGAGGGACGAACACTTCCAACTTGAGTTTGATGTAAAAAATGTGCATGAAGATGGGTGCGCTGTAATAGATTTGTGGATTTCGTCATAAGGGAAAATTTGAAAATTTGAAAGATCACACCAAGAATGCCAAACACTTTTTACACAGGGATCCACACTAAATGAAACCATGCAGATAGAAGAATTGTGTGTGAGAAACTAGATTTGATTAGGTTCGGGTGGCTTACCAGAGTTGCGAGGTCCTAAGATAATCTTCAACGGATGTTGAAGTGCCTTGACCCCCTGGCACGTCCAAGGACTTTCCATAATTCAAGAATCATATTTTGAAGCTTGAACTAGATCATGCATAGGTTGAGGATGGTTGTTGTTGCTGATTTCAAAACATCTCTCAGAATGGCATCCATCTCTGTCACAGGTTGCACCATATTTTTTAGCTTCAACAAGATGATTTGAAGAGTCATCATCATGCACATGAAGAGATGACAAGGAATGGGAACTACGCCATATGATTAGACTATTTTCAACTTCATCATGGACAACCTCACTACCTTGTGTCAATTGAGGAGATAACTCATTAGATGAAGAAACAAGAGAACGTGGAGTATCTACGATGCATGTGGATGTGTTGTGAATTGTAGGACACATGGGAAAGTGAGGTGAAGAGGAAGTTTCGATATGGACGTCTTCTTTGGCTGAAGCACATTCTAGATTTGAGTTAGAGTCTTCATGAGAAAATGGAAGATCACATGATGTGCTTAGGCGTTTATCATGACATATGGAAGCATAGGAGTGATGACTTCCCAAGGTTGTGGTTTGATCGAAAGAATTAATTTTACAGGATGTTCCACTAAGATTAGCAGATTGAGAATCGTTAAAGAATGGAAGTTCATTGTCTTGATGTGGATAATTTTGAAACAGAGAGGGAAGATTGATAGTGTCCTCACCTTTCTGCTCCTCTTCCTATGTAATATGACTGCCTTGTGCTTGATCACAATTTGAGCCAACAACTTGAGAATCAAGAGGATGTGAACAACTAGCTATTGGAGTAGATTGATCAAACAAGTCATGGTACAAGGAGTCATGACTTGTAGATGATGGAATATGGTAGAGATGCAGATTAGATTCGAGACTTGAGTTATGAACACTGACTTCCTCTTGTAGACTGGAGGGGTGAGTCTTCGCTATAGGTTTCCTAAGCCATTATGGAACTTCCTCCATTGTAGCGGGAGATAGATGAGAAGATGGGTTTGGTACATGTTGCACATATTTCTCAGCTTTGCAATCACTGCAAGGGGGCACCCACATCCGGACCATAAAGGGAGGAGGACAAGGAACAAATGGGGTGTTGGGATCCTCCTATGCAATCTGAGGTGCCTCATGATCTACAAGAGTTGGGGAGAAAGGGAAATCAGTAGGTTCACCATATCAAGAACAATGAACCAAGCATTTAAACTCTTCTCTCAAGAATTCAAATTTCACAAGTTGTTCAGGAATTTTGTAATAGAGGTGAAGGAAGCGATTAGAAAAGTCCTCAAATTATTCACAAAGCTCCATACTTAAATGACATATTTTTTCATGGAAGTCTCGGTGGCTATACTCATCGAATGGTTTAATCATCATTTCAGCAAGATGATCAAATGAATTGATAAAGGTAAATGGTAAGTGTAACACTAGCATTGAGCACGACCTTCGAATGTGAGGGTGAGTAATACAGTCTAGACATATTCATACTTTATCTTGTGGTGTGGAAATTTCTTTATAACTTGGCGCATATGTGCATCAAAAGATCGTTCACCCTCAGCACTAAACTTTAACTTGG
Organism: Pinus tabuliformis; assembly: GCA_031772625.1. Classification (NCBI taxonomy): domain Eukaryota; kingdom Viridiplantae; phylum Streptophyta; class Pinopsida; order Pinales; family Pinaceae; genus Pinus; species Pinus tabuliformis. The sequence goes on along the minus strand of CM062808.1, from coordinate 952,354,167 downwards.
ATAGGTCATGGATAACTTTCACAGGGATGGTACATTCAAACTTTGTATAAAGATGTCCCAGGATTATGATGTTCGGCAGATCCATTTTTAAATTAGAGATTCAAACTAGACTCTACGGGTACAGTTTGTGATCTGGCCCTCCTTCTAGGGACATTTTGTTGACAGTGTTAGACTCGCCAACAAGGGGATCTCTCCAATGAGAAGTCCCAACTATACCTCACACCATTTATTGTAGGAGTCTCATTCAATATGAAGGCCCGGTTTCCATATACTTAGAGATTTGCCTTGGCTCTAGCTATCATCCCATGAGAGTTTTAAGATGGTATCTTCAAACAACAAGGTACATGTGCATGATAGTACAATGCATATGTTCTTTTTTCCTGTTGGTTGATGTGCTTGGTACATTCATCCAGCTGCAAGCAAGTCTTCTAGCATGTGCGCTCCTTCTTAATCTCATTCTTCATCTTGCCATGATCTATCATTGTACTTGCTCCTACAATTCACTCATGGGAGGACGACATTAAATCAAAAACCTCCTATTCTAGCATGATGCATTTTTATCATGTCCTGGGTGACAGGAAGGGAGGAAAACTCACTGAGACAACGCAGATTGCAACTCAAGATGGAATGAGGAACTTTGGGAGGATAGCTTACACTGTCAAGAAAAACTATGCAGTGACCACTAGGAGGTAGAATTACAAAGTGAAGGACACCATGGCAGTTGTAAGGTAGGACCCTAAGGGGAACTTCTGTACATTTCCTGGAGGGAAGACAAGACAAAATTGTAGGGGACATGTTGGGAATTTATACGTAGTTTTCAGGAGCAAGGCATGATAGGGCTACAAGGGACTTGCTAAGCATGACTGCGTAGTTTTTGATAATAGTGCAGGACAGACAGCAGAGGAATTGTTAGACATGACTGCACAGTTTTGGAGAATAGTGCAGGACATGAAACAGAGGGCATGCTAGACATGTCAGCACAGTTTATGAAGGTAGTGTAGAGCAAGGCAGGAGAGAACCGGCTGGACATGTCTGCGCTGTTTTGGAGATCAATGTAGGAAAGGCAGTAGGAGGCCTGCTAAACATGTCTATGCAATTTCTGAAGGTAATACAAAGCAAGGCAGCAGAGGACCATTTGGACTTGTCTGCGTAGGTTTTGAGATTAGTGCAGGACAGGTAGTACGAGATCTGCTAGACATGTCTGCGCAGTTTTTTAAGGTAGTACAGAGAAAAGAAGTAGAGGACTAGCAGGAAATGTCTGCGTATTTTTGGAGATCAGTGCATACCCAATTCTTGGTGCAGTGTGGGGTTCCAGCATACCAAAAGGAGGCTTAATGATCGTGCTTGAGAAATGTGTAGTTTAGTTAGACATGGAGGTAGTTTTTGCGTAGTTCTGGGAGGTAGACAAGCTGCTCACCTCTGGGATTGCGCAGTGCAATTGACCTGGAGGACAACCTCAAGCACTGCATAGTTTTGGGTAGTAGAGCAAGGCCACTGAGGGATGAGACTATGTAGTGCAGCTCAGTTGGGATTTGGTGCAAGAATGTTTTCTGATCGGATAGATTTTTCAAGAAAATGGCTAAGTTTCGAAAGCAAGTGAACTTGTCTAGACTTGACATTGTGATCATACACTTAGCATACTTCGATGATGAGACAACATAGACCACCAGTAAAACAAGAAAAAACATGCCCTCGATGAAATGGTCGTAGAGCTTAAAGCGACAAGCTCGACACTTGAGATAGACCTTCGGACGACCGTGATGACACTTGTGCGATAGTGCTTACAACTTTGTGTGTGAGTACGATGGATGTTTACATAGCGAAGATAGCCCAAAAACACAAATACAAACCTTCAAACTCACCAGAACAAGATCTTAAGCATGACAAAGCAATCAATATGCCAAAAGATGACCATTGGTCAAACAAGAAAAATGGTGAAAAGACTTCACAAGAGCTCATGGGGTGAGCTCGAGTGTTTTCAACCATCAAAGGAATAACCAAGGAAGGCTCTCAAATTTGGATGTAAGCCAAAATTTTGGAGGGTGTTGCAACTGCTACAACAGGCTAAAGGTTAGGGATTCTATTAAACCGTCAAACAATAAAACATTTCCAAGGGTCCCACGTTAATGAATTAAGCAATATAAGTTTAAAAATATAAGTACTCAAAATAAACTAAGGCTAGAATCACAAATCTAAATTTTGGGAAAAAAATATTTTAAGATTACCTCTTATGAAAAATAGAATAAGGTACATATAGGATTATTTTGATAAAGCATATATCCATTGATATGAATAGTCTCTGACATCGCTTCACTTCTAGCGAGCCTGAACAATACCTTGACAAAGTTGTATTTTATGCCATACAAGCATGGCCCCATTTCCAGCGAGCACCCATAGCCCCAACAGGTTTACTTGTATTTCCCATTCCTCCCCTTTTGATCACCCATTTGATAAGCACATATGCGAGTTTAGTTTATTATGTACCTGAGTGAAAGAGGTGGGATGGTAATAGAGACTTAAGAAAATGGATATAATACTTCCATAATATTGACTCCAAAAATCTTTCCCCACAACTATCAATCAAACATTTTATAAAGTGGACACTAGAGGGATGGGAGGGATCCATTGAATTAGACTCAAGTTAGTTCTTTCCTTGAAAAGGTGAACTATATCATTTAGAAAGGATATATGTTCCTCCATGGAAAATATTTAAAAAAGGAGGGCTTTAGGATTCCATAAAGATATACAGTTAATGATAAATGAAATTCATTGAAAGGAAAAAGAAAATATTTCCCATGTCTTCCAACTATTGTTGGGTGAGAATAAGTCCTTTCAGATATATCTTAGTGGAGTCACCAAAATCAAACTATAACGAATCATGAAAGTGAAAAAGAAATCGAAACTAAAGTGAAAGACGAAAGAAACAACTCCATACATGTCAAAATGAGACAGGAAAATCTGAAAGAAAAGCCCAAATTAAAGACAAAACCAAGAAGACTAATTATACAAATGTCTCAACAAAAGAGTAAAAGAAGATAAGAAAGTGGGTGTTCATTTTATGTTGAGAATCTAACGATTCCTATCTTGCAGTGTTACAAGAAATTAGGCTCTGAAATTAAAAAGGTGAAAAGAAATCATGAGGTAAAATTCAGCCCAAATGAGAAGTCTCTGCCTACTACAAATTTCTCATTTCAAAGAAAATTCTGCATAAAAGCATCTTAACAATTTTTCTAAATAAAAATAATGCTTAAGAAATGGATTAAAAAGTTCAAGGACTCCCCTATTTAGCTGATTTGATGAGGATCATTACTGCTTTTCCAAAAACGTGAAAGCAAACAACAAAGAGAATGAACTCCAAATATGAGTTGATAGAAGTGTAAGATAATTCTAGAGGTCTTGTAAAACAAAGATATATATTAGAAAAAATAAAAATAAAATTGAAACAAAAATGTAAAGAAATATAAAAGGATGAAAGTGGACATATGAAACTTACCATTGGAGAATTTAGTTAAAATATTACCTGAGAAATATCGTTTTCTCCAACAAAAATAAGCTCTTCTTTTAATTGTAAGTAAAAGCATGAAGAAGTGGTTTTCAATGTAGTTTTTAATTGGCCCATAATCATAACTCATTAAATCTAAACAAAAGCAAGAAGTAAACTAGAAGAAAACAATGTTACATTTTCAAGGAATCTGAAGTAGATGAAATCTATCATAAATTAAAATGATGATGTACTTCTCTATGAATTTCAGTGCCAAATGTTCTCTTTATATTTCAGATTTCATACTTCAGAAATGTGCTCCATGATTTTCATAAAATGTCAAGAAATAAGATTAAGACCCTAACAATGCAACAATGGTTTGTGAAGACAAGGAGAGGACTTGAATCTTCACTTGATAAATATGGAGTGATACATCAGGAATAGGAAAACTACAAGAGAATTTTAAAAAATATAGATTTCCCATGGTCTATTACCTTTACATGTTCCAAATCCCTTATCAATTGCTGCAATATTATAGTTTCTACTCGAAAATTTCTTTGAAAAGAAAATGAAAGGATGCATATTAAAATATGAACATATCATGAAATGGGCATCCAATAGTGGGACAAGGACAAAAGGTAAATGAGTCGGAGATGATGAATTTTCTAAGGAAGATTGTTGAGAAGAGTAAAAAGAGGCCCATGTGCACACATCATGAAGAATATATATCCCAAAAGACACAAATTCATCCCGAGAAATGAATTCTTCGATGTTGGATTAAATTATAATTAAAAATACATCCAAGTTCTCGAATACAAGGGTAACATGAAATTCAACACAAATATATAGAGATAAGAAAAGAGGACTCCATTTGAATATAATTATAAGTCAGACGATATAGTAATGGCTGAATTGACAAGAGTTCAACGAGATTATATAATTCGGTATCTCATTAATTTGAGAAATTAAAAGGCTCAGAGAAAAATGGAATCCTTGGAAGAATGAATAGCAGAGGATAGAGATTCTAAGATTTACCATTTCAAGGCTCTGAGTCATTTCGATAGAAAGGAATGTGACTGAAGTGGATGCAAGATGAACGAGTGAAATGCAAAGGCTCAAATCAAATTGGCAAATGTAAGATTCAGAATAGGAAGAGATGAAATCATGGATAAGATCATTTTATAACTTGTTGCAAGAATCAATTTGTGTGATTTTCCTTTGCTTATGACAAATCTAAATAAGAAAGAGTCAAGAATTTAATTTTAAATGCATCAACGAGAGGCATAGTTATGATTATTGACTCATATCACTAATTTTCAAATAAAGGAAGTATGCAGAGAAGCATTAATACAAAGCACAAAGAAGAAGTATTTTCGATGAGAAATAAGATACTTCCCTGAGCATGTTAATGGTCTCGAAAGAGTTGGCTCCTCTCTTTATTATAAAGCTAATCAAGCTTCCAAATCAAATCAATGAATACTTGCAAAAGAAGAAAAACATAAATAAGAAATAAGCTAATGAAAAAGATAAATTGACAATAGGTGAAGGTGAACATGTCAATGCATACGTCGAAGAATTTTGATTGTAAATTTACCTTATAGATCTCAACATTCTCCCATGTATTATCTTCAATTTGGCATATGTTCACAATTATCTCCTTATTCAATCTAAATTAAAATTCTTAGGGGGCTTTTAATTTTGCATCCACTTCATATTTACATTGAGGAACAAGAGTGGGAAAAATGACATATAGAGATGCTTATGAATTGAAACTTGAATTTTTCAAGAACATTTGATTGTAAAGATTCTTTGGAACTTCACCCTTCCTGATTTTCTTTGCACATTTCAAAAATATGATGAAGCTTCACCAAAAATAATAAGATAGCATAGCATAAGCATAATTTAAGAAATCATACTTTTCAAACACTCTTCGTTAGAGAATGAAGAAGATGTCAGGGAGGATCATGGTCTCATTACATGTTTATTAAAAATTTGCAATAATGAAATAGATACAAATAGGAAAATAATCTAAATCTAAATAAATATATTCCTAATCCTAACTACATGAAAAGGAAACATGGCTATGTGTAGTCATACTTCCAATGTAACCAATTAGATATTTTATTTCTTGCATATATGTACAAGGCACACATTAGTAACAAAAATACAATTACAATTGAACCAAAAAATTAAATATGAATATAGTATGTACACTAACTGCTAACATATTTATAGCAAACAGATTATTGCAATCAATTTACTTAGAAACATTCTCTCCTGAAAAGATTCCTCCAACCAAATCTCTATGGGATCATAAAAATATGGATGAGTATGTTGGGTGTGGAGCCTGATTATCTTCTATATTCAAAGGTATCGCCACATAGGACCCCAGTTCGAAATGGGGGCGGCAACGCCGCCCGTAAAATATTCGTTGTAGGGGGGGTCCAGGGGGGCGCAGCTGCGACCTTTGGGAGCTCCCGCTGGCGGGAGGTTTCGGGGGCAGCGCCCCCGAAGCTAAAAACAGCTGTAAAATTTCCTTGTAAAAGTATAGTAATTTCTAGTCAATCTGGGCCGTTCATTAGGCGAATGATCTGACGGTAGAACTTATGTTTAGTTTAGGGTTTTTTCCCTAGAAGGCAACCCCTCTCTTTGTATGAGGGTATTGTATTTGAGGCTGTGAGATAGATGTGTATTCTGTGAGCGAGAAATAGAGAGGTGAGACTGTGAGAGAAAACAGAGGATATTACAGCGGATTTGCTGTAGGTTGTGTCTCTTCATTTTGCTGGATAATAAAAAGGAAGGTCTGGTTGTTCGGGGTGGACATAGCCCAAACTGGGTGAACCACGTATATCTGTGTCTCTCTTGTTTTGTGCGTTTTCTGTGTTTATATTTCTGCAATATTTTATGTGTTCCATTGCTTCGTAATATATAATTTTCTAACAGAGTATTCATTGGAGATAGGAAGAAGTCAAATGGGAGAGAGGTCAAACAACCATTAGTGTTATGTACATAAAACAAACTATTAATGATCTTTGATGAACATGAAGCTTCTAAACACCTTTGTAATAGATCAATGAAATTCAGATGGGAATTTAATGAATCGATTGGAAGATCATTGGTTAAAATAAGAGGCTGGACATATTGAATCATTGTATTAAAAAGAGATGATTCATGTTGAAAATTCACTCTAGAAGGAAAAGTGAGTTGATAAGACATAACCATCAAATGGAATTGGAAGATCATCATCTCTTGATGGTTATGATCTGAATTTTGTGATTCCTCTTCACATTCTAGAAATGCACATTGTGAATTGTGAACACTTAATTGCTTAATATGTTAGCAAATGACATCTAAAAATTGAAAAATGCTAATAGAAAATAAATCTGAAAACAAACAAAATAAATGAAGCAAAAACAATAAAATCGAATCGTAGATTACATTATTGTTACAATTAATGATACAACATAATTGGGACTAATTTGAAGTAATTTCCTTCCCACAAGAACTTGTCAAACTAGTAGAATTAGAACAATTATAGGAAATAACTTGTAGGAGATAGAACTATTCTAGATTATGAACGAGAGTGAGAACTTGATCATCATAAGAATCATAAATTGGAATGGATTATTGAATGTTGAAATTAAGAAGACGATTCTTTGTTTCAGAATGAGAATTAATTGGAGCAATTTCTAATTTGAAGTTTTCTTCATTCTCAAATATGATATGACTTTGATCACGAAAATTTAACAGAGTAATATAAATGAAAATCCTCAATGTCAGAGTAATTTTCATAAATTACTTCATGAATATTTTAGGATTCCCTTCATTACCATATGATATATCAAAACAAGAAGGGGTATTGAGCACATTTCCATCAATGTTGGAACAATTATCAATTATCTCTCTATCCTGATTAGAACTAATAGGTTGTTCATTTAAACCATCCTCTTTGTTTTGTGGAACAATATTAATGAAAAGAGGAGATAAATCACTATAAGCAAAAATATCATGATAAAGAGATAAATGTGAGTTTAAAGAAATGAATATGAAAATATCTCTATTTGCGGACTCTTTTGTGTTTTCTTCATTGTAAATTTCGTATTGCTAATCATTCATTTCACTACTTGTGCTTTCTTGAAGAATGTTGTTTGGCTGCCCTGAATTTGGCATTTGATCATCATGAAAGACTTCAGAATTTCAGCAACAAATTGCATATTGGAATCTTAAATTTCTACTTGTGCTTGCTGATTTAGTGATTGATTTTCTGAATTAATTTTAGGTTGATTTTCTGATCTAATGGCAGTTATTTCTTCAAGTTTGTTATTTTTGTCTTCTTGCAATTTATTATAAAAAATTTCCAAGCTTTGTTATAGTGTTTCTTTAACATGAGAGAGAGCATCATGGTCATTATTAATGCAATAATAGGTGTGAAATAAATGAAGGAATTGATCATACATTACAAATGCAACTTCATCATGATTGGTATGCACTTCCAAATTGGAATTCTCAATTATGTTAATAAATGTTAACGAAGATTCATCAAAGCTTGAAATTATTTCTAGTGGATTTGTAATGGGAGAAAGGGAACAAACATATTCAAACCAATCCATCATTTTAATTTTTGAAGGTTTATCTTCAACTTTGAATCTTAAGCAATTTAATTGAAATCTAACAGTATAATCCATAAAAGATTCATTTTCAAACCTCCGTAAATCTTCAAATTCGTCAGAAACCTTTTCATAATCATAACCGTCAAATTCACAAAGGAAGTTTGTGATAGATTGATCCCAACTATGAATGTAGGTAACTTGAAGAGATTGACACCATTTTCTGGCTTTTCCTGAGAATGTAAGAGTAAAAATTCTACATAAAATACCTTCATCAATATCATGAAAATTAGAACTTGCAAAATTTTGAATAAATTCCTAGGCATGATCAAATGCAGAAGCATTATTCTTATTGTTAAATTTTACCTTTGACAAGTGTCTCATTATTTCTAGTGGAGTATTGGGAGATGCGCGTCTAGAGATACAATTCCAAATTGGAAGTCTAGGATGAGCCATTGTGATTAAATAAAAACTTTAAAATACAAAAACTCCAAAAGACAACAAGTCTTTAGGCCTTCCTTATAGTACCAAAAATGTTGATGGCACAAAATGACAATGTCAACATTATAATGGAGACCACTTGGTCGGGAACATAAAGAAGCTCATTTTTCATTTGGAATGGTGGTTCTAACTAGTTAAACTGGGTCCAGTTACCCTCTATTTATCTCCACTAGCTTAAAATATGTCTATTGCTTATCAATAGAGAAGAGACATTAGATCAACTATCTTGTTGAGCTCATGCAAGAAAGTGATGCTTAAGATGAATTAATGGCTCAGCCAAGCGACTCAAAATGTTGCCTCTATATAAGAGGACTTTATAATGCAATAATTAAAACTAAATGCAAATCTACTCTAAGTAAGAGAAAGTAAATCCTAAATCTATATCGATTGAATGAAGGATTAGTCACCCTCTCAACCAAGAGTAAGGTAAAACAGAATTTGAACCAGCTTTAAATTTGGAACAAAAATGAAGTCAATAATCTAAGGAAATAGTTCTAAGACTTATTAGTAGTTCAAGCAAGAATATGTATTCAACTTTCTGATGAATAGTCATCATATCTCTGGTACACATACATCCAAATTCAAATAAAATGAATTCAAGCTAAAACATATATATGAATATATTAAGGAAATAGTTCTCATAAAACAACTATTATTAAAACCAAGATAAACATGTCATGAATATGTTAAATACTTAACAAGTATGCCTTGTTTATCTATTTGAATTCATCATTTAACTTGACAGTAATTAGATCCATCATTAAAAGAGAGATTTCAAATGATTAAAACAAGCATGTATTTAAATGAATTCACAATAGTGCAAAAGCTCAGAAATACATACTTATATGATCAATAATTGCCACAAATTTTACTAAATGTAGGCCACCAATCAGCCTCTATCACTGAAAATAGTGTACAATAATTAAAGATTTGATTACAACCTTTGAGTACATGAAATTCTCAGAAAATTTCATGATAACATGAAAATTTCAGAGCTGAAATATGTCTCTTTCAATTTCCATATGTTTGACCCAAACTTAGATAATTCTCTACAAAACTATTGCTCCCTACAGTAGAGCAAAAATGTCTGTCTTTGCAGAAAAATTTATCCGCAAGTTTCATATCTAGAACCACCTATTGCATTCAACAAAAGCTCAATTTACAATTACAAAAGAGAATCAAAATGAGAGAATTGTTGGAGAATAAATTTTCTCCAATAAATTGATTGGCCCAATTTTTTTTTCATCTTCTTGCTAGAGCAATTATATTGATCAAAATTGTTTCTTCCTCATCTCCTCATCTAATCTCCTGTCATAATCAATTGAAATTTAGAAATTAAAACGGATTTGATGAACACAATAGAAAACAAAATCCCATTCTCAACAAATTGTTAAAAATAAAACAATAAATTAAAATCCAAACAAATGTCAAGATGTCATTTCTTTTATTGAATCTGATTTGCTTTTGAGTAATGCTGGTGGAGGAATTAGTAACAACATTTTTTGAAAACCAATAATATTTTCCCAAGTCAACATAAACATTTATTTGTTTATTAAAATTTGTCACTTTTCCTTTCACTGGATTTCTAGGTCATTAAATGATGATATTTTCTAAAATTAACTGTAGTTTTGTTTTATCAACCTTGATTGACTCAAACTGCAACATTAATTATCAACCCAGGGTAGGTCTTGCTATTTCAATGGAGTTCACACTATCTATGCCGATACACTTCAGCCAAGCATAAGAAATTGCAGAAAAATTGTAAAAGGTGTCACTGATCTTATTTACTGAATCAATCATGTATGCAGATATAAAAACCATCCATAGAATCAAATCACAACTCGTAGCTATTGAAATAAAAGTGCACCACACCTAGAGCTAACATCTATTCTAGCTAGTTACTATTCCTCTATTGTTTAACTCTGTGTAACAACATAAGATAAATAAAAGCAGCAACGAATGCAATCCACGATATGTGCAGTAAGAAAGAGAAACTATAAATCAATAAACTGAACTGAAATGTACACTACCTAATCACTACAATCCATGCCAAAGAGGAGGGCCCTTCCTCCTCAGCAAGGTGCAGGAAGACACAAAAAGTGATTAACGGATCATTTGAGAAGCAATAACATCATCACTATGCCAATTGATATTAAAATGAGTTCAGGAGTTACAGAAATAGAGTAACAATACTCTTCTATGTGCGCATACATAATACATAAAAAGACGAGTCTTTTATAAATATTACATCCCGAAAACTAGAAAACAGATCAGCCATGAGAATCTCCGATTCTCATGTTGATCCAAAAATAAATAATTTACAACCTATTTCTAAATAAATATACATTAGTTACAACTGCTTGAGTCTTTTTGCCTAAAAAATAAACAATGTACTACCGACAACTATTATGTGGCATAGTGCCCACATTTCCAGCTTCGGTGCAACAGTATTGAGCAAATGATGGTTCGGGTTGATGCGACATAACTAAAGACAACATTATTGGTGTAACGGCGGATCCACATGAGGTGTATCAACACCTGATGTGTAACAACAACCTATAACAGTAGATCCACACAAGGTGTAACAACATCTGATGTGTAACAACAACCTATAACAGCACCGATGTGTAGCAGCAACTTGTAACAATAGCCACCTGTAACAACGCCTAGTATGTAGCAGCGATCTATAACAACATTCAGGATGTAACATCGAACTATTCTACCCTTTCTTGCAACTAAGTCCTATTTCCTATCTACTTCCGCGAGCCCACACCTAAGAAAGATAAACTTCCTGACATGTTCCTTCAATGCTCGTCTAGTCAGCCTCAAAAATAAATAAAGCCTAGCATTTATTCGGTAAAATACAGTAAAGTAACATGACAATAAAATGGACGAAAAAGGTAAGAAAATGGGGAATTTGATCATATAAGGGCACATGTCTGAAGGACATAAAGGTCAAAACAAGGGAAGGAAGGTGCAAAAAATGATTGAAAAACCACACCCAACATCTCCCCCCGACTGAAGCCACTTCATGTCCCCATGCAGAATCTTAGACCCTTCTACTGTACCCCCGATGGAAATCTGTAAAATTGTATGCAGTAGTAGTGTCATCACCTGGAGCTCTGAATCCTTGATCGGCCATTAAATCACGTGGCCAAGATTCTTCTTCGTAATCACATAACTGATAATCAGGCTAATATTCCTCCAATGGAAACCAAAGTAGAGGGAATCTGAATCTGAGGAAAATCTAGAAGACCCCCAGTGTCAGCACAATCTGGACATATTCTGACACCTGTGAAACAACAACCACAAATTTGTACTCAAATGGGTCACCTTCTTGCAATTCTGCATTGCAATCCTCAATGCACTTGACACATCTGACCAATGCTTGGCTTCTCATGGTTGCAAATAAGTTAAGGTAGACCCTCACAATCTTTCTTCTGTAGATGGTTGACTAGTCTCCCCTTTCTGGAGTGCTTAGGAACTACCTAAAACCTCAATGGAGTTCATAGGCCATTCCCAGTTCAGCTCAGACCCATAGTGTTGTCCTCTCCTCATTGGTCTCTATTGTCTTCTTAGCCAGTTGCCACTCAATCTGGTTCCTCATAAATGAGAGGAATGCCTGCAACTGCAAATCTCCCATGAAAGAGAGGATAGTCGCCACCATCTTCGTGCTCATGTATTTGCACATCACGTTGTGTAGGAATAGCTTGCACAACAAATTCTCATCATCAAAATCAGAGGACTGAAAATTTTCCAAAAAGGTGCGGGTGAAAGAACCCAAATAGGACCTTTTCTCATAAACTGCTCTCAACTGAAATATAGTAATGTTCCCACTGGAACACAGGGTATGACGCAGACAGTTGCCTGAACGCTAGGAGGTTTAGAGTGAGGTCGTGGAGTTTGGTCTTATCAAACGTTAGGTCAGAGACCTCCCGATGCAGCTGATATAATTGTTCATCCTTTTCCTTTATCATTTTTCTATGCCTTCGTGCCTCCTCTTTTCTTTGCCATTCTTCCTTCAACCATTTTTCGTGCAAGGAATCCATCATATTCTTATTCACATTGAGTGGAATCACTCCCTCCTATAGAGAGAATTCCAGTTGCTTCCACTTTTGCGGTTGTGCTAACAACAACAATTTTTTAGAATGCCATCCTTTAACAGGACTTGACATTCTCCCACATGCATCATCAACTAACGGTGTAGCATCCTCCTGAGGATGCAATTGTCCCACCTCGACTGCTGATTCTTGTGTAACAACAGCTTCATCAGTGGGTTAGAACACAATTTATTTATTTTCCTGGTCAGCCTCCACTCTTACTGTTGGTTCTTGTGTGGCAGCAGTAATATCCACAATTTTTTACTCATCATTTACCTTTGGACCAATTGCGGTGTCTGCTGCTAGTTCTTGTGTAACAACAACAGTGACCATTGTTGATTTCCTCCTCCATTGTTGTTCCAGGTGAAACAACAGTGTCAACAAAGGGTTCTTATGTACCCATTTCTTGATCACTTTCTGTGGATTGCACTATCTCAGTTGCTGGTTCTTGTTTATCAACAATGTCCTTGACAGGTTCGCGTGTAACAACTTCCCAGTTTTCAGTTTGAGTCTCCCTTGAGGTAGCATCTGCTGCACAAACTTTGAATCTGGCTTCCATCAACTTCCCAACACACGCTATACATAGAGTTCCTGTGATTTCTCCCCTTCTAGCCCTGTCGACAGCCTCCGCTCAAGTATCCAGCCCTAGTGCTCTTGGCTCTGCCTTCCCTACTTCTAACTATTCCCTTAATTTCTCAATCTCTTTTTTTTTTAATTTCAATTTTCAATAGCAAGGACTCGGTTTTGCTCTTACTAGGTGAAGGAGATTTTTTGGCTGAGCTTGCTCCCCGTCCTTATGTTCCACTGCTTCCTTGTTCTTCTTTGACATAGATGGGGACTTTGGGTGTCCACTAACCCTTATCCTCTGCTTTAGCCTTATGTCGCCAATTGGTTTGTCAACTGAATTCTTGCTGATCCTCACTGTCGAGGGCTGCGGTTGCTCCTTTGTAACCTATGGAGTTTCCCTAGTCATCTCTATTTTCCTTCCGCGAGTAGTCTTGGGCCTTTCTTGCATGAACTCTTCCCAATTTTTGCCCTGTTGGCTTAACGCATCCAACACAATGAATTTAATAAGGTTATGTTTTGTGACACATGTTTTTGGATGTGTGGTAGTTTTTACAGCTGCAACCATGTGTCTAATATTTCTTAGCAAGAAATACGACAGGTTAATCCGTTGCTGATGGCAGAGATGGTTCAGTAATGGGAAATGGTAATTAAACATGATTGTTGCTCTTCCATCGCAAGTAATGCACTTAATGAGGAAGAGAGCAATGTCTGCTAAGGCTGGGGGTGTGATAGCCTATCAATTCCCCTGCCCTTCTTAGCCAATGACTAGCTTTCGTAAAGAAAATCCCCATTTAGTGAGGGGTCATGAACCTTCCTGGTGAACCATCTCTTCCTTTCTGCCTGCAATCCGTGACCTCCAATTTTAGTCGTCCGACTTCCATCTGGTTCCTTTCCAGGTTCTTCACAAATTCCATGGCCACACCATTGTCCGACCCTTCCAATTTCTGGAAGAATTCGAACCAGCCTACGTCTTTGAAGACCTGGTATGCCTTAGGATAGCCTTCCAAGGCCTTTGTAGTTCCTGGTTCATGCTGTATCGCACTCCACCCATTTCTTCTTCAATTCAAATGTTGTTTCACCTACTTATCTTTCCTTCGGCACACACTCTAGTTGTTTCAACCTGCACTCCTACCTTTCTTCTCTCCAAGCACTCTGAATAGGGATTCAGTGCCTCCAACAAGGGTAAATGATAGGGTGGTAGGGTGGCGCAGGTGCATATTTGGATTAAGATTTGGCATGCATGGTTCGTACAACTTAATGAATTATGCTTTAATGGTGAGTGGTGGGGAGGTATCATCAATAGTGCCCTCAGCCTTTTTGGTATGATTTGGTATGAGGTAACAATAACTCCTGGGTCGTGTGCCTTAATTGTTGGATTTTCCAATAATTACAAATCATGCGACAGTCATGTCGCAACATGATTCATTATCCCCAACTTAATTATGACAGTCGTCCTCGGCTATCAATTAGTCATGTTAACTTACCATAACTACGAAATAAATGGAATTCAATATTACCTTTTTGATGACGTACTTGGGTGACGTGGGGCATGGTGATGGGAAGCGCAATGTTGAATCATACTCGGGCAGTGAGACACACGAACTTAGATCTGCTAATGAGGCTCATGGTGATGTTTCTGCTGTTTATTAGAATAAAATATTTCATTTTATTCCTAAAAAGTCGTCGGCTATTACAGGTGTAACAGCCAAGATGACTGATATATATTAATTTAATTTTTACAAAAAGATAAAAAAAAAAGATCGTGTAACAACACTTATCGTATGATACACTTTCAAATACAAATGTTGTTGCAAAGGGTGTAACAGTGGCCACCAAGTGGTTTTCAACTGCTACAAACAGTGTCTGTCTGCGTCTGCAAAAGGTTTTCATAGCCAAATAATAATAATAATTATTTTTATTATATATATATATATCCTTTTTTTTTCTTTGTTTTTAAATCTTTGAGAACGATGTAAAAACTGCCACCAGGTGGTTTTCAGCTGTTACGCTTATTGGAAAAGTTAAAATTTTTGCAGCACAAGGGGGCTTTCCCCTGTTCCCATAACCTGTAGATCTGAATTTGTGATAATGTTGACAAATGAACCCTTCGAGGTAGGTTTGTGATACAATTAGAGACGGTGTCCATTTACAAGTAATGATTTCCTTGCACTGTCAATGGTTACCAAATTTATAGTCCCATTGTCAAAGACTACATCTACCTCATAAGGGCCTAGCCATCTAGTGTGGAGCTTACCCTTAAGGTCCTTAAACCTTGAGTCGTATAAGAGATCCCAATCTCCTTTCTAGAACTATTTCTTCTTTATAAATATGTCATGCCACTTAGCTCTCTGCTGCTGGATAATGTCTGTTTTCTGGATAACAGCCAACTGTTTCTCCTCCAATTCATTGAGCTGGTTCGATCTCTGCCTTTGTGATATAGTCAAATCGAACTTGACCTGCATTGTTGTCCTTAGTGTCTTCATTTCAAATTCAATGGGGAATAAAGGGTTCTTTCCATACACAAGTTCATATGGTGAGAATCTAGTGGTGTTCCTCCATGTAGTCTTATATGCCCATAACACTTCCGGAAGTTTGTCAGCCCAATTTCTTCAATGACTGACCATAGTCTTAGTGAGGATCCCCTCAATGAATTTATTAGTGCTTTCCACTTGGTCATGCACCTTTGGATGGTAAGGTGTTGTGATTTTGTGATGGATTTTATATTTCTCGACCAATTCCCAGATCTTATGAGATGTGAATTGCGGCCCTCCATCTGTGACTATCTCCTTGGGTATGCCAAACTGGACGAAGATGTCTTCAAACAGAAAACCTGAGACAACCTGCTCCGTGGCTCTAGTTAGTGCCTTCACCTTGACCCATTTCGTGACATAGTCGGTACAAACCAAGATGTAGGATCTCTGTCTGGATGAAGGATTGATGGGTCCCACAAAATCCAGAGCCCACTTCTCAAAAGGTTTTATGACGATCTGGGGCTGTAACTATTGTGTGTGGAGCATGATTGTTCAGAGGTCTTTGTTTTAGCTGGATGTATACCCAGGAAGTTTGTACACCCCGGCACGCGGCGGGGTGTGGGGGGGACTTTTTCCCCCCTCGGGGGTCCAGGGGGGCCGATCCCCCCCGGCTGGGGGGTCCGAGGGCCAGCGGTCCCCGAGCGGGTGCTCAGGGGCAGCGCCCTCGATGCTAAAAACAGATGTAAAATTGCCTTGTAAAAATATAGTAATTTCTAGTCAATCTAGGTTGTTCATTAGGCAGATGATCTAACGGTAGAACTTATGTTTAGTTTATGGTTTTTTGCCCTAGAAGGCAACCCCTCTCTTTGTATGAGGGAATTGTATTTGAGGTTGAGATATAGATGTGTATTCTATGAGTGAGAAACAGAGAGGTGAGACTATGAGAGAAAACAGAGGATATTACAGCGGATTTGCTGTAGGTTGTGTCTCTTTATTTTGCTAGATAATAGAAAGGAAGGACTAGCTGTTCGTGGTGGACGTAGCCCAAATTTGGTGAAACACGTATATTTGTGTCTCTCTTGTTTTATACATTTTCTGTGTTTATATTTTTGCAATATTTTATGTGTTCCATTGCTCTGTAATATATAATTTTATAACAACTGGTATTAGAGCCGAAGGTCTATTTGGCTGATAAACTCATAGGAAAGAAGGATTCCTCATTCGAGTGGGAGCAATGGTGGAAGATGGTAAGTTTAGGGTCGAGAAATTTAATGGCCAAAACTTCTCGCTATGGAAG
Organism: Pinus tabuliformis; assembly: GCA_031772625.1. Classification (NCBI taxonomy): domain Eukaryota; kingdom Viridiplantae; phylum Streptophyta; class Pinopsida; order Pinales; family Pinaceae; genus Pinus; species Pinus tabuliformis. The sequence goes on along the minus strand of CM062808.1, from coordinate 952,337,143 downwards.
ATGCAGATGGAAGATTATCTGTATCAGAAAGATCTGTACCTACCATTGAGCGGAAAAGCAAAGAAGCCGATGGCTATGACAGATGAAGAATGGAACCTTCTCGATAGAAAGGCACTTGGAACAATACGGTTGTGCCTCGCTGCGTCAGTCACCTTCAACATTTCGAAGGAAACAATGACGGAGGGTTTGATTCAGGCATTGTCGAAACTATATGAAAAGCCCTTGGCCTCAAACAAGGTATTTCTTATGAAACAGTTATTTAATATGAAGATGTCGGAAGGTGGATCTGTTGCACATCATTTAAATGATTTTAGTACGGTTACAAGTCAGTTAAGCTCTGTAGGGGTAAACTTTGAAGATGAAGTTAGAGCTCTGTTATTCTTGTGCTCATTACGAGAAAGTTGGAATGGTTTAGTAATGGCCATTAGTAACTCTGTCTCTGGATCTAGTACTTTAAAGTTTGATGATGTTGTCGATGCTATCCTTAGCGAGGAAATGCGACAAAAAAGCTCCGGTGAGACATCGGGTAATTCTTTGAGTGAAGAGTCTAGGGGAAGAAAAATGGAAAGTGGAAAGAGCTCAGGATATCGCAGTAAATCAAGGAAAGGCAGATCCAAGTCTAGATCGGGGATAGTGTGCTGGAAATGTGGAAAGAAAGGACACCTAAAGAAAGATTGTAGATCTCGGAAGGGAAAAGAAGGAGATGCACAGCAAGAAAACAATCATGAAGCAAATGTGACAGGTGAGGTGTTACAATATTCTTTGATTCTTTCTTTCAAAAATATCACTGATTCCTAGGTGGTAGATTCAGGGGCCTCATTCCATGCCACACCTGATAAGAAATACTTCCATGACTATGTTCAAGGAGATTTTGGACAAGTTCGTTTGGGTGATGATAAACCCTGTAAAATTGTTGGAATGGGTAAGGTTCTTGTAAAATAGTAGAATGGAAACCAATGGCTACTAAAGGAGGTAAGGCATGTTCCAGATCTAAGGAAAAATCTAATTTCAATAGGGCAGTTAAGCAGTGAAGGTTGTGTGACAACTTTCACAGATAAAGCTTGGAAGGTCACTAAAGGAGCCCTGGTAATAGCAAGAGGCGAAAAGGTTGGTACAATGTATTTATGCAATGGTATTTCTAACTCTGTTAATGCTTTAACTTCCAGAGGAGAAGATGCAGCATTATGGCATCATAGGCTCAGACACATGAGTGAAAAGGGGATGAAGATTCTTCACTCAAGGAATTTGTTGCCAGGTTTGAAGAATGCTGATTTGGACTTCTGTGAGAATTGCATTTATGGAAAACAGAAGAGAGTCAGATTTCTCAGAGTTGGGAAAGAAAAGAAGAGCGAAAACTCAGAGCTTGTGCATACAGATGTATGGGGACCTGCTTAGGTATCATCTCTCGATGGCTCGCGTTATTATGTTACTTTTATTGATGATGCAACTAGAAAAACTTGGATTTATTGTATTAATAATAAATCTGATGTATTTGATACTTTCAAGAAATGGAAAGCTTTGGTTGAGATTGAGACATGAAAGAAATTGAAGTGTCTTAGATTAGACAATGGAGGTGAATATTGCAGTAAAGAGTTTGATAGGTACTGTTCAGAGCATGGAATTCGCAGAGAGAAGACAGTTCCAAGAACACCACAAGAAAATGGTGTGTCAGAAAGGATGAACAAAACAATCATGGAGCGTGAAAGGTGCATGAGATTGCATGCAGGATTGCCTTTACAGTTTTGGGAAGATGCTGTAGATACTATTGTTTATCTAATAAACAGAGGGCCTTCAAGTTCCTTGGATGGTGGTGTTCCAGAGGAAGCATGGATAGGAAAAAAGGTAAAATAATCTTTTTTAAAGCCTTTTGGTTGTGGGGCCTTTGTCCATATTGATAAAGAAAATAGAACAAAGCTTGAGGCAAAGTCAAAGAAATGTACCTTTATTGGATATGGTGTTAATGATTTTGGTTATCGCTTATATGATTACGAAAATCACAAAATCATTAGGAGCAGAGATGTAATATTCAATGAAAAGGTCTTGTATAAAAATCAGTTGCAGGAAAAGAAACAGGAAAAAGAAAACAAGGAATACGCAGTTCTTCATGAAATCATAGAGAAAGTAAAGGTGCCTGAAAATAATAATAATCAACAACAGCAACCACCACAATAGCAACAGGCACCCCAAACACCTGAAAGTGGTGTTAGAAGATCTACCAGGATAAGTAGACCCCCTGAACGATACTCTCCTTCATTATATTATTTATTGTTGACTGATTCTGGTGAACCCGAATGTTACGAAGAAGCAATGCAGGTTGAAAGTAGGAAGAAGTGGGAGGTAGCCATGCAAGAAGAGATGGACTCCTTAATGCAAAACCAGACTTGGGACTTAGTCAGGTTGCCTGCAGGAAAAACTACATTGAAGAATAAATGGGTTTACAGGCTGAAGGAAGAAGATGGAAGAAAATAGAGGTACAAAGCTAGACTTGTGGTGAAGGGGTTTGCACAAAATAAAGGTATTGATTTTGATGAAATATTTTCTCCTGTTGTTAAAATGACTTCAATCAGAACAATTTTAAGTCTAGTAGCAGCTGAAGATTTGCATCTTGAGAAGTTAGATGTAAAGACAACCTTTCTCCATGGGGATTTGGAGGAAGAGATATATAAGTAGCAGCCACAAGGATATGATGTGAAAGGGAAGGAGAAACTATTGTGCAAGTTGAAGAAGAGTTTTTATGGCTTAAAACAGGCTCGAAGACAATGGTATTTAAAATTTGACAAGTTTATGTCTGAACAAGGTTATACTAGATGCCACTCTGATCATTGTGTTTGTCTGAAAAAGCAAAATGATGGCAGCTATATTATATTGTTATTCTATGTAGATGACATGCTTATTGCAGGGTCTAACATGCAAGAAATAAATGTGCTCAACAGAAAATTGGTAAATTCATTTGCAATGAAGGATTTGGGAGCTGCAAAACAAATCCTTGGTACGAGAATCACTAGAGACAGGAAAAATCGCAAATTAACATTGTCTCAAAATGAGTACATACAAAAGGTGTTGAAAAGATTTAATATGGACAATGCAAAACCAGTTAGTACACCTTTTGTTAGCCATTTCAAACTTAGTAAGGAAATGTGCCCAAAGACCCAAGAAGACATGGATTATATGTCTAAAGTTCCATATGCATCAGCAGTTGGAAGCTTAATGTATGCAATGGTCTGCACAAGGCCTGATATTGCACATGCAGTGGGAGTTGTAAGCAGGTACATGAACAATCCAGGAAAGGAACATTGGATGGCAGTGAAATGGATTCTCAAATATTTGAAAGGTACCACAAATCAAGCATTATGCTTTGGTGGTGCAAACATGTCTCTACAAGGATATGTTGATGCAGATATGGTAGGTGATAGAGATAATAGGAGGAGAACTACAGGATATGTATTTATTGTCGGTGGAACAACAGTAAGTTGGGTTTCAAAAATCCAAAGTGTTGTTGCACTTTCAACAACAGAAGTCGGGTATGTTGCTGCTGCAGAGGCTAGTAAAGAAATGATTTTGTTACAAAGGTTTATGGGTGAATTGGGTAAGGAGCATGATATGGGCACATTATACAGTGATAGCCAAAGTGCCATTCATCTTGCAAAGAACTCAGCATTTCATTCTAGGACTAAACACATACAGCTCAAGTACCATTTCATACGATCAATGTTGGAAGATGGAGAGTTGAAGCTGGAAAAGATACACACTAGCCAAAATCCTGCAGATATGCTAACAAAAGTTGTAACCAAGGAGAAACTGAGAATATGTTCAGTTTCAATTGGTCTTCAAGGATGACGATGAAGATGAGAAACAGCCAGGTCCAAAGAGGAGTCATTGTCCAACAAATGAAGCAATGCTGGAGTTGCTACAATCATTCTCCAAGTGGGAGATTATTGTGTGTGGAGCATGACTGTTCAGAGGTCTTTGTTTCAGCCGAATGTATACCCCAGGAAGTTTGTACATCCCCCCCACGGGGGTCCAGGAGGGCTGATCCCCCTGGCTAGCGGGTCCGGGGGCGAATGGTCCCTCGGCTGGGGCTCGGGGGCAGCACCCCCGAAGTTAAAAACAAATGTAGAATTGCCTTGTAAAAGTATAGTAATTTTTAGTCAATCTAGGCTGTTCATTAGGCGGATGATCTGATGGTAGAACTTATGTTTAGATTAGGGTTTTTTTCCCTAGAAGGCAATCCCTCTCTTTGTATGAGGGCATTGCATTTGAGGCTAAGATATAGATGTGTATTCTGTGAGCGATAAATAAAGAGGTGAGACTGTGAGAGAAAACAGAGGATATTACAACGGATCTGCTGTAGGTTGTGTCTCTTCATTTTGCTGGATAATAGAAAGGAAGGATTCGATGTTTGGGGTGGACGTAGCCCAAATTGGGTGAACCGCGTATATCTTTGTCTCTCTTGTTTTATGTGTTTTCTGTGTTTATATTTCTGCAATATTTTATGTGTTCCATTGCTCCATAATATATAATTTTATAACAGTAACGACATCTCATCCAATTGCAGTGGTTGGCCCATCCTTTGAAAACTATCACATCCCTTCACAAACTTCTTGGAATCCTGAAATATTGGTGGCCAGTAGTACCCTGTTGAAAGGACTTCGTATCCCATCCATTTATCTATGAAGTGTCCCCTCCAAGGTTCCTCATGATAGGCTTTGAGGATATCAAAGACCTCATCCTCTCTAACACATCATATGATCTAGAAATTAGGTCTAGTGTGGTAGTGGTTCCAATCTGTCCAGGTATATGTAGCACTTTTTTGTATGATTTTTTTCCTCCTTGAAGGAAAAAGACTGGGGAAACTTCCCTGCAGCAAGATAATTGGCTATGTCTGCATACCAAGGTGAGTAAGTAGAAATAGCAAAAATATATTCATCAGGGAAATAATCTTCAGTAGGAGTGCAACTATCATCAATAGTTAGCCTGGAAAGAAAGTCGGCTACTACATTGTCTTTTCCAGGCTTATCTATCATAGTGATATCAAATTCTTGTAACAAAAATAACCAGCATGTAATCCTATCATTTGTAATTGGCTTATTCATTAAGAAACGAATGGCAGAATGGTTAGTGTACAAATACTTGATACCCGGTGTTGTAATGTTGGAATTTATTGATGGCATGCACGACTGCTAAGAACTCCTTCTTGGTAACTGTGTAGTTGAGCTCAGCTAGAGTTAGATTTTTACTTATTGTAATAAATGGCGCAAGGTTTCTTATGCTTCAACTAGCCCAGAACAACACCTACAACAATATCTGATGCATCCATAGCTATGTGAAATGACAGTTCCCAATTAGGTCCTCGCAACACTGGGGCTGGTGATACACAACCTTTCATCTTTAAGAAGGCCTTCTCACACTTCCCTATCCACAAGAAATCCACATCCTTCATGAGCAAGGAAAATAATGGCGATGCAATTCTTGAAAAATTTTCTATAAATATTCTGTAATACCCTGCATGCCCCAAGAAACTACGTACCTCTTTCTACATTTTGGCTGTTGGAATTTTTAGGATTACCTCTATTTTTGTAGGGTCTACCTTGATTCCATAAGTAGAAATGTAATGTCCAAGCATGATCCCTTCAGTCATCATCATGTGACATTTCTCCATGCTCAAGGCAACATTAGTCTGTACACATCATTCCAACGCTTTTTCTGGGTTGACTAATGCTGCCTCAAAAGCATCTCCATAAGGTGTGAAATCGTCCATGAAGATTTCGAGAGAGTCATTCAATAAGTCGAAGAAAATTCCCAGAATTTCCCTTTGAAAGGCAGCTGGTGCATTAAAGAGTCCAAAAGACAGCACGTTGTATGCATAGGTTCCCTAAGGACAAGTAAAGGTGTTTTATCTTGGTCTTCCGGGGCAATTTGTATTTGATTGTAGCCACTGAAACCATCCAAAAATGAAAATAATTCCTTTCTGGAGAGAGTATCAAGGACCTGATCTATAAATGGAAATGGAAAATGGTCCTTTTGAGTGGCCTTTTTGAGTTCTCTATAGTCGACATGGACTCTCCACTTGACATTCTTTTTAGGAATGATGACAAGTGGTGACACCCACTGACTGTCAGATATTGGATAAATAAAATTAGCACTCAGGAGCTTTTGTAGTTCCTCTTTCACCACTTACTTTACTGTAGGGTTCATGGGGCGCTGTGGTTGTCTAACTGGTTTGCAGCCATCCTTCAAATAAATATAGTGAGTGCATAGGTTAGGGTGGATCCCTTTCATATCTGCATAATCCCATGCAAATTCCTTTTTATACTTCTGCAATAGCTATAACAGCCATTGATTCTATTCAACAATAAAATTGGGGTTAACATTAAAAAAGTTTCCAGCGTCAATCTCAATTGGGCTACTAGCGATATTTAGAGCTGTCCTCATTTGTTCAAAATCTAGATCTTCCACCTCTTCTTCCTAATTTTCTTTTTCAACAAAAGCAACAGACAAGGAATTCCTAATAAAACCATTAATAACATCATCTTCTGTTTCGTCTTTAAAATACTGGGCTTTCCCCAGAGTGAGGAGTGTAGGGAAAGAACTAACTCAGGCTCAAACTCATCCCACCAAGGGTTGTACACTTCCATATTTGGTTTTTGGAGGTAAAGATTAAGGTTCTAGTTTGCCTAGCCGTCCGATATCACCAGGGATCCCGCCCTGTAGCCTAAAACTGTGTCTACAGTGGCCAACCAAGGTCTCCCTAGGATTAAAGGATGCCCCCCCAAATTGGATTTGGGCTGTAAAATAAGGAAATTGGCCGGGTATCTCCAGGAAGCTACCTTAAACACTATATCTTCTAACATCCCCTCAGGTTTAACATGAGACCTATCTACCAATTCCAACACATTAGGGGTGTGTCTAAGTTCGTGTAGCCCAAGAGAGATGAAGCGATCTTTCATCATTACATTAATGGCAACCCCAAGATCAATTAATGTATTGGCTATGGGTTGATCATTAATGTAGATGGTGACTGTAGGCTTGCTTGGATCATTATGCTTAGTAAGGAGAGGCTGAGCAGAAATTAATTCGGATAACTCTCCCGTCACATGTATGGTGGCAGGGTCTTTAGGCTTTCTTCCAGGTTTCTTGATGCACAAATCTCTCACTGTCTTGGCATAGATAGGTACTTCCTTAAGGGCTTGCAACAAAGGGATTCATAAATACAAATTTTGCAACTCCTTAAGGAAATCAGATTCAGGGTGGGAAACCATCCTAGGTACAACTAGTCTCTGAGGATATGGGGGTTCCTGCGTAACAACAGTTCAATCCGCTATTACAGGTGTATAAACCTTCCCTGAAGTAACTATTACAGGTGTAACAATTATTCTCGGGTTGGCTGTTACAGATGTAACAAATTCCTCTATATCAATTGTTGTAGGTGCAGTAACTGCCTCAGAGTCTCTGACTTCTCCCCTGGATGGTTCACAGTCTTCCTCTGTAATGATAGGGGAGTGACTAGGGTTAATTACCATGCCTTATCATAATTGTATTACATTAAATTCCACGGGGGTAATAAAGTAAGTCTAGAAGGTCATAGGAGCCTCTATGCCCTGATTTTCTTTATTATTTGTGTTTGGCTTAGGTTGCACAGGTAGTTGAGGTCGTACAGGTGGAGGAGGAGTAGAAGCTTGGAAAGGAGGTAAATGCAGCTACTGCTGCATGGGTGGTGCAGGAAAAGTTGAATTTTGGGCATTTCCTCTCTAGTTCTGGTTCCACGGGTATGATTGGGGTTAAGGATATTGGGCAGGAGGAGATGGAGACCATTGGTTCTAGGGCAAAGGAAACTGAGCTGAAGGAGGGGTAGAATATTTCCATGGATATGGTTGATTATTATATGCATTTTTCCATGATTTGAAAGAGGAAAAATCTTGAGACATACCTGAAGGTTGTGGTTTCCATGGCTTCCGTGGTGCAATGAAGTAAGAGGATTGCACCTCTTCGCTTGATTATCTAAGTGTTTCGTTTAGTATAGGAAGCTCTGGACACTTCTCTGTCAAATGTTCCAACTCGCAAATGTTGTAGAGGCTGATGCTATTCAGTTCACATTCCCTGTAAGGATGTTTCTTCCGACAAGTCGGACATAACACAACTAGGGGTGTATTAGCTTTTGGTTGGGCCTTTTTGTTTTGTGTTGTTTTTATCTGGGTTGAGAGAGTAATAAGGATATCGGTCTTGAAATTTTTGAACAAATTTTCGGTCTTTTCTCTAATTACTCCTCCGCCTGCAAATTTTTGTTTGTGAACAGAGGCATCCCGAATCTTACTTCTTCCTCTAGATGATCCTCGAGAGCATCGTAGCTAGAGCTTGATAATTTCTGCAAATGACTCTTGTAATGTATCCCCCTTGCCTAACAGGTTTAGGGTATCAAGGCAGTCGTCCCTCATTCTTCTGATGAATATAGTCTTCAAGATTTCTAGGTCTAAATCACTGTGTTTAGACCTCTGCAAATTGTAGTGGAATAGTTCCGCATAATCTTCTAGGCTTTCTTCCTCCTTCTGTGTCATTGTAAATATCTCTTCCCTCAAGTCCTTGGTCTTACAATAGTCTTGGTACTTTGACAAGAATGTCTCCTTCATATCTTTCCATGTTGAAATGGAAGCGCGGCCTAATCCCATGTACCATCTCAAGGCTGCTCCTTTCAAGGTAGTAGGGAATAGTTTTAACTTTTGAGATTTGTTATATAATCATAACTTCTACACAAGACATCAAACTCAAATAGAAATGTATCTCTGTCTTCCACAGTCATCCCTTGAAAGGATGGTAAGAATGATAGAGGAATATTCTTCATAGGAGCTTCACCCCGGAGATTCCCAATTGGGAATTCAAAAGTGATAGTGGTGGTGTCTGTTTTAGCATTGTTATCATTTTTTCCCCCATGATTAATTCTTCTAATCCTTCTTGTAGTGGACGTTTTTCCAGTTGCATTTGTGATGGCCCTGCAGACACAATTAGTGCCTCAGATACTCTCGGAGTTGGTTGTTTCACCGCACTACCTGTATCCAGATATTGATCAGTCTCTAAGTGCTTCTCCTTCTCAACTGTCTGATGTCCCCCTTCGGTTTCTCCTTGGCCCTCAGTCCTCAAATTCTGGCTACTCACTTCCCCTTCTTGCTCATGAATCAAATCCTTGGTCTTCAAGGTATGAGTGTTGGCCTTAGAATGATATGATCCCGAGATGGAGGGATTGATGGTTTCTACTTTCACTATGGGAGTAATAACCTTCTGCGGCCCTGTCTTCCTTGCATTCCTTTGAGAGATGGACTGTTCTTTTTCTGCCTTGGAGATTAATTCCTGGATAAATGTCTTCCATCCCAAATCTTCACCCTTCGTTTCCTTTTCACAACCCGTCGTTCATGTGACTTATTAGAGTGGGGGTGATTTCAGTATATTTGTAAGTCCTAAAAAGTACACACATGGACCCTATGTGTATCAAATCAATTTCTAAGTATCTCAGCCTTCGACAGCGATGAGCCTGCCCAAGTATGTTAGAGCGATGCACATGTTCTTACCTCTCGTCTTACTGCCCAGCAACTGAAGAGATCAAGACACACTATTCAAAGCAACAAAATATCCTAAGTGTCCTAGTGGTCACAATGGTGAGCCCACCCAGGTATGTTAGAGCGATGTGCAGGTTCTTACCTCTCGTCTTACCACCAAACAGATGTGGAATAGGAGCACTTCTATATTAAACAAACAACTTGGTTGACCGTATCGTGAAATTTCCATCCCCGGCAATGATGCCAAAATGTAGTGTTGTTTTATCAAACTTAATTGACTCATACTACAACATTAAGTATAAACCTAGGGTAGGTCTTGCAGTTCCAATGGAGTTCGCACTATTCATGCCGATACACTTCAGCCAAGCATAAAAAATTACAGAAGAACTATAAAATTGCTGATCTAATTTATTGAATCAATCATGTATGCAGATATAAAAACCATCCACATAATCAAATCACAACTCACAGCTATTGAAATAAAGACGCGCCACACCTAAAGAAAACATCTATTCTAGCTGGTTACTATTGAATCTCTATTGTTTAACTCTGTGTAATAGCATAAGATAAATAAAAGCAGCAATGAATGCAATCCATGATATGTGCAGAAACAACGAGAAACTATAAATCAATAAACTAAACTAAAATGTAGACTACCTAATCATTGAAATCCTTGCCAAAGAGGAGGGCCCTTCCTCCTCAGCAGGGTCCAGGAAGACACAAAAAGTGATTAACGAATCAGTTGTGAAGTAATAACATCATGACCGTGCCAATTGATATTAAAATGAGTTCGACAGTTACAGAAATAGAGTAACAGTACTCTTCTATGTGTGCATACTTGATACATAAAAGGTCGAGTCTTTTATAACTATTACGTCTCAAAAATTAGAAAATAGATTAGCCATGAGTATCTTCGATTCTCATGCTGATCCAAAAATAAAGAAGCTGCAACCTACTGCTAAATAAATATACATTAGTTAAAACTGCTTGAGTCTTGTTGCCTCAAAAATAAACAATCTACTACCGACAGCTGTTATGTAGAATAGTACCCACATTTCCAGGTTTGTTGCAACAGTATTGAGCAAATGATGGTTTGAGCTGACGTGGCATAACTAAAGACAACATTGTTGGTGTAACAACGATCCACACAAGGTGTAACAGCACCCGAAGTGTAACAACACTGATGTGTAGTAGAAACCTATAACAACAACCACCTGTAACAACACCTAGTATGTAGCATCGATATGTCATAGCATTCAGGGTGTAATAGCGAACTATTCTACCCTTTCCTGTAGCTAAGCCCTGTTGCCTGTCTGCTTCTGCGAGCCCACACCTAAAAAGATAAACGTCCCGACATGTTCCTTCAATGGTCGTCTAGTTAGCCTAAAAAAGAAATAAAGCCTCGCATTTATTTGGTAAAATACAATAAAGTAACATGACAATAAAATGGATGAGAAAGGTAAAAAAATGGGGAATTTGGGCATATAAGGGCACAGGTTTGAAAGACATAAAGGTAAAAACAAGGGAAAGAAGGTGGAGAAAATGAGTGAAAAACCACACCCAACATTAACTATCTCATAGTATCCTCCTCTATCTTAGCTTATCAATGAGCTATTGTGGACTTGATTTGGTTGAGTAAATCTCCATAAAAATCCTTTCCAAAGATGAGGTGCCAAAATAATCTGAATTCTAGAAAAATGTGTGCCTAAGCTAAAATTTAGAAAATTTAACTAAAAGTCTAATTCTAATTAAATGTACAACTAAAACTAATTAATTTATAATTAATTACAATTATTAAATTAATTGTATATACAAATTTAATTAAAATTATTAAATTAATTAATTATATACACATTAATAAAATATTTAAATTAATTACAAACTAATTATTAATTAAATAATTACAAATTATATATAAAAATAAAATAATTAAAAGATTGAATTAGTTTAAATTATATTAAAATAATAATAATAAATGACACATGTCATTACGTTAGTGGTTTTTGGTCCCATATGGATGGGCCAAAGTGGCATTTTGGCTCAACGTATGAGTCATACATAAATGAGGAGGGGCTTTATTATGAAGTAGGAGTAAGGGTGAAGCGAGGAGGGAGGCATAAGAATATCGAAGAATTTTATAATATTGGAGGCTTTACTACCAATGTATATAAGAGATTATTATATTGGGACATTGGAGGTGTTAATGATATCGTAGGCCAACGTAAAAAAGTTTTCATATTGATATGTGTCGATATAATGTATACTTGAAACTAAACCTTTCTCGTATGACATAACCTCATGTAATAATTCTAATATGACAACCTTTTAATAAACCCATTAGATCTTTTTTATCAGAATTTTTTAAGGAAAGGCCCTAATGCCATAAGTCTCAAGGTTCCCATATGGCATCGGGCATTGAAGGTGTTAAAAATCATAAGTTCTATGAAAAATGTCTAAGGTCAATGAGGTACATCGAGCATCACACGTTTGATGGATATCAGAAAAATATACATTGGAGGTCCTTATAAAATGGCGTTACAATATTAAAAGTTTTGATGTCATGCCAAGGGAACATTGAAGGAGAGAGAAAATTACGTGGAGTGGGTCCTTTTCATATTAAACTATATCTATTTGGTAATTAAAAATCTGACAAAATGTACTACAACCACTTTTGTAATTTCGGGAATTCAAATCCTCATAAATTTTGAAATTGGCATTTGGAATAGACTTTCGAGATCCCAAGAATCACAAGGATTTGAAATGATGGCTTGTGCACTTTCTTTAACAAATAAGTTAAGGTGAAAAGAGTATGGCATATCATAATCTTTTATAAATGATTTTTCATTAGATGGGATGGTGCTAAGGAGAGAATCATATGAGTAAACCCTAATTTAACCTAGTCTAGGGGTCTCGTTAGGATCATGAGCACCTATCATAACCATCAACAATAGTTGAAGCGTCTCAACATCCTGATGAGTTGTTGAACCATCAAAAGGTTTATTATAAAATATCAGTGGCTTAGTAAGGTCAACATGTAAAATCATCATAAGAAATTTCAAAGAATATAATTTTAATTTCTCTACAATTTGGTTGCGGACATTTTGTAAAACCATTAGTGAAAAAATGAATTGGTTGGTAAAAATTAATATTTACAAATAATTTACAAAAATAAAATATTATACATTTTGTAAATTTTTTAGCCCTTGTCGTAAAAATTATTAAACTTCAGAGAACCGCCATTTGCAAATCATGCATTAAAATGAGATGAACTGAAAGTTGATAGAAAGCTAGCAAAAAATCAAACACAATGAATTAATCAAAAGAAGAATCCAAAGAAAATGAAAATTTAGCAAAATTATAGGACACTTATCCAAATAAAAATAAAATTTAAAATGTTTTTTAGCCAAAATTTTACAGAAATGGTCCCCATTATTGAAATAAATAAGTAAAAAATTGAGGGGTCAAGTTTTCACCTCAATAAGCACCAGAAGTTTGAAGGGCTCTAGAGTTATGAAAGGTCATGTGATGGCATGCAACAAAGAAAAAATGCAAGGCTAGATCAACAATAGGTTATGCAAGAAGGTGAAATTTGTATGTAATGCAGTAGGTAGACTACAATTCAATGTTATGGTACATAAATGCGTGGAAGAAATTAGCTAATTGCAAATAAAATAACCATGTAAAGATTTCATCAACGTTATCCAGGAATGAGTAGTGCAGGACTATGAATGTGAGCTAGTGGAAAAGAATGATGCATAAAACTAATCTACCTACAATAAATAAAACACAACACAACATATCCAAACCATAAAGAAAGTCCAAGGAAACAAATCCTAATTATAAAACTTGGACAAGTAAACCTTAATTAACAAACCCTAGATAGCCTAAAGCTAAAACCCTAATTTAACCAGAGAGGAGGTCGGGTCATGTGAAATAAAAATTCCAATGTAGCCACCGTAGCAGTTCTAGGCCCGCAAAGAAAAAGATGTCAACAATTAGAACCAACATAAAGAGTTGTGAAAAAATAACAATGCTTACCTGTGAAATATGCACAACAAGAAGAAGGTCATGCCTACTGGAAGGAACACATGTTATGAATGATTGCTCCAACCAAGCTACAACTCTGTCTTGGTAAAAACATGATACACTCGAAAATAATAGTCATCTAGCCATGATACATTCATTCGTGCATAACCCTAAATCAAGCATAAGGTGTTTCTTGTTTGTAGAGGGATTTTCCAAATAAGATCCTTTGAGCCATTCGGCAATCCTATCATGATATTAAGGATGATTAACTTAATGAATCTTAAGATATGGGTATTCAGTAGGTGCAACTGAGATACAGGAGGATTCAAGCACAAAAACCCTAATTTTGGAAACCATAGTTTGAAGTTGTTCATGGGTTTTGTCAGGGAAGTGAGGACCTAACATAACCATCAGTGGAAGATGAAGTGCCTCACCATCTTGATAAATCTCTGAAACCTCAAATGGTAGGTCATCAGATATTGGTAGTTTTGTAAGATCAATCGGTGAATTCATATGGTCATCATTAGTTGTGACAAGACAACCATCAATGAATATAGTTTTTATTTGATCAGATGTCTAAATACTAATGGGTTGGAAGTTCCAAAGATAAAATTCTTTATATTCCTAAGAAGGATTTGAATTAACAAGATGAATCTCATAAAATAATTGAGTATTGCATCTTTCTTGATTGCATATAATAAATGCATGACAACAACAACTTGTACTTGATGAAAATATATAGCAGCTGACCAAGAATCACAAGGATTTGAAATGATGGCTTTTGCACTTTAACAAACAAGTTAAGGTGAAAAGAGTGTGGCATATCATAATCTTTTTTAAATGATTTTTCATTAGATGGGATGGTGCTAAAGTGAGAGTCATATGAGTAAACCCTAATTTAACATAGTCTAGGGGTCTCATTAGGATCATGAGAACCTGTCATAACCATCAATAATAGTTGAAGCGTCTCAACATCCGGATGAGTTGTTGAACCATCAAAATGTTTATTATAAAATATCAGTGGCTTAGTGAGGTCAACATGTAAAATCATCATCATAAATTTCAAAGAATACATTTTTTATAGGATGACAGTTGTTGAAGCCACCAATTCGGTCAGATTGGGAATGTGGTACATGAGAATCTTCAAAGGTTATGAATGATGATGACTCAATTAGAGGAACATCTTGAATTTTCCGAGAAGTAAAGTCTTTTTCTTCACCTGTTAGAGATTGTTTATTGAACAAATCATGAGCCAAAGATTTAATATCCTCATACTTTGATTGTTAAACATAACCCTCATGTACATGATTGTAATCAATACTAGTAGGATAAAGATCTGAATGATTTGAATAAATCGTTGGTGCAGTAGACTCATGAAATAAATCATCGTATAATGGATGAAAAGGTTCCGATGGAGGGGCATCAATTGCACCAAGACTCACGTCAAACACATTAGTGTCAGCTAGAGGGAGAAATTAATTTTCATATATGTCATGGTCCATGGATTTGATAAGGAAATCAACCTTATCTAAGACAAGACCGAAGTCATTTCCAACAGGTGAATGAAATTTAGTAATAGACTTAGGTATATGTTTAATGGGCTTGAGTTGGGTTTCATCAATAGGGAGAGATGTTACATCAACTTGATCTTCAAGTTCAAATTCAATAGGATGTATGAGAGCAGTATCCCCTATTGATTCGATTTGAATACTATGAACATGTTAGGAAGCTGACTATGGTGTGATGGTCAAGATACAGTTATAGGAGAAAAGTACCAAGGTCACAGTGTGAAATAGAAAAACAACCTTTAATCCCCTACGAGCATGTTTGTGTGGTATACACAACATGCCTCCTAATGTGCCTCGAAAACACCCACCTTGATATATAAATACTAAAATAGGAATTCTTGAAACGTTGCAGATAATGATACATGCATATTATTACTCATAGCCTCAGCTATTATATCAGATAGTTTGGCATTTCATCTGGTATGGCATTTGGTCCGCGCAGGAAGAGATATGGAAGAAAGAAAATTTGATTCATTTCCTTACGAATATTATTCATCATCTAAACTATTTACGACCAAAATTTCATTAGGTAACAAATCAGAAGGAGGATGAGAAATTTAATAGGTAGTAATTTCCTCCTTGGAGGATTTAGGCTTTTCCTGACTTACATAGATAGGAAATACAAGATTAGGGATGAGATCAAGCCAATGTGTAACTTTCAAATTAGCATGATCATAATAATAACCAGGATTTGTTTCATATTGATGATGTTTTTGAAAGACATAAACCAGACGTTGAAATTCCTCACCCAAATACATCCAATCAACATCTCTCTCCAAAAATTCACAACAAAGATGAAAAAGCTAACGGAAAAATCCTCTAATGATTCTTCAGGTTTCATTCTAAATTGATTTATGCTTTTAAAAGTGTACTTGTCAAAGTCTCTTCGGAGCTTACTAATGAGTTTCTCAAACGAATGGATGGAAGTTGTTAAAAATGTGTGGCACCATTACTTAATGTGACCTTCAAGCATGAGGGTAAACAACCTTCCAATAACATATTTACAATGTATTTTATTAGAATGACAGAAATGAAGAATTTTAACCAAGTGTCCAAATACAGTTGTTTGACCCTCACCATCAAACTTCAACTCTAACAAGAAATAGACTATTTCCACGGGCATTGAAATATTTACACCTTTAGAAAAACAACCCGGGATAGAGATTTGGGATGGAGCCATTTACAAATATGAAACTAACTATAGGCATCAAGGGCTCATCTTTTCAACTATCCCTCCTTCTAGCACCAAATTTTTTGACGGTGCTGGATGCTACCAATAGTTAGGGTGTCTCCCGGATGTGAAGTCCCAATTAGACCTCACACCATTTGGGATAGTGGTGCCATTTGGTATGTGAGCCCAGTTGCCACCATGAATGTTTCAGCTCTTGGTTGTCAAATGAAAAGGTTTTAGAGTGAGGACAAGAATTAAATTCATATGCAATGAAACAAGGTCAACCTAAGATTGAAAAACTACAAAAAGAGATACAAGCTAGTTACAACAACAATAAAGAGAAGTATGCTATGAGGAGGATCAATGAGCCAAAATTGCCTCAGACATACATGAACAAGAACATGTAAGAAGTTAATTGCAAATTAGTTCACAATAGGCCACTGACATGGCATGGAATAAGTAAGCAAAAATTCAAAAGAAAACATACATGCAACAATTACAAACCAGTCCATAAAATATTTATTTATGAAAGAACACATACAAATACAATGAAAATATTAGACAAACAATACAACCACTATGAGTAAGCATGGGAATCAGTTCTAGAAATGAAGAACATATTATTAATTCTACTACAAATACGAGTACATGTCTTGCAATTCATCAAAGCTCAACAATTGAACATGGGCTGCTCATACCAACATATAATGCAAAACCTTAGCCTCACCATAGCTCACCCTCCTAGATACCAAGAGTTGAGTGCCTCTATCTCTTTAAGCACAGATGAACTATGTACTCCTCATCTAAGCTCAAGTGCTAAAATCCCCCCCTGTAAAATGAGGCATGAGGGTACCTTTATATAGGTGAGGTGATTTTCCACCTACCTTGCCCTTTAACCTACCCTTATGACTCTTGAGCTTTTGCACTTCTCTCTCATGCCTACTACATAGAACATGCTTAATTGATCGCAGCACAATGATTGACACCATGATGTGAACATTTACATATCAATAGAAGAGGGGTTTTGAGAAGAATAAGGAATGTTTTTGAAACCCTAATTATTATCACTAATGTTACGGTGATATTGAAATTTGCACGAACTAATGAATGGGGCAGTGGTGTTCACTGGTTGTGTTAAATATTTGTACCTTTTATAATTCCTAATTGTGACATTATTGGGTCTATTCTTCAATACTTCAACCTTGTCATTGGGTTCTATGTTCCATGATCACCACTAATTTGGTTCAAGCACCCTCAAAGTGCTAGAAATAAATGATCACTGAGCTTATCTGAAAAACACATGAATATTAATTAGGAACTTACACATTTTAATAAAATAAGAAACACTTATTTCAAATAAGATTGATTCATGAAACCCAAATAACAATATTCAAATTGCTTAATATAGTTGGAAGTGTAATCTTCCTCACTTATTTAACATTGTTGCATGATTGATATCACTTTTTCACTCATGGCTACACTTGCTACGCATTATATCGTTGGATCACTAGTATAAAATGGCTAATTAGTTACTAAAAAGGACTTAAATTTACATATAAAAAACCATTTTTCTACCAGTGACCAATAGTAGCTAATTTATAGTATCTTATAACACGACCAAATTTTAGTCATTAATTATTGTCTCAATTTTATTGTCTAGTAGTATATTTAGTCATTAATTTAATCATTGAGTTAGTCAATAATTTCCACAACTAATGATCAAATACACTGCACACTATACTACTATACGATCACCCAAAAAAATCAATTAATGACTAAAGAAATATGACCAAAATATTGGTTGCGTTATAAGATATTGTAAATTAGCTACTGATACTCATATATATGAAAATTTTAGTCAGTTTTTGAAACCAACTAATGACCAAAGAAATATGGTTAAATTTTGGTCATGTTATAAGATATTGTAAATTAGTTGTTAATAATCGTATATATGCAAAATTTAGTCATCATTTGTAATCACAAATTGATCATTTACATTAGTCATTTATTGGTTTTTGGTAGTTACATATTTATTATATAAATGAATGATTTAGTAGTTTAAATTCATTTAATTTACTTTCATTAATAATCATTATAAATGACTAATTTAGTCATATATTTATTTTATTTATGTTCATCATTAATCAGTATAAACTGTTATTTTAGTAGTTTTAAAATGATTTTATGTGTTCATTATTAATCAACATAAATTAATTAGTATGATTTTGTGATTAGATTAAAAAAATGACATACAATGTGCATGTTCATCTAATATTAAAATGAAAAATTACATATGTTAATTACAATACTCAATAATATCAAGTACGACTATAAATAATTTTAACCACATAAATTATATTATATGAAAGGTCAAGTAATACAATATGAGTTTCCAACATAATATTGGTTGGCCAACAATTTACACATGAAATATTGTTTCATCGCTTCAAAACATTATCATCGTGTTGCTAAGGCATTACAAGTGAATTCACTAACTCTAAAGACTTGACCATCAGTCTCTATGTGTGTGCCTCATGCGAGATATTGGATTTAAGGGTATCATTAGACTGATTTTCTTCTCTCTCTCTCTCTCTGCATTTGTTGCTCCAGTGTTATTGTTATCCTCTTTCTTCAATTCTTGCTTCTTACCATCATACTGAGTTCCACATATGAAAATGAAAGAAGATACAATGCAAAGCATAATACATGAAAGAAGGTGAACATTGGAATATAAATTAAAGTAGACTATAAACGATTTATACAACATATACCTCAACATCAACAGTGTCAATGTCATTTTTCCCCAGAAAAACAAGAAAATCAAACAATTTTTCTTCAGTTAGGAAATTATGGATAGATGAACTATATAAACAAATCAAATAAAACTTCACGATAGAAAATAAAACCTTAGTAACTTAGTATTCAACTTTCAAGGAAATCTTAGGCACAATCATGCCGACTAAGTTACATTCTAAAATGCTTAGCCTGTAGATAACTTGTGAAAACTAATAATACTAGGCATGATGTCTAATACTTGTTGTTTTATTTTCAACAACATTTCATTCTCTAACACATGAACTAGGTAAATTATATAGACAACCTATGCTCAAATAACAACATCAAAGTAAACTTTTCTAATAGCCATGAAAATCTTTTAACACAAAATAGCTAAAATGATTTCAATCAATATCGTGTAATACTAATTTGACCTAAAAGATTTGGATTTTGTTTAAATTGACATGAAACCAAGTATTTTCAATTTCATGGTTAAAAGACAAAACAAAAATCAAAGGAAACATTCAAATAACAATCAAACAATAAAGAGGCAATATCATGGAATGGACATTGCAATTATAAAAAAAGAAAGTGTTTACCTTTTCGCTGATGCTTGGAATTCCTAAAACATTTGCTTTCCCAAAACAACCATGAGTTGAAAGAATCACAACATTAAAAACCATAAGAATCCCTACTAGAAACATTTCCAAAGTTGATAGATTAGTTGCCTGAAGGATCTCCAACAACAAATGAATCATATCCAATACATGCTCTCTATTGTATCCCCATCCTTTTTCCAATCCCATTTCCTATAACTTACTCGCCCCAGAGTCAAGTAACAATCAAATGAAGGCATTGACATTTGTCTTTATCTTTTATATCTATAAACTTTAAATTTGATTTGATTTAGAAACATAATAAATCATATTTAAAGCCTTCATGTCATTCGACGGTATCAATCAAGTAGGACATCAGAAAAATACACCTCAATGAGGTACTCAAACAATTCCTACAATATCAATATTTTTCTTGCTATGATATATTGGGTGCAAGAAAGAACATATCTTGAAAAGAAAAACCCATATATTACTCATGTTTAAACTCTAGATATGGTGTATTCTTATGCATCTCTTTAAGATGTTCCTCTACCTTTACCAAATGGGGATGTAGCTTGGTTAAACTCTCTATCCTTTCATTGAACATCAATTTCTACAAGATAAATTTCACACGTTGTTCTTTCCCATTTCTCAACATGCTACAAATGATAAATCGAAAGTCACATAAAACCAAGAGAAAACCCTTTTCTTACAAAAACAAGAAAACAAACAGTGTGCCGAATAAAACTTCACACCTTAGATATTACCTTGCCACATGCTTAGGCTAAAGGTGCGATTCTTTGAATCATATTTAGGTCATACTTAATGGGATATTCATATATTTACCATGATTTAAATTCAGTGTTAGAAGCAATGTATAAATCTAGGTTATTGTTAGTGAAATTTAAGTATAATTAAGAAAAATAACATTGTGAGGTATTGGAGAGAGAAACATCTTCATAATTAGGCTTCTCTATTTTAGTTTGATTTGTATTTGAATATACATTTTTCTGTAAAGAAGTGAAATAGAAATATAAGAATTGAAATAGCCCTGTGAATTTTTAATCAATTCATATTATATATTGGGTTAGTGAAACACTTAGTACAACTTCTAATCTTGTCACCCTGTCTGAACTTTATATGTTTTTATTTTTTCCACGTGATGAATTTTCCATGAAAACCCATTAAGCACTTTCCCTCATTCCAAGGACGATCCCCATAATAAATTTAATTTTGTAGTAGCTCAAAGTCCTGTCATCTCACTTACAGAACAGAACCTAGGTGGAGAATCGAGAGGACCCAATCGACAAACCTATCATTTATATGTAATAATATTAATATCGTGAGAATAAAAATTCCCTTTTCCAAAATCTGTTATGCTAATAGACATTAAAATAATGTATGCCCAAACTTTCATATTGGAAAAAAGGTAAAATGCATAGCTTCTCAGTCCTATGGGAAAGGGTTACAACATGATTCACTTTACCATCAATTTGTGTTGTGAATACTACATCAAATTTTTCACCATATTCCACAAAGGGTGATGATGTGGATACACTTCTCCAACTCGAAAAACCCTATTGAAAACCACTTTACAATTTTTGAAATTTTTTTTGTTGTTCAACTATAGAAAATTCCCATACATCCACTTCATGCAATTGTTTATTTGAGAAAAATTATGGTCAATTTTCTAAGTCACCTATGTTTGAATTGAATGGTATATGTGTTAGAAAATCAACCATACAATGACAAATCATGAAATATCTCTAAATTATGAGATGCCACAAACACACTATGTGCTATAGATTACTTTTTAGCATCTCACCGCTAAAGAAGATGCAAGTGTTCCATCCTCTAGCTTCTCATAAATGTCTACTTATAATAGTGACAAGATTAGAAATCCAAATTGTCACCTACTATAGGTGAAATACATGTATGTATACATGGCAGTCTCTCAGTTTTAGGAATAGTAACATATACCTTTAACCACCACTTTTGAAAGACAACCATTAACAATTGTAAGGTCTTGATTGGACACTAAAAAAAATTGAAATGAACTTACCTTTCGATCACAATTAAATTATATCTATGATCATTCAAACCCTTGCAGAATCATTGGTAATTACTACTATAGATTCCATTCCAAAAACATGATCTATATCGTTACTTTTAGGTAGCCTATCATCTCCATCTAGATCAGCCTCGTCACCCTTCGAAATAAAATGTCTTGCAAATAAAGTTATTGTGGGATCAAGTAATTTGGCCATCTTTGTGGCATAAGCTTTGTTGCCTATTGTATAAACATATAGTTCATATAACTTTCTTTCCTACAACATAAAATATCAAAGAATGAATTAGATGAAAGAAAGAATAGATTCATTCATTGGAATACACATAAGTTGTCAATTCCACATTGTCAATCTAATGTTTCCTGTAATAAATACAATTTTCAAAGATATTAATAGTTCAACCCAAACTATAATAACCGTGTCCAAAAAAATTCAGATGTTAGGCCCTAATTTAGTCCAAATTCCCATATAAGGAAAGAAAAAAATGTGATGTTGAGGTTTCTCTTGGTCTTGCTCCTCCTTCCTTAGCATTTCCTCATGCACATGATCTATTTCAATAAATTGTTGAAAAAAAATAATCATGAATTAGAAACATTTATATACTCACTTATCATGAATCAATTCATTTACTTCACATATTCTTTGCCTAGGAATCACCAAAATTATAACAAGATGGTTTACATTTTTATGACACCTTAGCAGAATTTGGAAGTGTGTGATCATGGTCCAAAATAAGGAAAAGCTTCTTGGAGCTAAATATCTTATTTTTTCGTCAATTCTTTGTGCTCATTCCTACTGGTTTGCAACTTATTTCTCTCCACTTAGCCCTTCCAAAAGATGATCCACATCAATATAAAGATTCAAATGATTTTGTGTGATTATGGTATTTTCATTTGAAAAACTCTATGAGAAGGTTATAACCATGCTAGAATCCTTTGTAAGTGTTATGTCTTGTTTAGTATGTTCTGTTGGAGATTTAGAATATTCACTGAATTCCTAATCTAAGTCAATGTGGTAAGTTTCTCTAATGGATTTCCCAATAGACATTTGTGATGATAGAACAAAGAAGGTTTTCATGTCAAGATATTATAGAATTTCAACAATTCTTCCAAGATTTTCCATGAATTTTTGTTCGATATTAGGCAAATAAGTAGTCTTTTACAAATTTGGACTCATATTTGTAGTTTTTGGTCATAAATCCATACGTATATGCATGCTCACTAGGATGAAATTTTTATCTATCCCACTCAAGTTCACACTATCATTACCTGAATTCATGTGAAGACTATGAGAGGAATCATGAGGCTTCATCTGACACTTCCCAGAGTCTCCAGCTTGCCCAACCAACAAATAACATGAATTATGAATAGTTCATCCAAGCGAATATTGGAAAACAAAATAGAAAAAATGGTTAAACAATGCAACATGTTACATTTGAAATGGCTTAGAATTGAAGTCACAAGTGTCTCTTCCAACATAGACAAACATTGATCCAAGTCATATTTTCAAAGACCACCAATTAATCCAATACAAATCACCAAAACCACATGCCTTAGGTAACTTAACTCAACCCACATATAGGGAATGAAATGAAAACAAAATAAAAGAAAAATATATTTTCAACTATTACATATCTCAAATAGTCATTACTCACAAGATGCAATTCAATTGACTATGTTGAATTAGTAGAATGTCTTATCGTGATAGGTGAATCTGGTAATACAGGTTTCTGATAGTAATTTGTGGTGTTTCCCCTTATTTACCACAAGATTATAAGTAGTTTAGCTAAAATTCTCAAGATACATAAAACCTTATTGTAGCAATAGTACTCTTGCAAGTAAATTGACCTTATGTGGATGGGAATTTTTGAAAAATGTTAAAATTTAGTTAAGGACGATGTCATGTTGTCCAAAAATAGAATGTTGTTGGCTTAGGATGGAACACGCCTTGCTCCTAACTACTTGGTTATATAATTATTAGTGATGGAACCTATGCTATTAGGGGCATTTCTACTAATGCTATGCAAGACTGAATCTTTTTGGAGTGGAGGACCAAAAGTCTCGGATTGATTTATGATCCTTTTATTGCCATTGTGTTGTCTAATATCCATTTCCATGATACTAAGCCACTATCATGTGGAAGAAAAACTTGTGAGGTATAGTTTCTTCAAGACTGTTCTGCATATCCATCTTCCAGCTTCCTATATAAGCATCAGAAGGACTTGTTAGTTACCATGCCTCCAAACCATACCCAGTGAGCCCATTCTCTATTATCATAGGAAATGTGTGTTGGAATATTCTATAGTTGAATTATCTTACTGATATATTGTTTCTTATAGATAAACATTGTAACCTAACTTTTATGTTTGTCATGATAACTAAATCTATAAAAAAAAAGAAATTGGTCACAATTAGCATTTGATAATCATACTTGCCCAAAATTCTTGCACACAAATCAAGGATGTTGGTTCTAAGACCCACTTTTGTTAGTATAGGATATCATCCTTAATGAAATTTAGATGTTCTGATTTACTAAAATTGTTCCTACCAATATTTTTGGACAGTATTCCCTACACGATTTATCTTATCATGCCCTGGTTTTTGTGTTTTGTTAACTTTGAAGTGACTATACACTATATCATTCTGGCTTCAAAGTGAAGAACTCATGGGTACCTATTTAAAATTTCTTGTCAAGTATTTTACTTTTTATTCTGGGAAATTGGTAGAGTGGACCACACTTTGTTCCTATGTTTAGCAATGAGAGTGTTACAGTCTTTTCAAATTTAATCAACATGAAATTCATTGGTTACATTATTCCTAATCATTAAAAATTGTCTAAAATTTCAAGGTAAGTGAACTTGCTCCACGTTGTTAGACTTTAATAATGTTCTTAGATTTCTGTGTAGCTCTATTACTTCTCGATTACCACCACATTATGGGATTCACTCATCATGTAGGAATAACGCTTCCGATTCCACAAATTTCTCTAAGACAAAGAAGTCTTAGAAGAGACATGTTTCTCTTGCAATGAGCCTCTTAAGAGGTTATTATGGTCTTTCACAATCACAAGAGAGTAATAAAGGAACATAGATGACAGTATACAAAGCAGGCAATGAACTACATAGAGAAGGTGAACCATTTACCTCACCACAAACTTATTGAAATGGTGGACCTTACGATGTAAATAGAATGTCTAAGGTTTTATTGAATGGAGATGTACTAAGTAAGGTTGAAAAGTGTGGAAGAGGTGAAGGTTCCTTAAGATTTATTTATGATCTCCTTTTGAAGGAGATACTTGCTATGGATTCCAGTTGTAATTAAATTGATAAAGAAAGTGAAAGCTTAGTTATAAGGAAAACTAAGGTTGGGGATGGACTACTCAACTAGTCCTTTGGAAAATGCCCTTAAGTAGGAATATAGTTATAGTACAAAAGGTGGGAAAGGTATGTCTTTGAGACCAAGAATTGGAGGCAAATGTTCTATGACAAATGATAGTACAATTTCACTTTATGATCAATTTACAATTAATGATCCTTTTATGGTTGATGCACTTGTTACAAGAGTTAACTCAATAACAGGGTTGGGGGAAGTTCAGGGAATGGAAAACTTGTAGAAGAATTAATTTCAAAGGTGAGGATATCATCAAGCACTCCTAGTTTACAGTATTCTGGAAGGATATCACCAATTAAGTCAAGTTCTCGGTGGAAAACTAAGGGTTATATTCAGGGCTTACTGACATCTTCTATGCCCTGACCTATTTTTGAAGGAATACCCAAACCATTGAATGGGAGGTGGAACAAGGTGGTGATTGATTAATGTAATATTATTAGTTATTTTTTTACACTATCTTCTTGCTCAAGAAATATATAAGTTTCTTGATTGGCATGTTGAATATTGGATGCATGTGAAGCTCTTTTTGCAATATTTTGATAAGTTGATAATCGAGATTGGAAAATTCATTTATTTCATCCACTTCTATTGTTTTTTTTGCAAAAGGAATTCGAATACAAGTATGTGCCCTGGATTAATCACTTTGGACATGACAATGTTTTGGAGGCTATATTGTCTGCATTTTTTTTAAACAAGGAGTCATACATTTTCCTTATATACGGCAATGAATAATATTACACTTTTCCCATAGAATTTTATGTCCAGATCTTGAGTATTATTTGCAAAATTCCCTAAATATATGAAATTAATTGATCAGATGATACATGTACAAGATCTCTTTGCAATACCTCTCAGTAGAGGAAGTTTATGGATGAGCATGAAATACTCTTTTAAATATTTAATCCTTTCATTCAATGGTTAAGTACTCTTTGAATCATAATCTTATCATGCGCATAACTATCTTTATTTTAAAAAATCATGCTTACCTTGATTTATATAATTATTCCTTGAGGGTTTCATAGGATTTTATATAGATTTTATAAAATTTTGGCAATTCCTGATGTTTCTCTTGATGCGCTCTAGAATGGAGCATGCTTTGGGAGCAGATTTGAGGAGGGGGTCACTCCCTCACCTACTACAAAGTCCAAACCACTTTACAAAGACAAAGATCTAGGAAATAATCCACATAAAATAACTAGATTAAGGAAAAAGATGCAAGTCAAATTTGCCAAAAAAAAAAGCAAGCATAAGCTCAATCATTGGCAAAAAAACATAACGAGCAAGCTACTATGACTGCAAGCCATGCAAGTTGTTGTCAATCTCATTTCAAATTGTATTAGTAAATGCTAATCTATAATTATAAAAAAGGGCATAAGGGTAAGACTTAACTTGTAATTTTATATTGTAAGTCAGGTTATAATACATCTCAAGAGTGTTTGCAAGAGCACACTTGTTTAAAGAAAATTCTCATAATTTCATCTCCAAAAGTGACATTTTCTGCAAGAAAGCCATTCTCCATCTGTATATTATCTATTAGATAACCTTTCCTCAACTTCATTTGATTGTCTATAGTGGATTACTCACTTTGACATTGTCCACCAATCCCTGGAACAATTTTATTCACTAGGAGTTTGAAATCCAAGCTCATCTTTTTATCACAAAAACTAGTGTTCTGCCCCTTGTAGTTAAGAAATATATGTTCCCACAAATTTCTAATTCCCAATTCAATTGCGTACTTAATAAAGTATTTGAAATGGTTCGAAAATCTTTATTATGATTTTTTGTGTCTTCTTTAGAATTTGATTCATACCTCATCTAAGACCAGCATTCATATTACCAATAATTGGAAGCTCAGGTCTTCTATTTTCAGATGGCACAACATCACTTATGTTATGAGTTTTGTTATTCACTGCATTAATATAGGAAAGGAAGATATCTTTTGTTGGATTAAGATGATGAGGGTTAGGCCCTATAAGGGAATTTACAGGAGGAATAGAAAATTCTGTTAGAATACAATCAACATTCAAGAAATTTAAAAGTCTTTCCCTTAAATTATGCACACCCTAACATGTACTACTTAGAGGGTCACCCGTTGGACGTTCATTTGTTACTAACCTTGACATTGTTGCACGATTATCGTAGTTGTCATTATTTATGTTAGTATTAGGTAGTTGAGAAGAGATTACCATGTTAAAATTGCTTGCCCCCAATCTTTGAACAACAATTCTTTCAATGGTTAAGGTGGTCAAATCCCTTCCATGCTTCTGCTACTACTATTGCATCAACCGCAACACCAAAGCATTATTTGTTAAATTCACTGAGATGTTGCCATTGTTACCTCCACCTAGGCCAACAGGAAGACTATTTGTAGTTGTTAGCTATCGCTACATTGTGTGAAATCCTTCAGTCTCATCCACAAGAGAACTTATATATCCAAGTCTAGTAATTTGTTGTATTTATTGTAATTGATATAGTTCAATTCCAGTTGATAAAAAAGGAAATGTAGTCCCTATATTACTTACAGGTGCAATTCCTTTAGATATTCCAATTCTTTTATTACTCCCATGTCCTAGAAGAGAGGTAAATTGGAGAATTCCATAGGGGTTTAGACCTATCAAACCCAAGCCTACTAAACCATTTAATCTATACATAACCCATGCTTACAATGATTCAAGAGAATGAGTAGACAGTTGACCAAATTAAGCAAGAACTTCCAAATCACCAAAACCATCCACTTGGAAAAGAGAAGAAAGCAAAGATTTTATGCCTCCTGCAAATGCATTACCTATGCTACCCTGATGACTAGCCACACCACCATGCCTTTTCAAGTATAGCCTATACTTCTAAAGATTATTGAAAAAAAAATAATACATACCATAAAAAAAAATCTTTAACGTTAATCAATTCAAACAAATATGTGAGTCACATGTGATTTCTCAGTTTAATCAATTATACACATATATAAGTTAGAGATCAAAGGTACTTGTAGAAACAATGAAATCATAAAATAAAATTCCAAAATATCTAGATATTGAAATCCAAAATCTAAGCATGAAAGGTGACTCAGTTTTAGATATGTAAAAAATATGGTAGAAACTCAACTACACCTATAGATGCCTTACAACAGTTTCTCGTGTCAATCCTTGAACATTCATAAGCTCCAATATTCCCTTTGGAACATATTTTGTATCACAAAGAAATCATATCAACATTAAAAGACCTACGAAAAAAATCCTATTATTCAGAGATAATCATGTAAAATTATCCTCTAAAGAAAATTGATTTACGTGTAAATGTAATAATTGCTTACATAGAACTACATTCCAATTTAAATGAATAGAAATTTCTTCTAGAGCAAATGAGTAGGAAAGAAATACATTCTGGTAACAAGTAACTCGTTATGTCAATGGTCATACATTGAAAAGATAAATTTTCAAAGTTAAAATTTTGAATAGAAAGGTTTCTCACTGTCTATTCCCAATGTATTAATAACATTTACAGATTATTGAACCAATTCCACTGACTAAACAACTCTTGGATTTTATGATGTTGAAGAGTCTTCCATATGAATTTCATCTGCATTTTCATCCTTATCATCATTTTGTTCTTTTCTCTTCCTATTAATATTCCATCAGTGGAACTAGACCCATGTTCTCCATCCTCTTGTCCATGATTAAACTTGTCATTTGCATCTCCATGGTCCAATTTTCCATGTTCGTTGCTCTCTGTCCTCCTTTTTCTCACAACATTTTTCCATGTATTCCTTACTTCTTCAAGTCTCACAGGTTTCATTAGGTAATCAGAAGCCCCATGAGTTATCTCATTCATCACAACACTTGTTTCCCCATTTGTTGGCATAAATATATCATTCAAAAGACAACATTTTAGTAGAAAAACACACTACGAGAATCCATAAATCAATGTACAATTTCAGTGCCATGTTCATATTAATCACAACCACTATCAAGAAAATTGTATTATAATTTATGGGTGGTGGTTCTTTAATTAATTCATCCATACTAGGAAGTCTTTATGGCTTAAAGAATATTCACTTAATTTTTCTACAATATGTACCCATTCAACTGTGGAGAGGATCACTTATGTAGGATTCCAGTAAAAAGTAAGTGACAATTAAAGAAGGAAAAGGTTGCTCATTGTAATAATTGAAAACTGCAAGCTATCCTCTCTACATTCCCCTAACTTTAGTACCAACCCCAATTTAGTTATAAAACACATGGAACATGTAGCACATAACTTATCTTGGAAATTCCTACTTTATATGAAACATATTGCCTTATATAGAGCTTAAGGTTTCAAAAGTCAAAAAGATAAGTTCAAACCTTTGTACATAGGTAGAAGTTTTATTCATCACAAGTTAGTGTGAATCCTCTACCTTTCTTCACTACTTCTAGTCCTTGTTATACCAAAAATAAATTGGCTTGGATCATTCCATTAGTACACATCATATTTTAGCTTCCATAAACCTTTAAGGGAATTAATAAACAGAAGAAGTAACAAAAAATTAGAAGCAATCAAAATTCTAGGTATTCCAAATGAAATTCTACACTTACTGATAATAGAAAGGTCCATTTCCAACCCCACAAGTTCCAACAACTTGATTCCATCCATGACAGGCATATAGACATTACTTATCACAAGGTTAAATTTGTCTAGGTTTAGGGTTGTGATTTCTTTCCCACATGATGTAACTGCAAATACAGAAGCAAGGATAGCATCATTTGATTAACAACTTAACAAGTCAAAATGATAAAATTTTGAAAAATAAGCAATGAAAAAAATTGGAAAACATTTAAGAAGTTCTCTGATAGTTGGATCAAGTCCAACAAAAAATGTGATAAGAGACATCTCGACTCTTTTTCCTTATAGCAACTATAAAATTGAGAAAATGGAAATTCATACAATTTGAGTTGGAAAACAACTAGCATGGAAGTTCTTACTCATCTAACACTTACAATGACATAAAATGGAGAGGTAAAAAACTGAGAATTTGATTTACTAACCCAAACATTTTTGATTCAACAACAAGAGGTCAATTCACACGTATAATTAGAAACCCTTGATCTTGATAAGCTCTAACTTTCGAAACAAATTTCTACCCTTGTGAAAAACTACTTTTTCCTCCATTACATAGTTATTTGTTTCCCTTGTTAAAAACCATGTTTTCATTCATTGTGCAACTAATTTCCCTCGTTAAAATGTATACATTCTTCCATCAAAGCTATTAGTTATATCTTTCATTTTAATAGAGCATATCATCTCTATTATATTCTTGTGTATTTTGTTGTTAAACCCTTGCAATTTTAGATCCATAGACTTAGTCCATGACCCTCTACTCTATATTAGAAACACTTAGGAAAACACCTTGGTCCATCTAATACTTAGTTTCCACCACACAAACATCATAAAGAAACCAACATATAAATATATAACCAGGGAGAATCAAAAAGCTAAAGAAAGAGCTACAACAAAGGAAGAATTCACTAACACCCACGGCATTGATCTCCATTGACTTGTTTGTGTTCCAAAATTGAATATACATAACCAATTAGCAATAGTATCACAAAAAATGGCAAATACTAGAATATAACTAATACAGCTGAATAAACCCACATTGAAAAAGAAAGTAGTAAAAAGTTTTAACTTACCATTTTTTAATGAAAAAATTTAATCAAAGATGGAATGAAGCAATGAAACAATCGTTGTGATTTGAAGGAGGTACGGATTCCCCTCTAGGAAGACCGTCTAAAACATAAACAAATAATCAGTTTTGACACTTAACAAGGCATACCCAAAGTAAAATGAGATGCAACCTAGCTCTTGCTTATAATAGTGGGAAAAAAGAAAAATTAGGGAATTTGAAACCTTTTGTTGAAAGAACTCAACCGATTGCAGGAAATGGTATTTTAATAAACACTATTCTTTTCATGCCTTCGAGAATGGAAGAATACCTTCATCTCATCTTCCTCCCCCTTCATCATACTACCATATGAGCGATGAATTTGAAATGACTAGTCAATCTTTAGAAAAATTTCCCACTTCATCAAACTAATAGGTACCAACTCCAAGTTCAGACCACCAATGGAGTCCACACTTCAAACAATAGATGGGGGGGATAGGAAAATGGCCTCACGACTAGATAGATTCCTCATCTCATAATATATATTCCTCACTTCCCTAGATATTTATGGAAGAATTCTTCCCCACACGGGATCACGCCACCAGCCTATAGCCATGAAAATCCACCTCTCATAAGCCCCGGGGAATAGATCGTCTAGGTTTTAAGCTTTCTTGTTGGACCATCCTAACTTCCTATGCAACCTGAAGGAGTGGTGGAACAACACCCCTCCTCAAAGAGGCTCCCAAATGTGTCAATTTAAACATAAACTAAAGCATATTAAGAATAAAATTAAACAGTGGAACAAAGAGATATTTGGTAACATACTCATGGACAAAAACCATCTAGAGAAGAGGATGGAGGAACTTCAATAAGAAACCATAAATAAGGGCATCATTAATCAAATGAAGGAAGAGGAAAAATAAATGCGAAGGATATCATAAGAAAGGGCCAAACAAGAAGAGAAGAGAAGAGAAGAGAAGAAAGGGCCAAACATAAATTGAGAGTGTAATGGCTAAAATGTGGGTAGCGAAATACCAAGTTCTTCTACCGATTGATGATCTGGCATAGGAAAACTAATAGGATTCTCAGCCTTAAAAGGGCATATGGAGGAATGGAAAGCACTCAATAGGATATTTCCAAGGAATTGAACATATTTTATGGTTGACTCTTGGAGGATCCCAATATGGATAGATCCCGAGCGATGAAGGAAATCACCAATAACATTCCCACCATTTTGAATCTCGATCATAACACCATGCTACTTAAATAGGTCACCATGCAAGAAGTTGAGGAGGTTCAAATGGAAATGCCATTAGGAAAATACCCTGGGCCAAATGGCTTCATAATCAACTTCTTTAAGGCTTGTTGGTCCACAATAAAAGAGGAAGCTCATGTCATAGTGGAAGACTCAAGGAAAAACAAGATAGTGTTGGGATACTTTAATGAAACTTTCCTAAATTTAATCCATAAATAAGAGGGGGATGAAACCCTAGATCGATTTTGACCCATATCTCTCTACTATTTAATATACAATATCATTTCTAAGGTTCTGGCCAATAGACTCAAACCACTGTTGCCTCTTCTGGTCTCTCCCAACCAATCAGGATATGTGGAAGGGAGACAGATTCTGGATAGTATCATTCTATCTCATGATACTATCCACTTGCTCTAAACTCTAAAGAAGGGATGGATGTTAATGCAACTCGATATGTCAAAGGCTTTTGAAAATATAAGTTGGAACTACATGTAAGAGGTTCTCAATCCCTTCGG
This sequence comes from Pinus tabuliformis, assembly GCA_031772625.1. Classification (NCBI taxonomy): domain Eukaryota; kingdom Viridiplantae; phylum Streptophyta; class Pinopsida; order Pinales; family Pinaceae; genus Pinus; species Pinus tabuliformis. The sequence continues at coordinate 952,304,596 of CM062808.1, read as the reverse complement.
TTTCCACAAGGATTGTATTGATTAGATAATGGCCCTTGTCTTAGGTGCCCTTTTCTCCATCCTCCTTAATGGATCCCCTATGTAACCCTTTCTGCCTACGAGAGGAATCTAATAGGGAGAACCTCTATCCTCTTTCATCTTCATTCTCATGGAGGAGGTTCTTCGAATATCTATACAAGATGCCCTAACCAATCATCAACTAACAAGTATAAAGCTCCATACCAACTCCTTAGCTTCCACGCATCAATGCTTTCTTGATGACACCCTTATCATGAGCATCCCAACTATAGTTGAATCCAAAACTTGAAAAAACATTATGAACCTCTTCTCTGAGGCTTCAAGAACTTTGATCAACCTTCAAAAATAAAATTAAAAAATCTCCAACACCCCAACCCATATCTAAAGAAACATTATTAGAATATTGTGTTTTCGTCATTACTCTATGCACTGAAAGTGGTCAGGAGTAACTATCATAGACAATTTCATAAGAAAATCAACCTGGGAGGATCTCGTCAAGCGGTTGTAGAGAAAGCTCTCCAACTGGACTTTTTGGTCCATCAACCTGGAAGGTCATCTTCTTCTGTTCAAACCAGCTTTCCAAGTCATGCTATTATATACTTCTCTACTTTATATTATCCCAAAAGTATACTAAACACAATTTTAAACATCCAAAGGAACTTCCTTTGGTGGGGATTCAAGCTGGAAAAGGAAATGGGCCCTTGTTGAATGGTGTATGCTTTGCAAGCCAAAAAATTATGGTGGGTTAGGTCTTAGAGATCTAGAAATTATTGGGAAGGAACTGGGGGAAAAAACATGGTGGAGGTTCCTGGACACCCCCACCAACCCCCTAAGCCTAACTATGGAAAGCTAATTATGCTCCTAAGCATATCCAAATAGTCACATTAGACTCTTAAGAGAGGTCTTGGGATCAACCATCTAGAACCACACTTGGAAGAATAGAGAAGTTATACAACAACAGATTTTTTAGGATATCTATAATGGGTAGAGCATTTGATTCTAGGAGGATGCATGGTAGTAGCTCCCAACCCTCAATGAAGAGAACCATTCCCCCCTTCAAAGGTTAATGCAAGCTAAAGAGAAGTTCAAGTGGCTCAATATTAGAAACCTACCCCACAAAGCAGCGAGTGGAGAGAACAGATTAGCATGCAGGACTGGCAGCCCCTTCCTAAGAATTTGGATTGGGACTCCCTCGATTTGTATATTCAAGAGCACCAAATGTAGGTGGATCAAGAGGAGGACTAATTAAAGTGGGGAAAAATACAATGGGTGTCTTCAACCATAAGTAGGCTTATGGATATCTTGTAAATAATGAACAATTGGAGCAAAGTCAGTGGCGGATCACTCTGTGGGCTAAACAACATTGGCCAAAAATTTCACTCTGTGGGCTAAACAACATTGGCCATAAATTTATCTCTTCCTTTGGCTAGTTCTCCACAACAAAATCCTAACTTGGAATAACCTATAGAGAAGAGGATTTTCTAGACCATCTTTATGTTTTCTATGTGAGAACTAGGAAGAATCCATAAATCATCTCTTGAACTCTTGTGATTATCCTTTTACGCTCTTGGAGTGGGGGGGTAGAAGTATTTAGAATGACATAAAGAAATAGAGCATCTATTCATGGCACCCTGGATAATTGGTGGCCTCACATCTCGTCTCACCTAGTGGTCAACAAAGCTTTGAGCCTCCTCCCATAGGCCATCTACTAGATGACTTGGAAAGAATGAAATGCACAAATATTTAGAAGCAAGAAGACTACAAGGGAACATCATACCATTATCAAATAGATAATTTGTGAATCTGTTTCCATTTCCAAGCTCCCTCAATGAAAGTTCCTCCATGTGCTTTAGATATTTGATTCCTCCAACTCATGGACCTAGATTACACTCTAACCGCCACCACTAGCCCTCCCTCAACCTCCCTTGAAATCCCAAATATCTGGTCTCCTCCAAAATGCAATGTGATCAAACTCAATTATGATGGGGTCTACATGAATAACCCAGGCACAACGGATTTCAGTGGATTCTTTCGAAATCATAAGGATGAAATTCTCTGGATCTTACATGGAAAATTTCAGATCACCACCAATCATGCGGTTGAACTCTAGGCTATGGACCATGGGCTTGTAATTGTGAAAGATTAGAAATTCACTCCTTTGATCTTTGAGGGACACTCTACGTTGGCCACTCTAGCTTCCTACAAGCTCCATCACGATTCTTCGGTAAAAAAAGTGACCAACAACTGGAGGTTGACAAAAATCATCCATCGCATTCAGTATCACATCAAGGAATTGGGAGGGGTCCACTTCTAAGAGATAGGAAGGAATACCAACTTTGTGGTGCACCAGCTGGAAAGTGAGGGTACAAATGGTAGGGACACGTTAATCTCCCTTGCATGGAAGGATATAAGGGATGACCCTCTTTGCCAAGAATGTGAGGAAATAAATCATAAGTGCAAAGATGTTTCTGACATTAATGAGCCTTCCAATCCACCTACTTGTTCACAGATCACCAATGATTGAATCGTACGAGCCCTCTGAGATTGTACAATGTTCTCCACTCCCAGTACCTTGCACAATGATTTCTCCAATGCTTCTCTAATTTCAAGAATGCCTCTAATTTACAAGTGTTTCCCTCCTAGATTTAGTTAGTAGAATGCATGACTCCTCCAAGGAAATTGATTACATCACTCAAGAAAGATTTCATTTTTTTAATACTGTTATGAAACTAGCTCACAAAAAGATAGAAAATATAGTTGAATGCCTTAGAATTCAGTCTATTCGAGGGGGAAACCTCCTTTACATTACAAAAATGAACAATTCTTGGATGATACAAATGAAAATACCTCCTTTCTATATATGGGAGTCTAAGGGGTCATAACATAATTAGAGCCGACATAACAATAATAATGTAAGGGCACAATAATAATAATAATAGTGGGCTTCTATGGGGCACAATAGTAATAATATGGGCACTACATGGGTACCTCAATATAATAAGTGGGTTGTACTAATAACAATAAGGGGTTACACTAGTAGTATAGGGGCCTAACATGCCCCTCTCCTTCAAAAAGCGTTGTCCTCAATGCTTGAGTAGTTCTTGATGCTCGTGTATAAAATTCAATCTTCAGTGGGTAAGTTCTTCCACTTGATGAGATACTCTGAAACTGATAAATTTCGTAGCTATCGGGTTCTTGTTTCTATGATTGCTCTAAGTTCCAATATGATTTTTCCTTCCTCTTCAATTTCTAGCAATATTGTTTGAATTGGGATCTTTTGCAACTTTTGAATAAGTGGCAATACTTCTTCGTCCTTCTTCCATTCATCCCTTGCTTCGTTTATCCAATCTGGTTGGATAATAGAAATAGCACAAAACAATGCTTCCACATCCTCATCCTTGAAGAGTCTTCCCATTCGGTAAGGTCACCATTTTTTAAGTGCATGTAGTATTGCCAACATTTCCTTCTCATAAATAGCTTGCTTGAGATGTAGCAGTAAAAATACCAATCACCTACATCAAAAAAAATTTCACTACGATGTTGATCTACCTGTTGTTTTGTTTGATTTTGCACCGAAGTGGCGTTATCCTTTAAAAGTTGGAGAACTTGTTGTTGATGCTCGATGTGATCTTTCACTGCTTGAACCTTTTTCTTCATGATATGTCCTTCTATATCTAGAGTTTGAGGAGTGGTAATTTCTTCCAATCCTTTACAAGATATGGTCAGATTCATTTCTTGATGCTCGATGTGATCTTTCACTTCTTGAACCTTTTTCTTCTTGATATGTCCTTCTATCTTGATAGTTTGAGGAGTGGTAATTTCGACCAATGAATTACAAGATATGGTTGGATTCATTTCTTCTTTCTCGATGTGATATTTCACTTCTTGCACCTTTTTCTTCTTTATATGTCCTTCTATCTTGAGAGTTTGAGGAGTGGAAGGCTAGGAGAAAGAACACTTCCATCTTTATAGTTGTGAGGGGTATGCTTCCTGTTTTCCATAATTTTTCTCTCCACTCTGTCGCAAAGCCCTTTTACTCTTTCCAATTATTGTGGTGTTGCTCTAAAGAAGGTGTTGCTCTTTGTATCCTCATAATGTGCTATCATTTCCTCCGCGAAAATTGACCATGTAACAAGTTGTTTACAAGAACAAGGCCCTTCATACCATAAAAATTGATCCAGTTCTAAATATGAAGATGCAATACATACCTTTTTTAATAATGGTACACCATGTAGATCAAAATATTGCTCCATCTGAAGTATCCAATTTACCGAATCTTTGCCATCAAACTTCCTCATCTTGCTTTTTCTTGATTTTAGGAGCTTGATCTTGAAACGACTGTAAATCTGTACTTTTAGATCTTTAAGTTCTAAAATTAAGACCTGTAGTAACCCTCTGTGTCCTCTTTTCAATGCCACCAGTCTGATCCAAATTGGATTCTCCAAGAAAGAGTTATGCACAATCTCCCGAGATGACTTGATTATAGACCTTTCCAGAAGAGCGAAATTGTATGAAGTGCCACGTGTCACTGTTTCAACCTTTGGCTTTGAAAATATATACAAAAAACTACAGTCCGTCCTCTTTCTGTACCTTCTTAATGCTCAGAGAGAAAGTTATGATGATTTTCCCCAGGTCACCTATCTGGAATGTAATACAGGAGTCTACAAAAAGACAAACTTCCTCATATCATATCTCTACAAATATAGTGCTAAAACCTCTTAAATTTGGACCCGAGATTCAGCGTGATTTCTTCTCAAATGGGTTTTGTTTTTATCTTCTGAAACATCGCAGAAAATTTTTTATAGCAAAAATTCCATGATGACCTGTTTGGAGGAGCGAAACCCTAGAATCCAAAGCTCTGATACCAAATGTTATGAAACCAACTCACAAAAGGATAGAAAAGATAGTTGAATGCCTTAGAATTCAGCCTCTTCGAGGGGGTAACCTCCTTTACATTACACAAATGAACAATTCTTGTATGATACAAATGAAAAGACCTCCTTTCTATATATAGGAGTCTAAGGGGTCATAACATAATCAGAGCCAACATAACAATAATAATGTAAGGGCAAAATAATAACAATAGTGGACTTCTATGGGGCACAATAGTAATAATATGGGCACTACATGGGTACCTCAACATAATAAGTGGGTTGTACTAATAACAATAAGGCGCTACACTAGTAGTATAGGAGCTTAACAAATACCCTCATCATTCTTCTCAGCCTCCCCAACTCCTAAAAGCTACCCTCTTCCATACCCTCTTCATTCTCATTCCTTCTCCCCTGTCCTCTCTCATTCTCGTTCCCCTATACGTCATCCTTTGTATTCCAATCCTCACCTACTTCCCAGTATGTCTTGCACCTTGCACTCCAACCATGACCCCTTCACTAGTCATTACACAAGATGCCAAAACATGGACCGATGGTGTCAAGCTAATATGAAGCTGAGAACTAGAGAAGAATATGCAACTCAAAAATTTTCCTTAAATTTTCATAGTACCATCCCCCAAGAAATCCAAGATCGTATTACTCACCTGGAGGATCAAGCCACAAAAATCAGAAAGAAGACTGAGATAGAAGATGTAGATGCTTAGTTCAGGTGGATACTTGACCCAGGTCTCACCATAGCTCGAAAGAACCTTTACAGTCAAACAATCAAACACATCTGGAACATGAAGACTATACTAGGTCTAGTAATGAAATAGAACATCTAGGCCAGACAAACTTTGGAGGACATGTTGAATGGCAAGTTTACTGTCTACGTTGAAATGGTTCATCAAAAAATATTTGTTATCAAGGATTCGCCACATTATGAGATTCTCAAGAACAGGGTGGTAAAGAATCTAGATGGGAAATTAACAGTTCCTAGCTTCAAAATGGAGCTCAGTGGTAGGTCTTCAAGGTAGTCGACAACTGATGGGGCTCCTACCAGCAGTAACTCCAAATAATCCCTTCACAATTGATGAGGATTGGTCCAGCTAGCTAAGTTTATGAAGTGGTCTTTAAGTGTCTTTTTTTTGTTATCTGCCCAGTGGGCTTGTCATCTGTATCTTTTTTTTTAGGGTCTCAAAAGTCAATCAAAGAGTAGTCTCTTTGGAAGCTCCTTCAAGGGGTGTTTTTACATAATTTTTGTAAATTTTGATATTCAAAGAGTGGTAGGGAGAAAACTATTAGATACTACAGACATTTTAGGAAGGAAATATTCTATAATTGGTTGGGCCTTCAGTTATACCGATTGTGCTCTTCAGTATTATATAATCCAATGAATTTGAAAATACAATATAACTGCTTCTTACTTACAAAAGAAGAAGAAGAAAAAACAATTATTAAAGGAAAAGTAGTTATATATACCAAAACCAGAGTTTACAATGAATCATCCCAAATACCTCCAAAGGATGGTAAACTATTTTATGCTTTTGAACATTGTTTAGGCCCTAGAATACACAAGGTACATTGGTTTCTTGCTAGACAAGTGTTGTTTCATTGCTAAAATCATAGAACCTATCATTCTCAGAGAGATAGAGCCACATATCCTGAATCATTTACAAAGTATAAAAAAAATAGGCTGGAGCTCACAAAATCATGACAACCACAATGTGAACCACGATATAGTACATGAAATAAGTCCCCAATAATGGTAGTTGTGTTTGGACATTGTTCCTAGAAAAATATAACAAGGCACTCTCTAATGACACTTACACTTTAAAATGATAATAATAAAAGAAGTAAACTCAAATGGTATTCCATTCTAGATAAATAATCTAGTTTTTCATATCTAAATGGAATTAATTCCCATTAAGTGTATCATGATATGTTCCCTTAATTGTCATAATAATAAATGCAATTAGCATAATAAGGCTTAGTTGTGTGCACAAATTTTTTTTGAAGAGGCTTAATTGCTTCTAATAAATGTTTCAAAATGCTTAGTTTTGTGTTCAGTGGATATTGCAAGGAAGTTGGGTCTTATGAATTTCATTTATATATAAAAATATTCATTTCCTTACATGGTACATTTGGCATATTCCCTCTGGTAGATATATTATGCTAAGTTAAATTATCAGCTAATCCATCAACTTTCAATTTTGCATAGCAATCTCTTAGGAAATTATATTAAATTTAATTCATAAAAAATGGTACCACAATGGAATTAAAATTGGCCAAATCATAAAAAATAGCCATAACCTATTTTCAATCCAAAAGAAAATTAAAAAATGACATAAAAATAAATAATTTGTTATAGTAATGGAAACTCGTGTACTTTTTTGTATTTCTTTTCTAAATTTACATTTTATCCAAATAGAATAAAGATGATGATACACCTCAATATTGATGAAATATTTGTTCTTTATAATGTGGGTAAACTTATATATTCAACTATATGGGTGTTGTATAACATGGTTGAAGAAATATATTGAAAATTATTTTCGACATCGCGTTCAACTGGATGATCAGATGGGAAGACTGAAATCCTGTCTATGTCTCTACTCACTATCCTTGTAGGTGAACTATGACGAGCAATGGGATATATTGAGGATGACTACAACCCATTTGGTGAGCAAGGATGATGGGAATAAACAAGATAAGAGAATCCATAGGGCCTTCTAGGTTGTTAAACATTAAGTGGCATTAATTCTCTTCCTCCAGAGTTTCCCTCATCGATTTATGCATTCATATGCTTTTGTGAACGTGAAGATAACATAGTCATTGGGTTTTGTAGGTTAAATTATTCTCTAGAATTTGCATTTTTCCCTTGATCTGAATTCAAATTGTCATGGATCCCTAAAGTATTTGGTTTTGTGCTTGTACTTGAAACCAATTCTATTCTAGCGAAATTTAAAACTAGGAGTTCAGGATGGGCACCAATTCTTCAAAGGGAACAACTTGAATGTGAAAGAGGCCAGAATGTCATTGTCAAGTGCCACGAAGAGCAGTTGAGTCTAAGCCAAGAGACCATGGAGGAGGCTATGTGGAGAATGGTTGTGATGTGTGCAAGAAATGTGGAGGTGGGGCCATAGGTCATTGAGATGGAAACCACTTCAACGAGGTAGCGCTCCAGGGAACTATAATAGCAGTCCACCACCCGTCCCTCCTCTTTCGTACATGCCCCCCCACCCCCGATTTTTCATCGAATTGGGCGATTGATTGTTGCCCATTAGAACTGAGGCTTAGAACTGAGAGGAAAATCTACAATTATGGAGCCCCCTTCTTCCATCGATTTGGGAAGTTTATTGTTGGCTGTCATATTTGAAAACCCTTTTTTTTCAAATAAAAAAAGGAGAGTAAAAAAACACTAGCCATCTCATTTCCTTGCAAAAGGATTTACTACAAAAATTTGCCCTATGAATGAATGAATTATTTTTAATCACATCCATGAGACCTCACGGTCTAAGGGACCAATTACTAGCAACTTAATCCATATTCAAATTATTTTCCATGTTGATTTTTCTATTATGGATCTTGAGCAAGAAATTTGTTGTTTTGTGAAGTCTTGCCTCCTCAAAAGTCTTACTGAGACTGCTCACTTTTAGGTTGTTATCAAATTGACGATGAATAAATTCATACGTAGCACATTCTTTGACAAAATTCCATTATGCTTATACCCCCACACCCGCCCCCCCCGCCCCCCCCTCTTCTACAAAAAATGAAAGTTTATTCTTCCCAATATTCTTTATGGACTTCCCATCTACCAGTTTCCCATCTTATATGATGGGAGCTAGTCCTCATCTATGAAATTAAATTTTAGATTTTCTCTTGATTGAGGAACTCAAATACTCTTTATCATCGCGTTTCCATGCAGGGTTAAATTCTTTGATATAATATGTTTTTTTTTTTCCTACGTGTTCTTTCCATATGACATTCCTTAATTTTTCTAAGACCCACTTTTTTCTATCTCCTTCTTAGCATGAGAACAATCATGTAAATTTATGTCCCGTTTTCCTAACCACTTTCTATTTTGCTTCATCCATGTATTTTTTTTACAATTTAGCTCTTCTTCAACAACCAATTTTTGTCTTTGGTGCTTATCCGTATTTTCAACCTTCTTTAGGTAACTTACCAAATGAATGATCATTGAAGCTCCATTGGAAACATACCAACCTCAGCTAAAAGGATATCACATGGGAGCATTGATTTGATTTTGAGACTACCTGTAATTAGATGCTTTTGAATTCTTTCTATTTCCATAGAGGATAACTAGCACCACTAATAAACCAAAGAGGTTTTTCTTAGTCTTCCACTCCCATAGTTTTTCTTTCCTACACATGTTCTGAAGAAGGTATCAATATTTCCACCCTAATTGGATTCTTTTTTATCTACATGTATCTCAATTGAGCCTATAGTGGAAATCAATTCCTATATACTTGTACTCATCTACAACCTCCAAGGAGTTTCCCTCAAAAACGAAATTAAGCTGTTGTGTCTTTATTTTCAAAGAAACAATCATGACTTTATTTTTGTTGGTATTTAGTTGCGTTCCCACATCTTGACAACTCTAGTGTATGGATAGTGGAATTGCTAATTCTAAGGAGATACATGGTTCAAAATTTGTCCCTCCATGTTAAAGTGGATTTTGGGGTTCATAGCTACCAATAAATTAACTAGACATTGTGACCATCACATAGGATGAGAGGAAAACATAGAGTATCATTTGCATCTAAAAAATGTATTGGAAGACATCCATAAACACAAATTGTCTTCCACAAGCCCTAAACACAGGGATGATCTAATGGTGTATTGGTAAGCACACTTTCAATCAATGATTTGAAGAAGAGAAAGCTCAAAAATCTCTTCGTTCATGTGAAATCCCTCCCATGTGTCACTGATCAATCAAAGGAGAAATGTACCAATAAAAAATCATATTAACCTTGAACCCAAAGGAAACCTCGTAATATTTTTATTTTTTACTTTTCCTACAATATTGTTAAAGTGTATGAAACTTGATGAATTTTACCATGTTTCAAAACTCCTGCGGTTATATATCATTAAAAATATAGAGGGCATAACAAATAGGGCACAAACAAAGAATCAAATGCTAACATGGTCGAGGTTTATGATGTTCTTACAAGGTTTTTGCCCTTAAAAAATAGATTTAACATCTGAAGCGTCAGATCAATGATATTCTTTGAAGAGAAAATATGCATGGCGAAGGACTAGAAGGTGGCCATCCTCAAAACCCCAAACAACATCTGCCCCGGGCCACCCTATCAGCTATTGTTGTTGATGTTGTTTGCCCGCCTCTTGCAGGCAGCACCATGATTCTTAATATATTGATGAATGTCACTCCTTTCAAAAGACATAGACTGAATCAAAGATTGAAGTTGCTCCAGACCATGAAAGACCGATAAATCTGGCTTTGGGAAAAAAACGAAAATTACTCTAAAAAAGAAGCATTTTCCAAGAAGGAGTCCAAAATTAATATGAATTTTTTGTACTTGCCACGATGTGGCCAAATTTCACTCAAATTTCAGATGATTGGAAGAATTATATTTTCCCTAACAATTTTATGTTGTCATTAAAATTGAAATGGTGTAAGAAAATACTGATGTATTAACAATAATGTTGGTGTAAATTTTTATCTATTTATTTTGAAACATATAATCTTACAATTTGATTTCCATCTTCGATTTCTCCTTCTAAAATTTAATTTTAGTAAAATTTAAATAGAGTTTAAATTGATTAATTTATATTTTTTCAATAGTGGGAAAATATATCAAAACTCAGTTGTCAAACCAACACTGAGAACAATCATATCTGGCTATTATTTGTGAGTTTTAGGACGTAATCCAAGTCCAATTGACTATTTTATATTTCAAAAAATATATTAAAATTAATAGTAGATTTTCTTTTTTATTTATCGAATTTTGTATAAAGATATCATATTATTTTTTAATGAATCTAATTTTATTTTAAAAAATTATAAACTATAAAAACTATGATAAATACAAATATTTTTTTCTATTTATCATTCTCAATTATGAGTTTCATAGAGATAGTTTATAGTAATAATTCATATTTTTATTAATCTACTATCAATTATGAGTTTGATAGAGATAGTTTATGGTAACTAGTTTGGTGTTGTATGTAGAGGTATGAGTTGGGTGAACAAGAGGGGACAAAGTGGACTTAATTAGGACACTACCTGTTACTTATGCCTCTAATTAGAACATAAACATAGATATACAATGAATGAGCTTAAAGTAATGGAACTCTAATTTTGTATATGAAACTAGGAGAGTTCATTATAAACGTGTTAAGTGTCAACATGATATTCATAAAATTAGAGGAATGTGATTGGTATTCCAATTACATCATGAAGAGATATGTCAAGATGAAAATAAATTATTGTTAAACTATTGGCATTATGACGCAAATTTGGCACTATGACACAGGTGTTGTCCTTGATGGAAACTCACTCAGATGACAAATCATAGTTCAGGATCTCAGAATGAAAAAAAAAGATATACACAGTTTCCTCTTAACCAAGCCACGTATACATGTGGGATCACAAAAGGTGCATATGCGTATGCATGCACTTTCAAGCAGGGAAAAGCACATACATGTGGGAAAACTTGTTTTTTAGTCCATGGTATTTAGTCCCTGGTATTTGGACCATGGTATTGTGTCCAAAGTGTTGAACCCAGGTATTGGCTCCCAAGTATTGGTTTTAAATGGTTTTGTACCATGGTATTGAGTAAGGTCTAAGACTATGAAAAGGGAAGGAGATCATTAGGCAAAGACATTCACTCAAGGGATTGAATATCTTATGAAGAGCAAGATCTAGAATACTGGTCATTGGGTTATGGTGCATAGCAGAACCAAGGAGGAACCTGAGCGCTAGAAGAAGGATAAGCTCTATGTATGGGTTAAGATCTTCAGGCTTGAATAGTAGTATCTTTTTGTGATTTTGATCTATTATTTGGCGCATCACTTGATCTATAAATATGATAATCTCGGTATAACTGATGTTTGAATATTTGAAAAGGGTGAATTATCTTTTATATATCTGTACGTAGGATCGGCAGAGAAAAGGCACGTATACACGTTGGTTCAGTAATTCAAAGAACCGTATACACTGGTTTGCCTTAATACAGAAGCGTATGCACGCAGGTTCCTCATCTTGAATTAGCGTACGTCTATTAAAATATGTTTTAGCTACTTCTGTTTATTGCTGCAGTATTCTGGATTCAGGATTGGTGTCTGGTTATCGTTACTATATTCTAGTTACAGCATTAAGAGAAGTGATTGATTGATTCAGTTTTGGTTGGTGCTAAGGGGATTGGTTTATGTTGTTACATTTGATGTTTGATTGACGTTATTTATGGATCTAGTCTGAAAATTTATGAAACGTGGTCCCTAATATAAAAGAAGGTTGTAGCCTTCTGTAGGTCAGCACCTACATACTAGTACATCAACTAGTACAAGAGCTAAGGGGGTTGTGGCTCCCTTCCAGGAAAAGCTGGAGAACGAGGGAAGGTTGTAGCCTTCTACAAGTAGAAGCCTATGTACTGGTATAAGACTGCACTAGTACAGAAATATTGTAAAAAGAAGTTTCTTATTAAAAGAAGATAGAAACGAATTGCAGCAGGTGGTTTTCACCCACATTGGGTTTCCACCTTATATCTTGTGTTCATGTGTGTGATGCTCTGTTCTATTTTACTACACCTGTTTATTGTTCTTAAGGTTAATGAAGTTCTAATGCACTGATTAAAGATCAACATGTAATGGATTAACTGAATCATAAGTTTACTAATATACACTGGTTACTTTAGACACAATTGCGTATACACGGGTTACCATAATTGAAGTAGCATATATATATATGTATATATATGTATATATATGTATATATATATATATGTATATATCTATATATATATATATATATATATATATATATATATATGAGTATGAAAAGGAAGAGGTGTTTGAGTTTATAATACTGATTCACCCCCCCCCCCCCCCCCCCGCCTCTCAGTATTATTTCCAACAATTGGTATTAGAGCAGGTCCTTCAGAAGAATCTTGATCGCTTGAAGGAAGATCTATCATCATGAGCAACTACGAAAAAGAGGCATCCATCAGGCCACCAATCTTTGATGGGAGAAACTTCGTCTATTGGAAGGTAAGAACCACAACCTATCTTCAATCTCTTGGTGCAGAAGTTTGGGATATCGTGGAAGGAGGATACACATTTCCATCAGCAACTCCTACAGATATGGCTGGTAAAAGGCAGTATGAAACAAATGCAAAGGCTGTCAATACTCTCTTGGGGAGTCTATCTCAATCAAAATTCGTCAAGGTTATGTAGCTTAGAACTGGCAAGGAAATATGGGACAAGATCATCCTAAGCTATGAAGGAGACGATCAGGTAAAATGTGCAAAACTACAATCTCTCAGAATTGAATATGAAACTCTCAGAATGCACAATGATGAAAGTGTGACTAATTATTTTTGATGAATAGATGAGATTGTTAATCACATGAAAAATTTGTGTGAAGAGATAAAAGAAGTTACTTTAGTTTAAAAGGTTCGAAGATCCTTGTCTTCTAAGTTTGAATCAAAAAATTTTGCCATAGAAGAAAAGTAGAATCTTCAGAGTATTACGATGTCACAGCTGCACAAAATCCTAACTGCTTTCGAAATGAGAAAAGGGGGGCCATCAAACAGGATAGAAGCCGCATTCAAAGGAGAATACAATGAGTCAAGGCATACGTCAGGAGGAGAGGAAGAATCAAGCTTCGTCATGAACCTTCAATGGGGTTCTAGAAGATTCAGAGGTAAACTACCTTTCAAATGCTTTGCCTCTGGAAGAGTCGGTCACTATGCAGCCAAATGCCCTCATAAAGGTAAGATTGATAAAGGTAAGGAACCAGTTAGATGGAATAGAAAATAGAATGTAGGTAAAAGAGTTATTATAAACATGAAGACAACGATGGACTTTCAAATAGTGATGAAGATGAACATGGTAATGATTATAGACTTTTGATGGCTTTTGAAGATGATGATTTCTTGGATGCTATAGATGAAGATGATTTGTTGGGTCCCTATAATACTAGTGATTACCCCATTACTATTGTAGTTATACCCCTTATTTATATTGTTGTGCCCCTATTACCCCCATATTGTTATTTCTGTGCCCCATAGAATCCCTCTATTGTTATTTTTGTGGCTTTATATTATTATTGTTAGGTCGGCTGGATTATATTGTGACTCCTTAGACTCCTATATATAGAAAGGAGGTTTTGTCATTTGTATCATCCAAGAATTGTTCATTTATGTAATGTAAAGGAGGTTTCCCCCTCGAAGAGGCTGAATTCTAAGGCGTTGATCTATCTTTTCTATCTTTTCTTGAGCTGGTTTCATAACATTTGGTATCAGAGCTTTGGATTCTAGGGTTTCGCTGCTCCAAACAGGTCATCGTGGAATTTTCGCTATAACTTTTTTTTTGTGACGTTTCAGAAGTCGCAAAAAAAACCCATTTGAGAAGAAATCGCGCTGAACCTTGGGTCTGAATTTCAGAGCTTTTGCGTGATATTTTTAGAGATATGATCTGAGGAAGTTGGTCTTTTTGCAGACTCCTGAATTACATTCAAAACAGGTGACCTGGGGAAAATCGTCATAACTTTCTTTCTGAGCATCGGATTGAAATTTCGTAAGAAGGTACAGAAAGAGGACGAACTGTAGTTTCTTGTATATATTTTTCAGAGTCAAAGGTTGAAACAGTGACACGTGGCACTTCATACAAGTTCGCTCTACTGAACTAGTCTATAATCAGGTCACTGTGGGAGATTGTGCATAACTCTTTCTTGGAGAATCCAATTTGGATCAGACTTGTGGAATTGGAAAGAGGACATAGAAGGCTACTACAGGTCATATTTTCAGAACTGGATGATTTGAAATTACAGAGATACATCAGATTCAATATCAGGCTTCTACAAAGTGAAAAAAGGTGTGTAGTTTTTTTTTTAATTTTTGCATAAGCTTGGTTTGAAGGAATTCAAAGGGCATAGTAAAGCATTATTATCGGTAACTGATGCCCCGAGGAAAGAAAATGCAAACACCTAGTAAGGAACCTGAAAGCTCTAGCATGACTCATGAAGAAGAGGAAGAAATGCTACATGATATATCAAAATTACAAGAACAAGTGCAACAAATGTCACGCTCACAAAAGCTAACAGATGCTAAGATAAATGGCGTGGAATCTAAGATAAAGGGCATGGAAGCTAAGATGGATGATCTGAAGATAGATTTGAGGATAGATTTGAAGACAGACATGGCAGATTTGAAGACAGATTTGACAAATTTTCTACAAGAAATACTTACTAATGGTGAAAAGGTAGTAAAGGAAACTCATGATGAGAACAAAAGAAATGTTAATCATGATTCCATAGACTCTAATGTTGGATCGAAGACCCACCATGTTCCAAAAATCGATATGAGGAAGTTTGATGGCAAGGATCCCGCCACATGGATATTACAGATGGAGCAATTCTTCGATCTCAATAATGTGCAAAACACACAAAAGGTACGTATGGCAACTTTATATTTGGAACCAAATCAGTTTGTATGGTATCAATGGCTTTTCTCTCGTAAACAATTTATCACTTGGGCAATTTTTACGGAAGAATTGATAGCACATTATGAGGATACAAAAAGCAACACTTTTTTTAGCCAATTGATAAGTCTCAAACAAAAGGGTTCAATAATGGAGCACATTGAGGAGTTCCAAAAATTGAACATAAGGGTAAAAGATATTCCAGAGGAGCATAGGATTGATGTGTTCATAGGGTCTTTAAAGGATAATATCCAACATGATGTGCGCCTTTGGGAACCTGATTCATTAGAGAAGGCATTCAGGTTAGCAAGAAAAATGGAAAGCAAAATTATGGCAACTAGGAAGCATACCATTCACAACTATAAAGACGGAAGTGTTGTTGCCCATAGTCTTCCACAACCTACAAGGTTGACACCACAACAATTGGAAGAAAAAAGAGCAAAAGGGCTTTGTTACAATTGTGATAGCAAATACACAAAAGGTCATAAGTGTGCTGAGAAGAAATTATTCTACATAGATTGTGAAGAGGAAGAAGAAAAGGAGCAAGAAAGGTCAAAAGAAGAGGATATATTCCAGGAACAAAGCCTAGATGAAGAACAAATAAATCCGACCATATCTTGTAATGCATTGGCGGGAATTACCACTCCTCAAACCATCAAGATAGAAGGACAAATCAAGAAGAAAAAGGTAATAGTGTTGATTGATTCAGGAAGCACCCACAATTTTATTCATTGTAGGGTAGCAAAAGAATTGAATTGCTTCCTATATCCAGCACCAGAGTGTCAAGTGATGATTGCAAATGGAGGAACAATAAATTGTTCTGGAAAGTGCCATAATATCAAGCTATCCATGGGAGAATATGTATTGACTAGCCCAATGCTTTCCATTCCAATGGGAGGTGCTGATGTTGTACTAGGAGTCCAATGGCTACAATCCTTGGGTACAATAGCTTTTAATTTTCAAGAACTTTTCATGAAATTTTCTGTGGAAGGAAAGGAAGTTGAATTAAGGGGTATTGCAGGGAAACCAGGAAAGATAATCAGCTCTAATGGCATGACAAAGCTTCTAAAAAAGGAGCAAAGAGGTGTAATTGCACAATTATGTTCGCTAGATGTTTCCACATTGGAATCATCTATTTCTCCAGATCTCCAAAAAGTCCTGGACAATCATTCCAAGGTATTTGAGACTCCCAAAGGTCTCCCACCTATGCGTGATCATGATCATGCTATTCATCTGATTCCAGGAAGTGTTCCTCCAAACATCAGGCCGTACAGATATCCCTATGTCCAAAAAAGTGAAATTGAACGTATGGTTGCAGAAATGCTAGAGGCTGGTATAATTCAACCGAGTCAAAGTTCTTTCTCAGCTCCAGTAGTATTGGTGCACAAGAAGGATGGATCATGGCGCATGTGTCCAGATTATAGGGAGCTCAACAAGCTCACTATTAAAGATAAGTTCCCCATTCCTGTCATTGATGAATTACTGGATGAATTGCATGGATCAATTTACTTCACCAAGTTGGATCTTCGTTCGGGATATCATCAAATCAGAATGAAGATTGAAGACATTCCGAAAACGGCATTTAGAACTCATGAGGGTCATTATGAATTTTTGGTCATGCCTTTTGGCCTTACCAATGCACCTTCAACATTTCAAGGTTTGATGAATTCAATTTTCAAACCATTCCTTAGAAAATTTGTGTTAGTATTTTTTGATGATATACTAATCTACAGCAAGTCTTGGAAGGATCATGTTGAACATGTTGACAAGGTGCTACAACTATTGGAGGAGAAACAATTATATGCAAAAAGATCCAAATGTTTCTTTGGAGTCCAGGAGGTGGAATATTTGGGTCATATTGTATCTCATGAAGGAGTTAAGGTAGACCCTAGCAAAATTAAAGCCATTAAGGAATGGAAAATCCCCACATCCATAAAGCATCTGCGAGGATTTCTTGGGTTGACAGGGTATTATCGCAAGTTTGTTAAGAATTATGGGAGAATAGCAGCACCTCTAACAACATTATTGAAGAAAGATTCATTTTCATGGACTCCGGAAGCAACAAAGGCCTTTGAACATCTTAAAGAGGCAATGTGCCAAGCACCGGTCTTAGCTACACCGGACTTCACAAAAACCTTTATTGTGGAATGTGATGCTTCAGGAAATGGAATTGGTGTTGTTCTAATGCAAGATGAAAGACCCATTGCTTTTGAAAGTCGTCCAATCAAGGGAAAGTTTTTAAGCAAAGCTATTTATGAGAAGGAAATGTTGGCAATACTCCATGCACTTAAGAAATGGCGACCCTACCTAATGGGAAGACACTTCAAGGTAAAAACGGATCATGATAGCCTTAAATACTTTTTAGAACAAAGATTATCCTCTGAAGAGCAACAAAAGTGGGTCACAAAGATGTTGGGTTATGACTTTGAAATCATCTACAAAAAAGGGAAGCAAAATGTGGTGGCAGATGCACTCTCAAGAAAGGATGAGGATGTGGAAGCATTGTTGTGTGCCATTTCTATTATCCAACCAGATTGGATAAACGAAGCAAGGGAGGAATGGAAGAATGACGAAGAAGTGTGGGCACTTATTCGAAAGCTACAACAAGATTCCAGTACTTCTGATACATTTAGCTGGAAAAATGATTCGTTATGGTACAAAGATCGCTTATACCTCTGTAAGAATTCCCAGCTAAAACAAAAGATTCTTATGGAATTGCACACTTCTCCCTTAGGAGGGCACTCAGGATTTTTAAAAACTTACCACAGGGTTAAGAAGGAATTTTTTTGGGATGGCCTTAAATCAGATATTCAAAAGTTTGTGGCGGAATGTTTGGTTTGCCAACAAAATAAAGTTGAAACAATTAAGACACCGGGTCTATTACAACCTTTATCCATTCCAAGCCAACGTTGGGAGGAGGTTTCAATGGATTTTATCACAGGTTTACCCAAGTCTGAGGGAAAGAGTGTCATCATGGTGGTAGTTGACAGACTTACCAAGTATGCACACTTTTGTGCATTATCACATCCATTTAAAGCCAGTACAGTTTCTACTGCATTTATGGAAACAGTTCAAAAGCTACATGGAAACCCAAAGATTATTGTAAGTGACAGAGATCCCATTTTCACTGGAAATTTTTGGACAGAATTATTTTCTTGTCTTGGTACTCAGTTAGCTCATAGCTCATCTTATCATCCTCAATCTGATGGGCAAACTGAGATAGTAAACAAATGTTTGGAAGGATATCTTCGTTGCTTTGTATCTGATAAACAGACACAATGGGTCAAATGGTTGCCTCTGGCTGAATGGTGGTATAACACTTCCTTCCATACAGCAACAAAAATGACCCCATTTATGGCACTTTATGGGTATCAACCACCATCCATCACATCATATTTAAGAGAAAATTCTAAGGTTCAGGCAGTGGAACATCACATCGAACATCAACAACAAGTCCTCCAACTCTTAAAGGATAACCTCGTGTTGGCACAAAATAGAATGAAACAACAGGCAGATCAACATCGCAGTGAAAGAAGTTTTGATGTAGGTGATTGGGTATTCCTACGGCTACAACCATATAAGCAAATGTCCCTAAAGCAAGCTAAGAAGGATAATAAATTATCACCAAAGTATTATGGTCCGTACAAGGTGTTGCAAAAGATTGGTACTATGGCATACAAATTGGAGCTTCCTGCAGCTTCTCGATTGCACCCAGTTTTCCATGTTTCATGTTTAAAGAAGGTTATAGGTGACAAGCTCCCAGTTCAAACAATATTGCCAGAACTTGACGAGGAAGGAAAAATTATATTGGAACCGGAAGCAGTCACAGAAACAAGAACTCGACAGCTACGAAATCGATCAATTTCAGAGTATCTTATCAAGTGGAAGAACTTATCCGCTGAAGATTCCACATGGGAGGATGAGAATTTTATGCAGAAGTATCCAGAACTACTCAAGCGTTGAGGACAACACTTTTTTGAAGGAGAGGGGCATGTTGGGTCCCTATAATACTAGTGATTACCCCATTACTATTGTAGTTATACCCCTTATTTATATTGTTGTGCCCCTATTACCCCCATATTGTTATTTCTGTGCCCCTTAGAATCCCTCTATTGTTATTTTTGTGGCTTTATATTATTATTGTTAGGTCAGCTGGATTATATTGTGACTCCTTAGACTCCTATATATAGAAAGGAGGTTTTGTCATTTGTATCATCCAAGAATTGTTCATTTATGTAATGTAAAGGAGGTTGCCCCCTCGAAGAGGCTAAATTCTAAGGCGTTGATCTATCTTTTCTATCTTTTCTTGAGCTGGTTTCATAACATGATCTCTATGAAGAATTTTCTAAACTTAAAATATGTTTAGAAGAAAAGAATATGATCATAGATACTCTGACATTCGAACTTGCTGAAAGGGAAAAACACAATGAAAAGTTAGAATGCGAAATTGTGGGACTTAGAAAAGATATTGAGAAAACAAAAGCTCTTAATCTTAGATTTTCGAAAGGATCTAAAACTTTAGATGAGATTATCAAAGTGCAGAATTCTCCTCTAATCAAGACAAGTCTTGGATATACTGAAGAAGCATCTCAAGCACATAAGCCATCCACATCCAAAAGTTATCTTGATACAACAAGGAGAAGTGAATAGGTTGACAATCATCAGTAAAGGCATAAAGCAGATCACCAGGTAAATCACGGTCAATCTACTTCAAGGATGAACAGAGATCACAAAGTATATCACGGTCAATCTACTTCAAGGATGAAAAAAAGCTATAACCAACTGCAGGTAAATCATTTTCAATTTGCCTCAAGGATGAATGTCATTGGAAACTACAATTACCTGGATAGTAGATTTGATAATCGCAGGAATTTCTTTAATGGCCAATGTTTTTAATGTCATAACTTTGGACACAAAGCTACTCAATGTGCTGCCTACAAGACCATCATGACTCGAGAAGCACGAAATCAAAGGAGCATGACTGGGATCATGAAGAGAACCAACAATAACTTTTCTGCTCTTGAAAATGAAATAGAATGCTCTATTTGTAACAACTTCGGTCATGAAGATTCTAAATGTAGGAGTAAGTTTTGGAAAACATCTCGGAAGGACCAACCTTCATTGTGTTCCAAAACTTGGAGAAAGAAAGAACCACAACCAGAAAGATGTGGTATAGCCTTATATGTGGAAGGACAGGAAAATTAGTGG
Organism: Pinus tabuliformis; assembly: GCA_031772625.1. NCBI lineage: Eukaryota > Viridiplantae > Streptophyta > Pinopsida > Pinales > Pinaceae > Pinus > Pinus tabuliformis. The sequence goes on along the minus strand of CM062808.1, from coordinate 952,283,816 downwards.
TACATCGACAGTAGATGTTCGAAACATATGACGGGTGATAAAGAAAAACTTCAGTCATATAGTGCCTTAAAAAAGGAAAGGAAGGTCTCATTTGGAAATGATACCCCTGCACTCATAAAAGGTAAAGGTTCTGTTCTTTTCAAAGAAAAAGTCAAATGTGGAAATGCTATGTATTTTGATGGCTTAAAGCATAATCTATTAAGTGTTAGCCAAATGTGTGATCAAGGAAATGAGGTAATATTTCGATCAAATGGATGTATTGTTTGTGAGCTTGATATAGGAGAAACAGTGATCAAAGGCATAAGAACTCGAAATAATTTATACATACTCAAGGGAGGACAAAAACAATGCTATCTAATCAAGAATGATGAACACTGGATGTGGCACAGAAGATTTGGGAATCTAAGCTTCTCCCAGATAAGGAAAGCATGCAAATATCAGGCAGTTTGTGATCTCTCGGAAATCAAAATTCCAGACAATACAATATGCAAATCAAGTCAGTTTGGTAAGCAAACTAGAACCAATTTCCCTAAGAAGGAAGGATCAGCTAGTAAGCCACTTGAACTTGTCCATACTGATTTATGTGGTCCATCAAGGAAAAAGTCACCTCGAGGAAAAGAATACTTTATATTGTTCATTCATGACTTTTCCAGGATGTGTTGGATAGGACTTCTGAAGCATAAAGACGAAGCTTTCGAAAAATTCAAAGCTTTCAAAGCCTCCGTTGAAAATGGATCGGATCGCAGAATCAAATGCCTCAGGTTTGATCTAGGAGGGGAATTTACCTCGGATGAATTTTTCGACTTTTATGAAGAACATGGAATAAGAAGGGAATTCTCTACTGCAAGGAATCCTCAGTGAAATGGAGTAGTGGAAAGGATGAATAGAATGGTTCAACAATTGGCTTGTGTTATGCTTGATGAATCTGGAACTCCTGCAAGCTTCTTGGGTGAAGTTGCATTTGTTGTCATTACTATTATCAACAAAGCAAACGTCCGGGTAAACAACACTCAAACTCCTCATGAACTTTGGTATGGTAAGAATCCTACAGTAAAATACTTGAAGGTTTTTGGAAGCAAATGTTACATCAAAATGACTGACAACAACCTTGGCAAGTTTGAACCTAGAGCAGATGAAGGCATTCTCCTTGGTTACTCCTCCCGAAGTAAAGGATATAAGTGTTACAATAAAAGACTTGGAAAAATTGTTGAAAGTATTGATGTGGTGGTTGATGAACCAAGCAACAATCCAAAGCATAAAAAACCGAAGGTTTTGAAGATGAAGAGGACTATCCTTCAACGTCAAATCAGACTAATGATGAAGAAGAAACCTATGAAGCACCAAAAGAAAAGATAAGAATAGAAGAAAAGACTCCATCCAGGTATGTCCAGAAGAACCATCCACAAACTCAAATTTTGGGGCAGAAAGAGGCAGGTGTTCAAACAAGAAGAATGATAATAGAATCTTCAATCTATCTAGCATTGCTCTCCTCCACTGAACCATGAAATGTAAGTGAAGCATGCAAAGATGAATGCTGGGTCAAGGCCATGAATGAAGAACTTGAGTAGATTGAAAAGAATAACACTTGGGAATTAGTTCTTAGACCTAATAATAAGAATGTCATAGGGACCAAATGGATATTCAAAAATAAGCTGAACGAAAATGGAGATGTTATTAGAAACAAGGCCAGACTTGTTTGTAAAGGGTATGCTCAACAACAAGGTATAGACTTTGAACAAAATTTTGCACTGGTTACTAGACTTGAAGGCATAAGAATGTTCCTTACTCTTTCTAGCTTTCAGAAGTTCAAAGTATTTCAAATGGATGTGAAATCTTCCTTTTTAAATGGAGAGTTAGAAGAAGAAGTGTATATTGAGCAAACAGATGGATTCATCATTGGAAATGATCCAAAACTTGTATGCAGACTTTAAAAGGCACTCTATGGTCTTAGACAGGCTCCAAGGGCTTGGTATTATCATTTGGACAAATACCTCCATCAACAAGGTTTTTCAAAAGGATCAACAGATAGCAATCTATATATAAAAATTGATAATGATAAATTTCTAATACTTGTTGTGTATGTTGATGATATCATATTTGGTAGCAATGAAGAAGCCATGAGTCAAAACTTTGCTTTGGTGATGCAGAAAGAATTTGAAATGTCCTTGCTTGGCGAGCTGAGATATTTTCTTGGTTTGCAAGTCCAACAAAACAAAGACGGTATCTTTCTATCACAAACAAAGTACCTCAAGCAAATCTTGAAGAAATATGGCATGGAAGATTCGAAACCAGTATGTACCCCTATGGTAACCGGATGCAGCCTCAACGTAGATGATGATTTAGTAGTAGTACATCAACCGACCTATAGATCCATGATTGGTAGTCTACTCTATCTAATAGGTACCCGACCAGACATCATGCATGTAGTGGGAATAGTTGGAAGATTCTAGGCAAATCCAAAAGAAGCACGCTTTCAGGAAATTAAAAGGATTTTCAAATATCTTCAAGGAACACAAAACTATGGCTTATGGTATCCTAGAGATACAGATCTCACACTTCATGCATATACAGATGCACATTGGGCAGGAAGCGTGGATGACAGAAAAAGAACTAGTGGTGGTGCATTCTTTATGGGTTCTAGATTAGTATCTTGGTTCAGCAAGAAACAAAGTTCAATTGCTTTATCTACAGCTGAAGCAGAATATGTGGCTACTGCATCTTGCTGCACAAAACTCCTTTGGATGATGCAAACTTCGCAAGATTTTCAAATCGCTTGTACTCCACCTATTTCCATTTTATGTGATAATACAAGTGCAATCAATATTTTAAAGAATCCAGTCATGCATTCAAAGACCAAGCACATACCTATCAAATATCATTTTGTCTGAGAACAAGTGCTTGAACAAAAGGTCAAATTGGAGTATGTTCCCTCCAAGGAACAAGTTGTTGATATACTCACCAAACCACTGCCTAAGGAGACATTTGAATACCTCAGAAAGAAGATGTGAGTAGTTGATGCATCATCTTGCTATTGAAACTTATTTGTTTTAGAGAAAAGTGGTTGCACGCGAGTTTAATGAGGGGCATCTGCATACATACGCCGGTTTCTGTGGATACAGTCACGTGTATGATGATTTGAAGAAAACAATGGGCCAAACATAGGATGAAAAGAGTCTGACATGGGTCTATCAGAGACCATCTGGCACAGGTTCAGGGGGAGAATATAATTCTTAAAATGCATTTTTGGCATTATCTTAGAAGATCTTGGTTCATTTTCACAGTTGTTTTTGGTTTCAGGTAGAACATGGTTGCTGGTCTGAATGATGATTGACAGATGCTACTGATGATAGTTGTTGATGACTATCATAGTCTTGTTTCGTCTCTATGTCATGTATTTCTTTTATTATCAAAGTCATGTAATGGCCTATTTTGGTTTCCCCACTATGCCTAGGATGGATGATGTAATATTCTTGTTTTGTCATGCACAAACTTTTGGTGTATCCCCACTTGCTTGGATGGATGAGTCAATATTGGTATATCCCCACTTGGTTGGGAGATGGATGTATGTATGAGTCCTTGGTGATAGGAAGGTCATTTATAATGTATAGAGTCATGTTCTTTCTTGTAGAACATCTTTTTGCAAGACCTTGCCTACAGTTAGGGGGAGCATGGACAGCACAGGAGAGCAGAGATTTCAACATGTATTCAAGGAGAGCATAACCCTTTGCCCTTGATGTCAAAGGGGGAGAATGAATTTGAGTGACTTGGGGTTGCCATCAAGTCCAAAGGGGGAGAATGAATTTGAGTGACTTGGGGTTGCCATCAAGTCCAAAGGGGGAGATTGTTGGCATTATGACACATGTTTGGCACTATGACACAGGTGTTGTCCTTGATGGCAACTCACTCAGATGACAAATCACAGTTCAGGATCTTAGAATGAAAAAAAAAAAGATATACGCAGTTTCCTCTTAACCAAGCTTCGTATACACTCGGGATCATTGATCAAAAGGCGCATATCTGTATGCATGCACTTTCATGCAGGGAAAAGCACATACATGTGGGAAAACTTGTTTTTTAGTCCATGGTATTTAGTCCCTAGTATTTGGACCTATGGCTTCGGACCATGGTATTGCGTCCGAAGTGTTGAACCCAGGTATTGGGTCCCAAGTATTAGTTCTAAATGGTTTTGGACCATGGTATTGAGTAAGGCCTAGGACTATAAAAAGGGAAGGAGATCGTTAGGCAAAGACATTCACTCAATGGATTGAATATCTTATGAAGAGCAAGATCTAGAATACTGGTCATTGGGTTATGGTGCATAGCTCGATCTGAACCAAGGAGGAACCTGAGTGCTAGAAGAAGGATAAGTTCTATGGATGGGTCAAAATCTTAAGGCTTGAATAGTGGTATATTTGTGTGATTTTGATCTGTTATATTTGGCGCATGACTTGATTTATAAATCTGATAATCTTGGTATAACTGATGTCTAAATATTTGAAAAGGGTGAATTATCTTTTATAGATCTGTACACAGGTTCGGCATAGAAAAGGCACGTATACACACTGGTTCAGAAATTCAAAGAAGCGTGTACGCTAGTTTGCCTTAATACAAAATCGTATGCACGCAGGTTCCTCATCTTGAAGTAGCGTACGTTTAATGAAATATGTTTTAGCTACTTTTGTTTATTGCTGCAGTATTCTGGATTCAGGATTGGTGTCTAGTTACTATTACTGTATTCTGGTTACATCATTTAGAGAAGTGATTGATTAATTCAGTTTTGGTTGGTGCTAAGGGGGTTGGTTAATGCAGTTACATTTGATGTTTGATTGATGTTATTTATGGATCTAGTCTGAAAATTTATGAAACGTGGTCCCTGATAGAAAAGGAGGTTGTAGCCTTCTGTAGGTCAGCACCTACGTACTAATACATCAGCTAGTACAAGAGCTATGGGGGTTGTAGCTCCCTTCCAGGAAAAGCTGGAGAACGAGAGAAGGTTGTAGCCTTTTGCAGGTAGAAGCCTGTGTACTGGTATAGGACTGCACCAGTACAAAAATATTGTAAAAAGAAGTTTCTTATTAAAAGAAGATAGAGATGAATTGCAGCAGGTGGTTTTCACCCACATTGGGTTTCCACCTTATATCTTGTGTTCATGTGTGTGATGATCTGTTATATTTTACTGCACCTATTTACTATTCTTATGGTTAATGACGTTCTTATGCACTGATTAAAGATCAAAATTTGATGGATTAACTGAATCATAAGTTTACTGATATAATCCGGTTGCTTTAGACGTAGCTTCATATATACGTGGGTTACCATAAGTGAAATATATATATAGATATGTATATGAGTATGAAAATGAAGATGTGTTTGAGTTGATAATACTGATTCACCCGCCCCCCCCCCTCTCAGTATTATTTCCAACATAAACTATATTTCTGCCATTGGGAAAAAAAATTGTGTGCAAATGAGATATATTCACTTGTAATTTTAGATTGTTGAAGTGACAGAATTAAATTGACTAACATAAATGACTAATTTGTATTATTGTAGTAGTTATTAGGTAGTCGTATTTTTTTTCCTGGTCTAAATTAGTCATTCACATTAGTCATTTTTAGTTGTACTATTTATTACCTAGTCGTGTATTTTAACTCAGGATTAAATTAGTCATTTACTCTATCATAAATTTATGTGTATTCTTTGTGATTCTAATTTTCATAACACTTTCTTTGGCCATGCTAGTATTTCAACATACCTTTACGATGGCCTCATTGTCTTGTACCCTCAACATTGTACATATGGTGATGTGTGATCTGATGCAACTACCGCATATATGTGTCAATACAACTTGCACCCCCTTTGTCCCATCACTACCTTTCAACACCATTTCGTCACGGTGTTTATATGCCAAACTCAATGTCCTTGTTCAACGCGATTTAATTATTGTGGAAGTGGCCCATACTAGTTAGTGGCATGATTCTTGGCTACACATAATATTCTGAAATGAATCTTATTGACTTGAGTTCATCCTACCACATTTCACGTTTCTTTGGATACACAATCTTTAGGAAACGTTAAGTTTGGCATTATGAACCCATGTCATTGGTGGTAGAATTAGGAGACAACATCGAGGCACCCCTTCTCATCACATTGTATTCCCATAATGCATTGTTAATTCCATCTTATATTCACATTATTTTAGCCCCATAAAAATCCTGGAGTACAAACTAAATATCACGTTTATTATGTTTAATATTTTTGGCATTGAGAGAGAGTAGTAAGTTGAGGGGAAAGACTTTGTCAATATGATTCACAAGGAAACTTTTAGGGGCTGATATTCACAGGTGGGCTAGTTTTCCATGTTTAAAAAAAAAATATTCCCCAATTTCCATTTTTTTATAAAATGATTCACCAAAATTTTATAGTACACCATTATTTTACCTTAAAAATAACCAAAATATTATATCGACTATTATAAGATCATTGGAAATCTAAATATTTCTATGAAAATATCACCAAAAAATTTACAATTTGCATATTAGGGACTAGTAAGATTCGCCAAGGTTTCGAAACTTTAAGATAAACTTCCATCCTTAAAATTTTCCCTGATGATTGATATTTAAAATAGCCATGAGAAGTATCACCATGCGCTTCGTAAGGGCACTTGAAGTTCACTCTGGTATGCTTGTTATGTGTTGAGACCATTCAATAGGTCCCTTCCAACACAACCTCATGATCTTTTCGTGACATGGCCTGAAATATTCACCATCGTTCATCTTATATAGAATAGATCTTTATGTGTTCTCATGCTTATTCACTTGAGAGAGTACCAGAACCTACCCAATGCCTATAGCTTTGCATCATGATTTTTTACAAAATTGTGTTTAACATCGGTCAACTTTATGTGATGAAGTGTATTCATGTATAAACTCATGTAGTTATGAAGGAAGTCTCCCTTTTATATCAACTTCATGTGACCCACTTCAATATTAAAATCCACAACCATATCATGAGAGGTCACATAGTCACAAAAGAGGGTGGGTCGCACTGGCCATCGACTTTTCCAAGTGCGATTATGTGACTCAACGACCTTGGGAAAGTCTGCACAATCACATTATAGACGAGATCACATTTTTAGACTGTAGATGGGATTCTAGGTGTTAATTTATGGCTAGTGGAGGGGTCGCAAGGTCGCAACGTAGGCAGGGTCATATATTTGGTTATATGTTGAAGCCCTCATATGTGACTTGGGAACCTCAGGTTAGTAGTGATCATGCTGTTTAGGCTTGGAGATTTTCCTGGATTGCATATTCATCATGAGACTTAATCTACTGCACCGATAAAGATTACGAGCATACGCATAATTTTGATTAATCCATGTATTTATTCATTTTTGGACTGGGGTAGCTCCCTTCACCTCTTCACCTATTGTTGTGCTGACCATCGCCATGATAATGACTAAGAAATTTGCAGATGAAAATTTGACTAAGCCCACCATTCTTTTTTACTCACAAGGAACCTAGTGTTATGGGATGCATATGTTATTTTATAATGGTACTTAATGCTCTCACAACTATACTTTCAATGTGGCCCTTGAGACGTTGCATACACATAATATTATTGAGGATAAATTATTTTAACGAGTTTAAAATGTGCTTTCAGTAATTTCAACACATCATTTCCTTGATGCTTTCAATATTGCTTCCATCAAATCTTTCTTGCATGTTGTGAATTTCATATGCTAACATTGTTGAACAATTCTTTATCTTTATTCCACATGCCAAAACTAATGGAGAGTGATCGATAATAACGATGTGTTCACCCAGGGCAGGAACCATTTTGGTTGAAGGAATTGTAGCATTGTTTTATATATTATTGATCAACATTTTTACTACATCATATTATCCTAATGCAATGATTTCTTTGTGGTGTCATGACCCTTGTGATGTTCATTTCTCATTTGGCTCATCACGCCCTTGGGGTTATCACTTCATCAGTTTTCGATGCCTTTTCCAATGTGTATGTTGATGGATTCATGTTCCTTGTGTGTTGTCATAGTCATAAATCCATCCCATGGGCATGCATTGCCGCAAGGCATGATGTCCTGGATTTTTTAATGGGCCCAACTGATGCATTGGTCACACTCCCTCCTTCTTAAGATTCCTAAACTCATGAATGTTGCTAACACCATTAGTAGGTGGAGTCTAGTTGTAGTAGTTGTCTAGTAGTGTAGTGTGGTAGCTTTGATTTTTATTTCTTTGAAGTCCATGTAATATTCATACTCAGTGAGCTATTCTCTTAGACAACCTCGAAAATGCGACTTCCATTTCGAGGTTCCATCATCCAACCAATATAGAAGGTAATTTTTTAAAAGTGACCAAACTTCTTTGATATTTGTTTAGGCATATATTTAAATAAACGCATTTTGCACCCATTTTGGTTTGAGGTCCTCAAAGCATCACATCGTGTTGGCATTGGTATATGTTGTTAAAAGGATTTTTGTTAAACACAACGTTAGCTCATATGGGAATAGGAGCCCTTGCTTGTGCCTTGAAGCAAATTATAAATGCATTTCCTTACTTTCCCTGCATATCACAATGATAATAACATGTGTCAATTAGATGATTTTATATATATAATAATAATATAAAGTGTGCATAAGTGCTCAATGTTCTTTTTGAAATTGTAATATGTTATTTTCTATCCTTTGGTTGACTTATAAAAGCTTGTTTAGTTCTGAACACATGCATTAACTTACTGGCCAAGGTAATGCTGATATTTCCAAGGAGTTCTTGTAATGATGCAACGGAAGTTCAATATGATATCGATGAGAGTGCACATGTGGAGGAATATGGGTGAGGTTAAAACATGAAGAATACTTTCATTCTAACAACCTGATGTTTCAAGGATGCATGGGGAAGATAATGGCTTTGTAAACCTTAATGTCACTGGAATGATGTCATGGCCATTAGTAAAAAATGTCCCTACCCTATTACAATGCATGCTGTAGAAGAAAAAATGATTGGGGGATGCATAATACTTGTAATGCAAAAAATCCCTTAAAACCATAATGAAATCACAAGATCCATATATGTGACGAGACAAGATAAATGAATTCAATATGCATCACATGAGAATGTGGATTCATAGGGTTAGATAGACATGATACATAGATATATTGTTGAATCTAAAACTATATCATAACACTAATGGCCTGAGGCGAGTAGTAGGGGACCCGAAATTTTGAATATGTCGAAAATTTGGGTGTTATTATAGTAGCTACAACAATACCTTAAGGAAATTCATTATGACTTTATAGGCACAAATGAAGTTTCCTCAAATGATTGATTAAAATGAACATATATGTATTAAATAAATATTTCAAGATAATTACACTATCATTATGTGTTGAGGCAGATGACAGGCACGAAAGATGAAAGGGTAAGGACCCTATCACTGAGCTCATGTAACTCTAGCCACCTTAATCAATGATTTCCAGAGTAGAAAGTGATGTAAACCCAAGAAGAGTTGTGAGAAACTCATGGGTAAGGCATGTCAGAGAAGTACAGTTGTAAGATTTGGTGATGTAATTTTTTATTATTATTATTTTTTGATTTTAAGTATGCTTATATTACTCTAGGTTGTGCCCTTGAATAGTCAAAATTATTTCTTTCAATATTAACTTTTGTTTCCAACATCGATGGCCTATTGGGGAAATATTAGAAGGAAAATAATAAGATAAAGAAAACCAACTGAATGAAACAACCGATGGATAACTAATGTGGATAGAACCAATTCCACTTGAACAAAGGACAAAGATAATATTTATCTTGAAGGTGATGAATTAAAATAATTGTTAATGTTTGGTTGTGGCTTATTTGATATCATGAAATTATGATGGTGCATAAAGGGAAGATCACTCATTGCAATCCATCATGGGGACAAGTTAAGGAAATATTCCTTGAAAAAAGAAAAAAAAGGATATTATGATAACAGGTGTGATTATTGTGTGAATGGTATAATAAGATATTTAATTATTCTCATGTTGGGAAAAAATTGTTGTTTATTAACATTTATAAGAGCTTACAAGTCAAATGTGTTAAAATGACCTTTATTGAATGAATTGAACATCATGATGTGAACCTATATATAGTAAAAGAACTATACTAAAATAACATACAGAGTGTGAGATAATCAATATGCATACAAGTGCAAAAGGGAGGAATCCCATGATTGTACTGGTAAGAAAAATTGTGTATAAATTTCATCAACAACCTATAAAATAGGATGACAAAAGGGCCAAAATTCAAGGAATGCTACAAAGTGGACTCCTGGTTGGCACTAAAAGAAAAATAGTAAAGTATCCCAAGGAGGGTATAACTAAGTTACTTGGACAAATAGACAACAATGTAACTGCCTAGAGAAAGGTAGGAAAAAGGAAGTTATCCTAAACTTTACTCGTGCATGACTAATGAATATGTAACATTTGGGATTGAAATGGATACATAAAAATGCTACTAAATATGAAAATACACTATTTGCAATCTAACATAAAAAGATAAGAATAATAAATGGTTTCTAAAATATTATTACCTTTATGTTAATAGTGAAAATGGAATCGGTACTTCCATGGTCTGAAATTTACAATAGAACCACACAATGGGACCTTTGTTGATTGGCATAGTCTTTGGGTAAGTAAACAGGATGTATTTCTATTGTTGATAAGTTTAAAATGATGTTCCTAACTCTTATTGAGTGCAGGTTTCTAACCCATGTTGGGTTGTGATGCATGTAGATGACCATTGTTGGGTACATAAACAACAATTGATGGTGCCTATAATAAAGTGTGAAATTACTATGTATATGTTTCTTAAAAAATGATTGATGGATAACTAATGACAGGTTTGATGGTTGTTAATGTAGATCGAACTAGACGGAAAGTTCCTTGTCAAACCTTTGTGTATTCTCGATTGGAGAGAAATAATGTTATGAAATCAAGTTATCACCAAGGTTAAAGTGCAGTGGAAACACTTTAGCCTAGAAGAGGCTACCTGGGAGGATGGGCATTTTATGTGAAAAGCATATCCCATTCTATTCTAGAGGCTAGAAAACATTAAGGATAGTGTTTCACTGAAGAGGGGGCGAGATGTAATACCCCTCGATAAATATCTACTTGGAATACTATGGACCATGTTAAAAGGCTTGAGGTGAACATGTTATGAACATGAATTTTTTAATCATATTAATAAAAAGAATTTAAATATTCATCCATAAAATTATGGGGAAAGTAATGTTGTAGTAAGTTTCATACCCCATAATAGTTGAAGATAGTTATGGGCAAAGGAAGTTTCTTGCCCAAACTCTTCTTCCTAGAGATAAAGCATCTTAGATGGGAAAATGAAGCCAAGAGGGTAGAGAAAGAGTTACCTAAGGAAACCTTGAGGAGAAGATATTGTAAGATAAAACCTCTGACAAGACGATGCAGAGGGAGGAAGGACACTGCCATACATAGAGTTCTTGATTTGGTTGGCTAGTGGAACTCAGTCTAAATCCTAATTGCTCATATTAAAGGCGATAGACCGAAGCTAGTTGGGACCAAGTGGTCTTGGGTGAACCTTTGAAGGTTCCAGATCTGGAATTATTCTTGATATGAAGCTGGCTTTTGGTGCGGGGGGGTTAGTAAAGGTATTGATTCTCACTGGTTCGGAGGAGCATTCTATGCCCTTTGATTTTGTGGCTGGATAAATCATTCAAGAGGAAAAAAACAAATAATTATTATGAAAGTTTACTATTTTGTTGGTTAACATTTTAGGAACTAATAAACATTGTTTTAAATTGTGAAAATTCCGTAGTAAATTGTGCAGAATGTGTTTTTGTGCAAGGATGTCTCAAGAACTAGAAAGTATAGTATGGACTGTAAATGTTATGGCTGAAACTGTTGTACAGTACTGGGGAAAAAAACTTCAACACCGAAACTATTTTTCATATATATGGAGTCCATATCTGAGAAGAAAAAATGAAAAAGTAATAACAGAGACATTATGGCATCAACCTGTGTGAGAATTGGGTTAGTTCATGGGCCAATTCGACAACGTAAGCAACCTAGGATCATTCCCTAATTACCAGATTGTTGTTTATTTTAAAAAAAATTTATGAGGAAGTCCCATAGCACTAAGCTCAAAGTCATAACAAAATTGGAGAGGTTAAAACGAGGAATTGATCCAAAGGAAAATGAAATATGCAGAAGACAACTTCAGTAAAATAAATGCATAAGGTTATTTGTGGGAGGATAAGAGTGGCTCTCGATAAACAAAACTTGAAATTTCCTTGAGGTTGCAAAGCCATTTTGGGGAATGGAGAGCGAATAAATGGCATTTCTAACAGTGTCGGGATGGGAGGATGGTTACTCTCTAACCACCTTCTCCACGTCTCACCATCAAAAAACCCCAGTGAATGAGGACCATAGATCTAATCCATCATAATCACAATTTTTTTCAAATCACCAGGAGGCACGTGACTACCCGACTTCATGAGAGTTTGGAAATTCTCTTAAAATTAAAAGATTTACTATGTATTAAGTCCCCAACTATGAAGTCTCTAAGTAGTAACTTTCGAATAAATAAAAAGATTGACATAGTCTTCTAATATTTTTAATTAAATAAGGTCTTTGTGTTAGGTATTAAACATAGGTCAGACCACCATGATATGTAAACCAGTTATAATTCACTATATTCACATAGAAGAAATATAAATAAGAAATACATGTAAAATGAAAATAATTGCTAAATGTACATGTTACTTGGATAAATAAATAATAAATTATTGGGGTATGTTACAAGTGGTATTAGAGCCAAAGTAACTACATTGCAGCCTAAATAGCGAGACCACATTGATGACAAAAATATTTTTCTTATTTCACAAAAATGATAAGAGACAGTGGCTGGATGACTATGGCACCTACCAAATTGCCAACATGGCCCAGTTCAATACCATTTCAAGGATCCAACCTAGAAATATGGGTCCATTTAGGGGATGAACCTTATACCGTTGTTTCCATGTATATGGAAACAGTGCAGCAGTTAAGGGAAGAAATGGTGAAACTAAGTGCTGATAATGAACAATTAATGTGAGTCGAAGGGTTGAACATTGTTTCCTATTTAACGGAAAATGATAACAAATTGTGTTGTGTTTCACAGAAAGGAATATTTTGAAATATGGAAACCCTTCCTACAATACCTGTTTGACACCTTTAAATGAATCAAATATTAAGTTGTGGGTGCAGTTAGGTGAGGAACCCTGGTACATATCCACTATGTCGTTTTATAATAGTGTAGAATTGAGGACAAAAATCACCAATTAAGAGTTGACAATAAAAAATAAATGATAAATCAAGTAAATTTTTATGTTATAAAGAAAATGCAAAGAGAAGTGAAGAATTTGGTCATGAGCACATTGAAATGAATTCCATTACGTAAGTTCAGTTATCAAAATACTAATTCAATTATTGTTGGGGTACCCTTACTTACAAGAACTGGTATGTTGGGCGCCTAGGAGAGAAAACAGTTTTTTGTATGACTTAAGTATTAACATATGTTAATTAGTAAATCACATCCTGTAATTGTGGGAGAGTGAATAGAGAGAATTATATTATTTATAAGGATAGGGAAGTATATATGTAGATAATCAAAAGAAATATATGTGTGTAAATGAAGTAAAGTATTAATTTCCATATTTTTAAACAATTATAAAATATTAGATACGTATGTTGAAAGAGAAGGAGGGGTGTTTCATATGAAATCAACCTATAACATTTAGGATTATTTGTGTGATGATTACTTGTTTCTAGTTGCAATACCCTTTTGTTAGTTTCCACCAAAAAAAAATTGATACGCAATTTCTACAATCAATCATCATAAAGATCTACTATAGATTGTTGACGATGGAGATAGGTATAAAAAGGGGTTAAATATACTATTGGCTCCAAAGTAAGTAATACTTAATTGTTACACTAAACACAATCAGAAACATAATCACTTGATTGGTATAAACTACCTCCTTGCACATATATTGGATGTTGACCAAGAACCTAGCTAAGAGAGTGAATGAAGGAAATATTTGGTAGTAAAAATAAAATTTTGAATCCTAATAGAAGAGTAATCTTACCTGTGTATGGAATCAAGTTGGAAATTGAAAGAGGCTATATAAATATGGTGAAACACTACATTAATAATTTCATTGTATGTCCATAGTAAACAAATAAATAAAAAGAGAATATACGTGAAACAAAGTACATATTGTATTAGAAAAGGGAATAAAGGGGATCGAGAACCTTGTAGTACATCAAGCCAAATATATGTTGTATTGGTATACTAGAGAATTTGTCTAGACATACTTAATAATAACTTTTGTTAAAGTTAAATGGGAATATAGGATGCCCATGATTAAAATTTTTATAAATATGAATTAATTGGAGTTATTTTGGGTGATTTGTAGGAATGGTCGGAATCCTTTGCACCAAGCATTAAAAAATGATATAGTAGACATTGACAGTGATGAAAATAAAAGATAAAAAATACCTATATGTGAATAATGTAACTAAAGAATAAATAAGTACAATATAGTAATAACCGATTGGTACAAGTAAACTAAATTTCATGATTGATGAAAACAAAAGTAATAAGAGAATTAATAAACATTCCCATTGAAAAATTCTCTTAGTGAAGGGAACCACAAAAATAATAGTGATAACAATTGAATAAATGGCACAAACCATTAGCATGGAGGTTTCCAAAGCTCAAGAAATTGAGAATTGTTTATTGTTTAAACAACCAATGAAATGGAGGTAAGATATAATAAATTGTCATAATAACTTGTGATGGAAATGATATTAGTATTATAAAAATGAAGTGAGTAGCATAGTTGAGATTTTAAGTTGAAAGTGATATGATCTGAGTTACTTCAAGGCACTAAATAAACATAGAATCACTTCAGAAACAATTTTATTGATACTTAAAAAGATATCAGCTTCACACCAGATTTAGTAAGTATAAAGTGAGAAAGATTAGAGTCATTTTCAAGAATATGGAATCTACAAGGGAGGAAATACAATGGCCCCTAATATAGAAAAGGAATCTAGATAACTTTTGAATTCCTATACTTTATGGAACCGGGGGATACAAGATTGTTGTTACAGATTTGTAATATCAATTCATGGAATGATTTTCTAATTGATTTATTTTATAATTTCCTCATGATTGGAAAGGTTAAGTTTGATCAAAATCAAGATTATAAGAAAATTTTGATTGATTGAGATGATTGTTAATAGTAACCCCAATATCTAAAGATTTGATCTGAGTTGGTATAATGAGACAAGAAGGAATAGATGCAAGCTAGATTCCATGAGCAATCTAGCAGAACTATATATATATATATATATATATATATATATATATATATATATATATATATAGAGAGAGAGAGAGAGAGAGAGAGAGAGAGAGAGAGAGAGAGAGAGAGAGAGAGAGAGAGAGATATATATATTAAAAAAATGATACAACCATAAACTATAAGGGGAAAACTCTTAATCTGGTTGTTTTTGGTCTCATGCTTTGAAAACTCTTAATCTGGTTGTTTTTGGTCTCATGCTTTTTTTAAGTTTTGGAAAATAACATACGCTGGAAAAGGACGACATAGGAAATATGTATTTTTGCACGAAAAGATACACAAATTAATAAAAGTGTATATTAAATACTTCAAAGAGTTTGTTTTATTAACATGACTTCAAGAATGGATAGTGGGTACAGGCAGAATGTGATCACAAACGAGTGTTTATCTGAGTAAGGTAACCAAAGAAAAGGTGGCACATAACCTTATGAAAATTATATTTGTGGTAAAGAGAATGTTGGTAGCATATTGGCACAAGCGGTACCTATTCTTGTTGTTGGGTGATGTGCTAACTTGGAAAGTGCAGTGTGCCACCAATCAATGTTATCCCAGATAAGTACCTTAAGGAACTTCAATATGAATTTTATAGGCACAAATGAATTTTGGTCAAATGATTGTTTAGAATGAACATATGTGTATAAAATTAGTATGTCAAGGTAACTTCACTAACATTATGTCTTCAGGTAGCTAACATTGATGGAAGATGTAAGGGGAAGGACCCCATAGTTGGGAACATGTAACTCCAAACACATTAATCAATAAGTTGCAAAGTAGAGACGGATGTAAACCCAAGAAGAGAGTTATGAGTAACTCATGGGTAAGGCATTTCGGAGAAGTATAGTTATAATATTTGGTGACGTAATTTTTTTTTCTTATCTTTTGTTGATTTTAAGTATGCGCGTACTACTCTAGGTTGTGCCCTTGAATAGCCACAATGGTTTCTTTTAATATTACCTTGTGCTTCTATCCTCGATGGCCTACTCGGGAAAGATAAGAAGGAAAATAATAATAAAGAAAACTAATTGAATTAAACCACTGGTAGATAAATAATGTGTACAGAACTAGGTCCACTTGAATAAAGGAAAAAGCTAATATCTACTATGAATGTGGTGAATTAATGTAATTAGTAATGTTTCATTGTGGCTCATTTTATATCATGAAATTATGATGGTGCCTAAAGGTCATATCACTAGTTCCAAGCCATCATGGGGACAAGGTAATGAAATATTCCTTGAAATTTAGACAAAAAAAGAGAGAATATGATGATAACAAGTATGATTACTCTGTGAATGGTATAATAAGATATTTAGTTATTCTCATTTTGGGATAAAATTGTTGTTTATTAACATTTACGGGACCTTGCAGGTCAAACATATTAAAATAGCTTATTGTTGAATGAAGTGAACAACATTTTGGGAACCGATATATAAGAAAATAACTATACTAAAATAACATAGAGAGTGTGAGACAGTTAATACACATACAAGCAAAATAGGGAGGAATCCCATGACTGTACTCATAAGAACATTTGTTTATAAATTTCATCAACAACCAATAATACAAGATGACAAAGGGGAAAAAATTGAAGAAATAATGCAAAGTGGACTTTTGTTTGATGCTAAAAGAAAAATAGCAAAGCATCCCAAGATGGGCATAACTAAGTTAATTGGACAAATAGATAGCAATGTAATTTCCTTGAACAAGGTAGGAAAAAGGAAGTTATCCTAAATGTTTCTCATGCATAACTAATGCATATGTAACATTTGGAATTATAATGGAAGCATAATAATGCTACCAAATATGACAATACACTAGTTGAAATCTAACATAAAGAGACAAGAATAGTAAATGGTTTTGAAATATTATTACCTTTATCTAAATAGTGAAAATGGAATTGGCACTTCCATGGTCTGAAATTTATAGTAGAACCATATGGTGGAATATTTTTATATTGGCATAGTCATTGGGTAAGTAAAAATGATGTATTGGTGTTATTGATGAGTTTACAATTAATTTGATAACTCTCGTTGAGTGTAGGTTGTTAACCCCTATTGGGTTGTGATGCATGCTGATGACACTTGTTGGGTACATAAAGAACAATTGATGATGCATATAATAAAGCGTGAAATGATTATGTATATGATTCTTAAATAATGATTGATGGATAACTAATGAAAACTTTGATGATTTTGAATGTAGGTCGAATTGGACAGAGAGTTCCTGGTTGAACCTTTGTGTATTCTCAATTAGAAAGAAATAATATTACGGAAACAAGTTATCACCCAAGTTCAAGTGAAATGGAAGCACTTTATCCCAAAAGAGGCTACGTGGGAGGATGAGAATTTTATGTGTATAGCATATCCCATCCTATTCTAGGGGCTAGAAAACATCGAGGAAAACATTTTGCCTAAGAAGGGGGGATGTAATACCCCTCAGTAAATGTGTAAACATTTGAGCTACTTTGCAAAGTTACTTGGTACAATATGGACCATGTTAAAAGGTATGATGTGAATAAGTTATGGACATGAATTTTTTAATTCAATTAAGAATTTAAATAGTCATAAAACTACAAGGAACGTAATGTTGTAGTGAGTTTCATATTTCAGGACAACTGAAGACATTTAGAGGTAGAGGAATTTTCCTTTCCAAACTCCACTCCCTAGAGGTAAATCATATCAAATGGGAAAACTAAGCCAATAGGGTAGAGAAAGAGTTAAAAGATGCCACCTTAAGGAGAAGAGACTGTGGGACAAAACCTATGATAGGACGTTGTAGAGGCAGGGAGGATGCTCTCATACATAGTGTTCTTGAGTTGGTTGGCTAGTGGAACTCAATATGTAGCCTAAGTGCTCAGATTAAAGGCCCTAGATTGAAGTTGATTGGGATTAGGTGGTCTTGGGTGAACCTATGAAGGTTCCTGATATGAAATTCTTTTTGATATGAAGCTGGCTCTGGGGGAGTTTCGGTAGAGGCAATGATTGGCATAGGTTGGGAGGAGCATTCTATGCCCTGTGATTTGTGGTCAGCTAAATCATTCAAGAGGAAAAAAACATATAATTATTATGGAATTTTACTATTATACTGGTTAACATTTCAGATACTATGGAGCACTATTTTAAATTGTGAAAATTTCTTAGTAAAATGCACATAATGTGTTTTTGTTTTGAGAATGTTTCAAGAACTAGAAACTGTAGTATGGACTATAAATGTTATGGCTGAAAATATTGTATAGTACTTACAAAAAAAAATTAGGACCGAATTTGTTTTTCATTTGTGTAGAGTCCATATTGGAGAAGAAAATATGAATATGTAATAACATACACATTATAGCAGCAACTTGTGTGAGAATTGGGTTAGTTCTTAGGCTAAGTTGATAATGTCAACAACCTTGGGTCAACCCATAACTCACCATATTGTTGTTAATTTTTTTATTTTTTTTAATTATGAGGAAGTCCTCATGTAAAGAATTAAAAAAAAAATAACATTGATAACTAGAATATTAGGGGTAAACATATATTGTTACTTCCACACCTAGTGTTATTAGTCTTTAAAATTTGTATAGAAGGATGTGAATGAAAAGATTATCCATAAAACCCAGAAGGAGTAATATTATTTGTCAACAAAGTAACAAAATTTCGAATGAAAATATTAGGCACAAAATACCATATATATATATTATCAATTTAATAGTTGGTGTTGAATAACAAAGAGATATACCGCTACGAGTACTCAAAAATGAAACAAAATTTTAGAAATAACCATCTATGAAGTACTATATGTGTTTGTGTGTGTGCGTGTGGGATATAAGAAATCATACAAGGAATCTCATAACCGAGAAGGTTTCTAATAACTGAACCCATACCCAAACTATAACCATCGCTGCAATTGTATCATTTAAGAAGGAACAAGAAAAGAAAGTTATACATTAATAAATAAGGTTTTCTTCAATGTTCTAGAAAAGTAAATAAATCACGCAAATTCCATCCATAATTGGAAAATATAAATTGCAGAAATTATATGTAACAATATATGGGAAATTAACATTGTATCTAACTCCTGACAAGAGTAATACTCGTGGGCATTTATAATTGAGAACAACAATATGTGTGTGGGGGGGGAGGGGCATTTATAATAACCCTTGAAACCCTATAACTCCAACAAAGTCAAAAATAGAAAAATAAACCCTTGATGGAGGTAAAAAAATTATGAAACCCTATTTGAACAAGTCTTCGACACGTGTAGAATAGTAAAGGTAAAGTTGTTTAAAGAGGAATCTGGGTACTAATTTATTAAACTACCAAAGTGATCTGTTGAATGACGCAATTGAAAACCTCACCTGTAGTGAGCAGACATCAAAAGAGGGAAAATGTTAAGGCTGACACATAACAGTTGAATTTGGAAGGAAATAACTTATAAAAAATTACCGATGAAGGGGTTTACCTAAAATGGTGGCCTCTTCCGTCGACATCTCCCAAAGATGTTCCTAACATCCCAAGATATTAGGATTATTTCTGGAAACTTCACAGAAAACCATGTAAATGAATGGAAACAAAAAGGAAATTACGATAGCATGTTGCAGAATGAACCCACTTTTAGGTTTCACAACTTGTCGAATTTTGTAAATATCTTAAGGAATTTGGTTAGTAGGCATGGCCAAAGCTTCTTGTAACCATGGCATGGACCTCAAAGTCACAACAACGCTAGAGAGATCAAAATGATAAATTTATCCAAAGGAACATGAAATATGTTGAAGAAAGATTTAGTAAAAGAAATTCAGGAGGTTACCTGTGGGAGCATAAAGGTGGTTCATGTTAGCCTTGAAGGAAAATGGCCCAACAATGGATCCAAATATGCCCCAAAGCCTCCAAAATTGCTTAAGGGAGATGACAACGGATCCATTAATGCTCTAGAAATATTCAATTTATGCTTAAAAGATCATTCCAAGTCAAAATGGTCATAGGAGGAAAGCCCTTGGAAGGGCTGAAAATCACTATTGGGAGGCAAAAACCAAAGGAAAGTAGTGAAAAACCCATAGGTGCAGGCTTGAGCAGTGATTGCACATCATCCGTTAGATCTGGCGGATCAACGACCCAGATCTAAGTGGCAAATTTCAAATTGGTCAGGCAGAGGGGACAGTTTAAAAGCAGGCTCATGACACCACCAATCAGCAATCTCCAATGATCAGATCGGTGGGTCGCATTTACGGGGAAGACATGCATGGTTATATATGTATATATATATATAAGGGTCCAGGTATTGAGAGATCAACAATTATGATCAGATCGCATCGACATAATACCATGGGGCGGGGCCTCCACACATACATAGGGGCGACCCGAAACGCAGGACCCAACGACATCATAGTTGGGAATTCATATATTTTAAAATCCATGCTAAAGCCATTTTCAATGCATTTCGGTATATTTTCATTATATAAAGAAAATTAAAAAGGGAGCTTGGCATCGTCGATAGCAATAAAGCCTAGACCTGAAAGGGTCTGAGAAGCAAAATATATAATATTTAAAATCCATGCCAAAGCTATTTTGCATATATTTTTCTGTTTTTAACACATTTCAAAATACAAAGGGGGGACTATGGACAGGGTCGAATGCAACTTGCGACAGCGACAAGGGCAGAACTGATGGGTTTCGGAAATGAAATATATATATTCAAGTCCGCCTAAGGCCAATTTCACATGCTTTTATTGTTTTCACAGATTTCCAAATACAAGGAAAACACAAATGGAGCAGGTTTTTACGACTTGTGATGGCGACTAGGGCAGACCCAAGAGACTAATAAGTTGCATCTAATGATTTTTTAAGTCCAAAAAGGATAGGAATGGGTAGGATTTTCACAAGGCCGTTGTGTTTTTCTGTTTCTAACTGAAAGAATAGTCTTTCTAAATATCTAAAGGGAAAATAGAGGCTCGATAGCTATTCCATCGCAACATAGATCGCCCTAATAGAAATAGTCATGGAGCACGCACAGATAGCCCTAAATAGAATTGATCATGTGGCATAGATAGCACAACAAAGCCAAATCAAAATAGAAAGGGTCATGGAGCAGACAACGCAGCTCATAAAACAACATCATAGAGCATCTCTGGCTCAGGAGAGCTCCCAAGCATCATAGCAAGATACCCAAAATATCTGAATATGGTTAGCCTTTTGTCAGAAGAAGAAACCTCTGAACCATGCTGCCTATTGAGGGAATCAATCAGTTGAACAGATGGAAGGATAGATTAAGACCCCTGAAGCCTTAAAAGGCTCAGGATCATTGTAAACATGCTATAAATAGCTGTTAGTAATATGTAACAAGGGTTCAACTTTTGGAGATTATTCCTCCACTGTTCCTTCAAGCTTTTCATCTTCATTCTAGAAATACAAGCCTCGTTTTCCATTATATGTTCAACATCCATTCTCTTTGTTGTTCTATGCTTGCACTTGAATAGTTTGTTCATGTTTCCTTTGTGTCTAAGGCCAGATAACTATCATCTTATCTCTGCTTTGAAAACTTAGAATTGCAAGCTTCTTTTCTGCCTATAGCTAACCATTCATATGTGGTCATATATGCATCTTCCAGTACAGTCAGTATTCTCTTTTGCTGCCTGTAGCTAGTTATTTATCTATGTTTATATGTGAAATCTACTGATACAGTTAGTATTCTCCATCTATCCATTAAATCTACTAATTATTGAGCATTCGTGGTTTAAAGCCTTGTGTTGTTGAGAGTGTTCATGCATGCCTTGAGTGGGAATAGAGCTGAAATGTTCATCTAACTTGATCCAAACCATCATCGATTCCAATAGTTCTGAGAGCAATATTGTCGATTATATGTTACTAGTCATCTCCGAGCTGCAACCTAAGAGAGTTTCCTGGAGTGCTAACATAATTTGCGTCGCTACGGGGGAGAGGAAACTAAAGCTCAGCTTCCCTGGGAAACGACATAGATCCAGCTTGATTATAGACAAATTCTGGGCACATTTTTGGTTGTAATCATCTATCTAGCGACTCTACTAGAGGTCGAACCTCTTGGTGAATCCACTTCATAGTTCTGGCTCAGTTTGTGAGGCATACTCGGAGAAACTCCCAAAAGTCACAAGCTAACCCAATACCTGACCCTGAAAACATCATCAAAGAAAGAAAGGTATTACAGAAAGAAGCATCAAGTTCAGGTAAACCTAAACAATATTCTATATCTCTTCAAGAAAATCCTACAATAGAACAAATACATGTTGAGAATACAGATTCTAATACTAGCAGTGAAGAAAAACTCTCAGAAATTCATAAATCTCCTTATTTTTTAGGTTCTCCTTTTGTTGTAATCATAAAGGAAACCTCAACTCCTATCCGTCATACTCCTTTAGTCTTATCAGTCACTCCTCAGCCCTCTGTCATTCAAACTTCTAGTACTCTTTTAGCTACCACAACTATGGCAGGTCCACAAGCACCTACCAAAATGGAAAGAATCATAGTCACTAGGTATGGGCCTCTAATACTACCCACTCCTTTAAATGCCATGCCTACTGGAGAATATCAGAAATATAGGCCTAAATTCACTAGGACTGAAGGTGTTACTCTTGAAGAACATCTTGAGTCATTCTATAGCTATGGTGATAATTTGGACATTAGTCAGGATGATGTGTGGATGAGAGTCTTTGTCCAAAGCCTAGATGGAGAGGCTAGGAAATGGTTCAGAGAACTAACCCCAAGATCTATAGCAGAAATCGAAGCTTTAGATGATGCACTTCTGAAGCATTGCATGGATAAAAGGGACCTCCTCTACTACCACACTGAGTTTGGAAACTTAAAGAGAGAAAATAGTGAGCTGATGTCTGATTTTAACAAAAGGTTTAACCATATGTACAACAAGATAGTAGTTGAAGTAAAACCCACTACTACCTCTGCTAAAGTCACCTATGCTAGTGCTTTTGACTATGACTTCTACCTATTTTTGAGAGAGAGGTGATGTTCTACTTTGCCTGACATGCAAGATGCATCCTTGGAAGTGGAATCAAACATCATCGCTACAGAGAAACTCAAGGGAAATGTTGATAGAAGAAGACAGGGAGGAAAGTCTTCATCATCCTCTGATCCTAATATACATAAAATGGCCAAAATGATAGAGTCATTAGCCTCTGAAATCTCCAAATTAAAGGTTAAGCAGCACTCGGGGAAAGGGATAGCTCCTAATACCTTTGCTCCTAGAAATCCAAATCCAAATCCATATAGAAGAACTAATGAGCAGTTGCATATTTTGCAAAGAAACAAAGATGCTAATGAATACTAAAGGGTGAGGGCTCCTTTTCAAAATATAGTCATGGAAGAAGAGAAGTTTGAAGAAGAGGATGAGATCCATTGTCTGGAAGACAAAGACAATTCCTCCTTTTTGACCTCAGCTACCTATGAAAGGTCATTATTATATGAACAGATTAACCAAGAATGGGATGGTGAAGCTACTTTACAAACTGTAGATCAACAAAGATATAATTTGAGGTCAAAGATAAATAATTCCAAGGAAAATCCTATTCAAAAAGTTGTTTCCCCGGCAGTACAGCAAGCTAATAAGCAAAAACAACTGGTAGTTGATCCCATCGTCCTCCAAGCTACAACTCATGAGGTTAGAGGTCCTTAAAAGTCTCCTCCTCCTTTCAATTTTCAATGAGAAATTCAGAAGCTAAAGATACCCATGCCGCTGATTGAACTATTGAAGAATGAGTCCCTCAAAAGATCCATCCTTGAGGCCCTTGAGCCTAAAGCCATCCAAGCCTCCACTAATTGTGTGAATTTGCAAGATGACAAGCCGATGTTATTATTAGCCCAATGATTGAAAATTGTGAAGACAACTCCCCATCATTCTATGTCTCTCTGACTACCCATGATAAAATCCTTCACAACTGCCTTTTATACACTAAAGCCAACCATAATCGAATGCCCAAGGCTGTCATGGATGAGTTGGGTCTTGAAATCACAAAGCCTTATCATGATATGTTCTCTTTTTACTTTAGAAAAGTGAACTGTCTGGGATTAATCAAGGACCTAGCCATCTCTTTGTCTTAGCTGCCTATGAAAAGCATGATGATGGATATTGTGGTGGTAGATGTACCCCCCAAGTTCGGTATGTTAATTTCCAGAGGTTGGATCAAGAGACTAGTTGGATCATTACAAAATGATCTGTCTTATGCTACTGTCCCGGTCTTCGGAGGAGAGAGAAAGAGATTATACAGAGAGGCACAGTTGGCTTATATAATCAGTGATGAAAGGAATCCCACCAATTATCCCATATATGCTATTGACACCGATTTTGGAGCATGTATTCTCCATATTGAAGAATCTCAGTTGGCCTCCACGCAACTCAAGAAACCAGTTTGCCAGATCGCAGAGGAAGAAAACCCACAGGTTTGGGATATGTTTTTTGATGGGGCTTGCTCTAAAGAAGCTGCAAGGGCAAGCATAATCCTTGTGTCCCCAACACAGGAATATATTCATTTATTGTTCAAATTAACCTTTCAGGTCACAAACAACATCGCAGAGTATGAGGCTTTAATTCTGGGCTTAAGCGCTACTAAAAAAATGGGTATCAAAGGCCTGAAAGTGTTTGGAGATGCAAATCTCATTATTCAACAGGTAAATAAAACTTTTCAAGTGAAGCATCCAAGGCTAAAATCATACAGAGATGAGGTATGGAGGCTCAAGGATTCTTTCAATAATTTCAGCATTTCTTATATTCCAAGAATGAAGAACCAACTTGCCGACTCCCTTGTTGTCTCTGCTAGCATATTTATTCCTCCGTTGCCTCCAAAATTGACATATGAAGTTCAGATAAGATACATACCATCTCTACTTGACAACGTAAAAAATTGGAGGGTTTTTGAGGACGATGAGGAAATTAACAGGTTTTTGCAAGTTGTTGGGGAATTTTCTGAAATGCACATCGATCAGGAAAATGAAACCATTGAAGAATGCGACGAGTCCAAGATGAAAAGTGAAATCGGCCAAAGAAGCATCATCCAGCTGCCCAGTAATCACATACCAAAAGGATTGGTGACTCTAGAGAGGATTTTCGATCACAATGAAATGCCCTATAATGCGTCCAAAACAGAGAATGAGTCTGTTGTCTGTAAAAAGAATATAGGCAGCCCAGCCTGTCCAAAAAACATAAATCTGTCCATGCATTTATCCTCTGCCCAGAATTTCGACTATTGTACCCTCATGAAGCAATTCACTGACATTTTTTCCTAGGAATACAGTGATCTAAAAACCTATGATGCAAACATCATTTAGCATAAGATCCCACTTGAAACGAACACCATCCATTTTAAGCAAAAATTAAAAACCTATCAGCCCTCTCTTATTGCCTTTGATTGAGAAAGAAATAAAGAAGTTGTTGGCTGCCAAAATCATTGTTCCCCTAAGGTATTCAAAGTGGATAGAAAACCTTGTGGTGGTAAGAAAGAAAAATGGAGAAATCAGGCTTTATGTTGACTTCAGAAATCTGAAAAAGTGCTCTAAAAAAGATAACTATCCCCTACCCAAGATGGAAAACTTGCTGCAAAGAGTTTCAGGGGCTAAAGTCATATCTTTCTTAGATGGATTTTCAGGTTACAATCAAATAGTTGTACATCTTGAAGATTAGGAAAAGACCGCCTTTGCTACTCCTTGGGGCACTTTCATGTACTGCAAGATACCTTTCAGACTGATGAATGCTGAGGCTACCTTTTAGAGGGCCATGGACATAGCCTTTGTGGGAGAAAAGGACAAGTTTGTCCTTATTTATCTTGATGACGTAACAGTCTTCTCCAACAGCCACAAAGACCATTTACATCATTTAAAGAAGGTCTTCCTAAAGTGAAAACAGTTTTGAATCTTAGTAAACCCAAAGAATTCACATTTTTCTCTAGAAGAAGGCAAACTTCTCGGACATACTGTTTCTGCTGAAGGTGTGAAGATTGATCCAACAAGGG